>CM021102.1:242275525-242395960 GCA_007115665.2 Sequoiadendron giganteum
AAAATTTTGGGGTTTATCTTATCTTATAGAGGCATCAAGGTGGATACAAAGAAAATTGATGCTATCAATAGTATTCCACCTCCTCGTAACATTTCCCAATTACGTACATTACAAGGGTGAATACAAACCATTCGTCGTTTTGTGGTTTGCTTAGCCGATTATACGTTACCCTTTACTCATCTCCTTAAAAGGGATGCCCATTTAGATTGGAATGATGATTATAAAAAATACTTTGAGAGTTTCAAAGAATACCTTATAAGTCCACCTATTTTATAGCCCACTATACCCAATCAACCTTTTATCCTTTATATCGTTGCTTCTGCCCATGCTTTCACTTCTTTTTTGGCTCAAAAGGATTTCAATGGTAAAGAGCATCATGTCTATTATATTAGTAGAACGCTCCTTGATTACGATACTCATTACTCCATAATTGAAAAACAATTTCTCGCTCTTGTATTCTCTACTAGTAAGTAGTGACATTACTTACTCAATGTTGAAGTACACACGATGACAAATTTTGAACCTTTATGATATATTTTCACTAAAATAGATTAGTCAAGACGTCTTGCTAAATGGGTCATGTTGTTAATTGAGTTTGACCTTAAGTTCATTGTTCAAAAATAAATCAAAGGTCAATCCTTAACCCACCATTTAGTTGATTCTCCTTCACCATTAGCGTTACCCACCAATGACTCCTTCCTTGATGACAATGTGTTTACTATAGACATTCCTACATGGGAATTGTACTTTGATGGATCCAAGTGTCGAATAGGCTCTAGTGCTAGAGTTATTTTAATTCCACTTGTTGGTAAGCCTATTCCCTTATCATATCATATCAATTTCCTATGTATGAATTTAATACAACTAGGTATGAATCATTACTCGTTCAGTTACACACTACTCTTGTCATGAGGGTTAAAAATATTAAGATCTATGGTGATTCATAATTAGTCATTAAAAAAATCAATGGTCTTTATCAAACTAAACATGATAAACTCTTTCAATATAAGGATCTTGTTCTTAATCTATTAGATTAGCTTGACTCCTTTACCAATGATAACATCCCTTGGAAAGATAATCACCATGTAGATGCAATGGCTAGTGCAGCCTCTCTTGTCTCTCTTGTTGACCCTTCTGAACAAATTTTCTTCACCATTCATCCTATTATGAAACCCTCCATCAGAAATCAACCTCTTGATATTTGCCCTGCTTTTTTCGATAATTTGTGTGAATGGTATGATGCCATCTAAAATATGGCACTATTCCAGAACCCACCAATAAAAATACTCGTCGATGCTTAAAAAATTTATTCACTAAGTATATCATCCTTGTAGACACATTGTATTGAATATCCTTTGATGGAATCCTTCTTCGATGCCTCAAGGATGATAAAATTCATATTGCCCTCAAAGAAGCCCATTTTGGTACTTGTGGAGGACATTTTGGTGGAAACGCCTTAGTTAAAAATCTCCTTCATATGGGATATTATTGGAACAACATGGAAAAATATTGTTATGCATATATTAAGTGATGCCATCAGTGCTAGGAACATATTCATTTGATCCACGCTTCTACTTCAGAGCTTCGTTCCCAAATACCTATCTAACCATTCTCTATGTGGGGCTTGGACCTAACTGGTAAAATCTCCCCACCTTCTTCTACATGGCATACATTCATTATCACTACTATCGACTATTTCAGAAAATGGGTCGAAGCCATTCCCCTTTGATCCACAACCACTGATGTGATATGATATTTCTTATTGGAACAAATCATCACTTTCTCTGGTCTCCCTTCCACGTTAGTCTCAAATAATGGTACTCCCTTTAAGAACAATGAGGTGAGGAAGTTCCTTGATACCTTCCATATCCAGCATCGATTTTCCACACCTTACTACCCCCTATCTAATGGTCAAGCCAAAAGTACTAATAAGATCCTAGAGAAAATCCTTAGGAAGACCGTCAATCAGAACCAAAAATATTGGCATACACAATTGCAATATGCACTATGGGAATATTGCATGAGTGTTCGTTATTCTATGGGAAATACCCCTTTTAACCTTTTTTATGGTATCGATGCTATCCTCCCTTTAGAGTTAGAAATACCCACATTGCGAATTTCTCTCCAAAGTCTCGTTGATAATGACACTTATGCATAACAATGTTTGCACCAACTTGAAATTCTTAATGAGCAACACATCAATGCTCTTGAGAAACTTCAAGCTTATGCTAAATAGTTGCAACGCAAACATGATGTTGGTTTCATTCCTCAAACCTTTACAAAAGGTGATTTGGTTTTATATGAAAACCAATGCAACAACATAGTTGATTACATCGACAATGGTAAATTCAACCTTAATTGGCCTGGTCCTTATGTGATCGACTCCAATTATGGATCTGGTGCCTATACCTTAACCGAGCACGATGAAACTCCCCTTCGAGATCCCATTAATTCTGTGCATAATTTGCATCGGTGCTATGTCTAATTCCCTTTTGAATGGTATGATTTATAAAGCAATTTTGTTGAAGGTATTGGTTTCTATCCTATGGGTTGTCTCATTTCTTCATTCTTGACACATCATCATGTTTGCATCCCGAATACTAAAGTGATTATTTAATTCATTTTTATAATTACTTTAGATTTCATACTATTAAATCTTCTTCCCCTTTTGTGTGTTGTGTTTCCTTAACATCATAAGTGCATAACATATTTAATCTTAATGTTTAATCTAAAACTACATTCTAAATGTGTTGTAATTTAATCACATACCTTATATTAAATCATTGTAATACCCCTCTGTTTTGATTCTTGTTCAAGTTGTTTTATGCTATGTTTGGTTGCAATTACTTTGATACTGGATACATTTTGTTATGATGTTTTGATCGCTACTATTGAGCAACAACTATTATTGTGAGATGTAGTTATCTGATTATTGTTTCACATGCATTATGGATTAATGATGTTGTAGAGTTAACATGAGATGTTATTATGAGATTACTGGATTATGATGGAAGTGTCAGTTTCAATGAATGTATTGGTGAAGAGGACGGTCTCGCATCACTCATTTGTGAGCGCCCTACGAATTCATAATTCCTTCTTCACGGTGTGTATTATATGCTGGATATATTGTATGATGTTGTTTACTTGGTTGCAGGATTGCAGGTACATGACATCGACTCCACCTGGCTTCATAGGTTTGAGCGTGTCGATCCAACGGTTAAGTTGAACGGGAGATAATAGCTAGGTAACATGTGTCAAGTCTATGCCCTAGCCTTAGTGTGTCGTCAGTTGTGTGTGTCGAGTTATTGTCTGTTTTGTTTTAATGTTATTTATTTTTGAAGGATTATTGATTTGGAAATAGATACTTAGAATAATTGCATTTAAATCATGTTGATAGTTATTTAATTTAAATAATGCAATGTGGATAAAAGTTTATACTTAAATTAATTAATTATATTTAATTTATTTAATTAATTAAATTTGATCCAAGGGGTTGAATTTAGTTATTAAATAATTAAATTAATTAATTAAACGTGATGCAAGAGAATGAAAGGAAATAAAAGAATTAGAATTAATTTTGGAATTTAATTCCAACGTGTAAGAATTAAATTAGAAATTATGATTAAATGTTTATTTGGAAAATTAGTTGCAACTTTGGAAATTAATTTATTATTTCAAATTGCATTTTAAATTGAAAGTGGGTTTTTTGAAAAGTGAAATTGAAATTGGGAATTGAAAGTGAAATTGAAATTGAAAATTGAAATTGAAATTGAATTATTTAATTTGAATGTAATGTGAATTAGGGTTGTAAATATTGAAATTGAAATTGAAATATCTAATTTGCATGTAATGTGAATTAGGGTTGTATTAGGTATTTTTGATTTATAAGAAGATATGTTTTAATTTTAGGGGAGAAAAATCTTTAGAAAAATACATTTTTACAGCAGGGAAGAAATTTTGGAAAATTTGCACAAGAGTTTGAAGAAAGTTTGATTGTAGAATTGATTGAAGGAAAGATTGTTTGCATTTTTTGGATTTTGGATTGGATTCATTGGAGGATTGAAGAAAAATCAGGAAATCTTTGGAGGAGGCTTGCATCAGAAATTCATCTCTTCCTGTAGCTTCTTGTACCAGGTTTTCCTCTTTGTGTTTTATTGTTCTTAATTGTTTTCTTTAAAATAGTAATGATTAAAGATTTGTTTGTTAAATCGGTTTTAGAAAATAAATTTGATATTAGAATAAAAGAATTAAATAAATTTACAGCCTTTGCTTGTGAAAATTCTTGAGTGAAAATTGTGAAAATCTTAGTTGAATTTAAATTATTTGGGGAAATTGATTTTATTATTATTGAAATCAAACATAGAGATTGAACAATGCATTTAGAATGTTTTTAGAAAATGAAACTTTCTGTTTATTATCAAAAAACGGATTTTAAAATCTGCAGTATAGCTATATTTTCATAGTAAAATGCTCTGATTGTGTCACCTATAACTTCACTTTTGCAAACTGGGTTTTCAGGAAATTTAAAGGGTGTTTGCATTTTGAAACGTTCTTAGTCCTGTCCAAAAATCGTAAATACCTAGATTGTAATTTTTGATTTATGCTTAAAACATGAGACTGCTGTTAAGTTATTTTTCCCATGGCTATTCTAAAAATAAAATAATAATAAATTGATATTTATAAATATTAATATTTTATGTATTGTTATTATAATATTAAAATATTATTTAATAATATTTTATATTATAATTTATAATACTAAAGTATTATATTTATTTATATTATTTTAAATAAAATTTGTATATTAGATTAGTGAAATTAAAATTATAAACATATGGGAAATTATTGTTATTTTAAAATGGCTTGTTAAAGTTTAATTGAAAGAGTTAAATATTTGATTTAAAGAATGCAATATATTATTGAATAGAGATTTAAAATTGGATAGATTAGTGTATATGGAAAATGGATAGAGAAACAATATGTTATTATATTAAAGTGATTGAATGTGTTGAATAGAAAATTGAATGAGATGTAAGATTTGGTTAGGAAATGGAAAGAGTTTACTTGCATGGATTTGTGTCGATTTAAAATTAAATTAAGAAATTGTTTTATTGATGAAGCAATCAATTATGTTATTTATTAATTTCTATTTAGATTAATTGAATCATTGTAATTGGATTATGAAAAAGATATGGATTTAGTATATCCAAAAGTAGTATCTTCCTCATGCTTATCTTAAAGGATTTAATTCTTTGTATTCAGTAAAAGGAAGTAAGTTTAATTGTTTTAGATTTCCAATAATGAAAAGGGAAATAGGGGTTATGATTATTTTAGATGATCTACTTATCATGTCTTTGACTTTGTCAACACTACCTATTGAATAAGTATGGATTTAGGAAATCCAAATATTAGATTTGATTGATGACTTGAATGCTTTTGTTGCTATGTCGTCAAGTTGCATTGTTGGTTTTGAAATTTAGTGTTAGTCCTAAATTATAAGTCTTCCAGAAGAACTTAGAGGATAAGGGTTGTTGAATCTTTATGCCATCCAGTTGTTTTCCTTGGGTAGTGCATGTTCAGTTTTACCCGGTTTTCATGAACGGGGATGTTTGCACCTCCATGGTTTAGGAGCGGATTATGGGATCTATGTCTCCTTGTATGGAGTGACTTTGTTATGTGGTTTCATCTTGTTGCCTCCTATGAAAGGAGTGGACTATGTGTTATTGCCTCCAAGATGTTTGGAGTGGGATCTTTTGTACCTCCTGTGAAAGGAGTGGACTATGTGTTGTTGCCTCCAAGATGTTTGGAGTGAGATATTTTGTACCTCCTGTGGAAGGAGTGGACTATGTGATTGTTGCCTCCAAGATGTTTGGAATGAGTTCTATTATTTGTATCCTCCTTGTGTTGGAGTGGATTATGATGCCTAGGTTGTATGCACTTGTGGTTCCCTTGGTGGATTGTTTGGATGTGTGTTGTCGAATAGAAGAGTGGCTTCTGTTAGGGGCCAGAGCCCAAAGAGGTAAACTGGATAACCTTCAGGAGTGATTTAAACAAGTGATAATTTAAATAATGTACTTAGAAGATTAGGACTAACTTCACATTAATCAATATAATTTAATCCTCACTCATAGACACAAGGGCTTGTTTAGACTTGGGATGAGTGAGAAAGCCTGGAATGGCAAGATCAACTATCTAGTTCTTGTGAGAGGTAGTTGATTCCACATGAGTGAGTATGAGTGCCGAGATTCGGTTGAGGCCACCAGGATTACTTGTGTCGGAGCCTATGAAGAATGCATAGAGGATATCTCATGACAAACCTTGCGATGACACTCTATCTATGACAACTGTTGTTAATTATTTTATATGTATGGTTTTGTGAACATACTTGATCTATTTTATGTCTGGAAGCAATGTGACCTATGTCAATGATGTTGGAGTTGTACTTGTATTGTACTTGATTTGTACTTGTATTATACTTGATTCATACTTGTATGGTGAATGAGTTGTACTTGTTAATTCATTTGGTTGGTTATAACAGTATGAGTCAGTATGAGTCTACCTTTGGTTAGAGGTAGTAGATCTTTGTCCATGTTACTTTGTTACTATCTCCTAGCATGGGGGGTGGGCCTTCGGGTACCACATTGGTTGGGTGGAACATGCACCAAAACCATTGGGTCCCCATCGATCTTCAGTACTTGCTGGCGAGACATCCAGATGGACAACTCGCAGTTCTTGTTATATTATCTTGCATTGTAATATTTTAACTTGTATAAGTTATTTTATCCCTCTTATGTTTATGAGGTGGAAGTTTGTAATTGTAACCTTGAGTACTATTGCCTCATTCTAGGAATGAGTGATGTATCTATTGGATCAAGATAATGTTTATGAGATTGTATCTTGGTTGATTATCTTATTATGTTATGTGGTATTCTTATGATGTATGTTGGTTACTTCATAAATTTCATAAGGCTATGGTTATATGTAATATGTATGTGTGGGTTTGAGTAATCCTAACCTTGTAGCCTTAGAGGTTGTTGTTAACTAGTAAGTGAATGTGTATGTTAAATGCACTTTATAAAAAAAAAATTGGTTCACTTATGATGTTAATTGCAACTTCCTTTAAGGCTATTTGGCGGGGCATTACAATCATGTTTCCATTAATTAAATACTAAACTATTTAATTAATCGCGTTTGTATTTGGCATCCACACAATTCAGTTACATCATACAAAATAAAAATGCATATATATACATATGTCAAAAGTTTTTTATACATATCATCATAATACATAATGTCACTATGGATTGTGATTACCAGATCCCTCAGGATCTGGTACTCATGTTGCATTAGTAGTAGGGTGTCGAGAGACGGTCGTGCATGATAGTGAGTGTGATCTGCTAACTTTGAGTGCATACTCTAATCCTCTAATTTGCATGAGTTTCAATCGGTTCTCACCTTCTATCTGGTCCCTCTCTGCCTATACTTGTGTCAAATATCTCTCTAATCTCTCCACCTCTGCTAGAGGTCATGATGGCTACACCTATGGTGCAACTCTCACTCAGTGAACCTACCTCCTCAAGCCCTCATAGGTTATCCATAATCTCATGAAAGGTCTTACAGTCTCTAGCTCTCGCTGCATGATAGGTGGGGGCACATAGTCAGTATCCATATCCTCTTCATCGAAGGTTGTTGGCACTATCTTTATGTCTGCCTGATGCAGGAACTCTCGCCAGCTCTCTGTAAGCCCTAAAAAATCAAACAACGGTCTAATTAGTAACACATCATCATATAAATATATATGCATTAAATCATAAATTAAATATCATCACCTATATCTTTGGTGGAAGGTGGAATGTCCACCTCATCCTACGTAGGGGCATCAAAGACATGCTCACCTCCCCTCGATAATGAGTGTTGGCACCTACTGTTGATGTTGACTAAGATCTATTTCTTTGAACAGGTGAGACCTCTCCCTACTCGTATCAATCCTTTGATGTGGCACCATCATCCCCACTCAGGGGTGGCTCATCCACTCTCTCCTCCTCCTCCTCATCCTACTCATCCTCATCCTCTCCCTCCTAACTGTCATAGTCTGGGTCTACATCCTCATCGTAATTGTCATCAATGATATATATTAAAATGTCTTCAACCCTATACCATGTCTCCATGGCTTACTCCTCTCTCTCCCTCTCCTCTCCTTCAACTAGTATCGGTTGGGCCTCTCCCACTAGCTCATTAGTGGGGAACATTGGCTCTATGATCTAAATAGTATGACTCACTCTTGATGACATCATCTAGTTTGAATCATGTTATGTCTCCTGGCCTCTATGTGCTCTGAATGAACCTCCTGAATGACGATCATGCCTATGGTAGTATTTGCACCTATTTGAATTGTCTCATGACCTGATCATAGTAGAATGGCCACACTATGTGATCATGCTGACCTACCAGGAACCTAGCCATTTGTAATCTCCTGAGTTGTGTATTATAATCAAGCCACTAGAGAACAAGATGGTATGGCCTCCATTGGATATCCTCTTGGTCTAGTCAGTCAAATTTCACTCTCCAAAAGTGTAGATTGTTGTACTTCCATAATCATCATAACGGATACTTGAATGCTCATGGATAGCCCACTATTGCCGAACATGGGAAGCCCATTGGTCATGTACATGTGATGTTCTCTAAGCACCATACCTGTAGGAGCATGTAGTGTACCATGATGTCTAGCTCCTGGAAAATGAACCGACCGAGATCATAGTAAATATGTGCCAAAATTTATCGACCCTAGGCATATATTATTTGATGCTCTACCATGCCTCATACCAAGTGTATTAGTCCACCCTCTAGATGTGATATTCACCCATCTTGAAATAGGACGAATTCTATTGTGTGAATCATGATGTGCCTCACCATTGGTGCTCATGAAAAAAGTAGCATTGATAAATCTATCCATCCTGCTACATTGTCATCACGAACGAGACCCTCTAAGAAATACTACATATCCATCTGCTACTCTAGGAAGGATCGTCCCCTCTATAGTTACACATGCTCCCCCCGAATAGGGACTTGGAGAATGCGCTGGAAATCCTCCAGTGTAATCATCATATCTCATGTGGGTAGGTGAAACATGCAGGTATCTACATTCCACCTCTCACATAATACCATCAACATAGCATCATGGTATCTCATTGGTGGTCTTAGGTAGGCCTAGTAGATCCCCACTGCTTGTAAGTTCTCCTTCTCTATTGGTGATAGGGTTGGAGTCAAGTCTCTGAGGAAACTCGACTATCTCCCACCTAATTGTTGCCAAGACCCTGTGGGTACCTATACAAATTCTCACAATATGTTATCTAACTCATCTAGAATTTCTTCAATTTTACTCTAATTCATCAAGAAAGTGTGCTAATGTTGTTCTAGTGTGATTTTTCTATGGACCTAGACTAAATTCATCCTATAATTGAAAAAGCAGAAAATATAGGTTCTAGAATCAACCAACCTCATACTGGAGGTTGTCGCTGGCCACTTGATCACACAAAACATCCAACCTCGCAGGAGTAAAACCACATGTGCTAGGCATGTTGTAACTCTCTCCTCATCACTCTTCTACACTGCAAAAGCTAAATGAGAAAGTAAGTGCATGTTTACTCTTTTTCATTTATTATTAACTAGCTCACTTTTACACATGTGCACATTTGTACCTTTTCACTTTATTAACCCTTTTAGTGTGCCTTTTCTTTAAATCAACATTCTAGGTGCTAGTGAACTATGTTTTTGATGTCATTTAATACATCATACCCATGTTTCCACACCCTACATCATCACTCACCTATCTCTATGAGGCATGGTACCTATAAATTCCCTCTGATATGCATACCCTCATTCAATGTGGTTAGATGGCTACCTTTATTACACCTTTGTAAAGCAAGCAGAATCAAGGGGGCCATACACCTACCCTCTAATTTGATCTATAGGGATTAGATAAGAGGATTTATATGACTTCTAACAAATTTTTGTTGCAGGATGTGGTTCCTAACATTGTGGTTTTGCATATTACTACACTAGGAGCTTCATTCTATCACCTTGTAATGAGTATCCTTTTATGAAAACAAAGGTGAATTATTTGTTTTAGAGTCCTTTAGCTTACATGTGCACATATATTCATATGGACACTAAAGTGGGGGCTAAATGTGTCACCAAAAATTGTATACCTTTGAAGAAAAGGAAAATTTTGTGCCCGTTTTGCTCCTACTTTAGGTCCCATTTCATCTATTTTCACACTAATACAATATTTATAGGCCCCTGAGGTTTTTATTTTTGACTTGGAGGCCTGTTATACCCAAGGGATCATTCAACCCTCGAAAAAAAATATCAAAACCATTTAGAAAATACCATTCCCACTCAAAACTTTCTTAGTGTTATTAGGTCACCCAAGTTGGCAACCTAGTCCTTTTTAAGGATTTTTGAGGTTTTAAACAGGAAAATGAATAAATAATCAAAAATTCTCAATGGGTGTCAGCTTCTTAGGTCAAAATTCATGACAATTAGGTCATGTTTCTCAAATATACTTGTTTTCAGGTCATTTTGTAACTCTCTCTTAGTCATTTTTCACACTCAACTCCAAAATTCAAGTGCAAAACATCTTCCTCAAGAAGATTCATCTCTCACACAAAAACATTTGAAGCTTTTAGATAGAAAAATATGGATTTTTGTTGGTCTTTAAGGTCACTTCACATCCAAGATCACTCATTGAGAAGGTTGGAAATAGATGCCTATGGCGATTCATGGAGAAATCTAGGTTGAGGAAGTGCAACTAGCCACCAAATCACTCCTAAAGAATAATTTCTAACTGCCTCCGTCTTGTACCTTCAACCCATTTACAGACATGAGGTTTACATCCTATTTTCGTTCCTTGTTACTTTCATTTGCAATGGTGTAGGATTTCTAGGGTTTAGAGTCTTGCATCATTTCAAATATTTTACATACATGTTATTCTAGCACAATAAAATAGTGTTTTACTTTGTTTCAGGTTTTCCTGCTTCTAGACACACTTAGGGCTAGGGTTTATGTAGATTTCCATTTCATTTCAAGCTTAAATACAAACTAGGGGTTTGACCAAGGAAAACCCCACATTAGAAACACAAATACATTCTATTTTGTAGGTTTGGAGCAAGATTCTCATGAAGAAGTATAATACAGACCTAAGGCCTTCAATTCCACTTCCAGTTTTTCATAAAAGAAGAAAGGGACTAGGTTGCCCATAATGGTGACCTAGTCTCATTAAAAGCTTTCCAATATTAAAAGTTGTAGATTCGAGGACCCAATTGATAGAAATGACTTCTAGAATAGATTTCCCAAAAAGGGACTATGTCACTCCACTTGGCATAAGTGTTCTAGGTTGCTCAAAACCCTGATTTTCCAAATTTCCAGTGTCTTCCATTGTCCTAGTTTAAGCCCTCTTTGGTTTCTAGGTACACTTCTTTGATCTATTAAGTTAATTTACTCAAATTGCTTTCATTTCTATTGAATTACATCTTGTGTTTTCAAGAAAAATAAGTTCTATTAGTTTAGGTTAATATAGTTAGGTTTTCATAGTGTATTTCAACATGTTTTCACACCCCAGTCCTTTAGGGTTTCAATCCCTAAACATTGAACAAATCGCAAGATTAGTTTCCCCTAGAGGTGAAAGAAATCCCTCTTCCCTCTAGCTGAAACTCTAGAAATTTGTATTGGACCCACTCTTTTATCCCCACATAAAGTAATCAAAATTTGTGGTTCACTACTATATGTCCCTAAGTATATCTTATTTTTATTAAAATAATATCTTAGTGGCTTCCTATTATTTGGGTTCATATCTCTACTGATTATTTCAAATTCAACCTAGGGGACTATGGTCTAGCATCTTGATCTTCACATATTTTAACCTTTGTGGAAAATAAATTTTTTTATTGTAAGCATTCTAAATTCAAACATAATCAAGATCTCCATGTGGTAAAACTAATTTAACATTAAATCAATTTTTAAGAATTGAGCCACAAAGAAGGTATACCTTGGTCCTATTTTCAAAACATTTTTGTTTACAACAAAGAAAAACCAAGGAAATGCATGCTTAAATTTTTTTTTATTAAAACAATTTTGGGTATTTCACACATTAAAACATCATACAAAAGTTCCTTGACCAAAATCATTTGGTCTCTTAGGTTTAAACAATCAAACGAAAATTCATGTCTTTCAACACCTTGATATTGTTACAAGTTCCTCTTAGGTCAAACATTAGGATCAAACATAAACCGAAACATTGGCATCCAAAACTCAAAAATATTTGGCATCCCATCTCACCAACATCTTCAAATTTTGGAAAAACAAATCTTCTAGACCAACTTTGCGTCATCCATCATCTAATAAAGCTACATGTTTGGAAGCACATCCTTTTGAAAAAAATTATCCTAAAGTCACAAGTCTACTTCTAGGATTTGTATGTTCATTAGCATCCTCATCAAAAACATATCAAAACTTAAGCCTAATTTTGTCACAAATTGAGACCTCCTTATCATTCACATCACTCACCCCTTCATCGCTCATAAAATCATTGGTCCTAAGTCTCTCAGAGGTTCAATTTTAGACAAATTTGAATCAACCCAAGAATTTCAATAATACAAAAAACAAAAACACTAGGGTATCTTAAAAGTAGGAGTTCAATCTAGCGCATCATTATACCCTAGACCAGCAAATTCAAGCTAAAATTTAGAATGCAAGCTCCTCCTTTTTGTCACTTCTTAGATCTAGGTTAGTTTTCTAGCCTTTTATTTTTATATGTCTGATTTAAATCATAGTTTTAGATCTAGGGTTATATGTAAAATAGCATGTCAAATCACACATCAAATTTATCACAATACAAACTATCACAAACACAAACACTAGAATATTGGCTCTCCATTGTGGCAACAAGCTTGTAATACCCCTCTAATTTTCTCTTTTGATCAAACAGTGTTCTTCTACTTTATGTGTGTTTCTTGTTAATACTTTGACTATGGTACTCGATTACTATTTGATCGTTAACGGTAAAGCGATGTGAATGTTATATTTTGATGCGATGGTATTTTATTCTGATGTTATAATTATGGAATGCTTTGGATTAGCTTAATGGATATTCAAATTAATGATGCTTTATGCTTTTGATTAAATTATTGATGTTAGATTTGTCGGTTAGTAACATTGTATTGGTGAAGGGGACGAAATTGCACCACTCACTTGTGAGCGCCTTACAACTCCATGATTTCCTCTTAACATTATGTTTTATTATGTTATATATACATGTTTGATATACACTTTGTTTGTAGGTTTACAGGTATAGGACATCAACTCCACCTGGTTTCACAGGTTTGAGCGTGTCCATTAGCCAATGGTATTTGATTGGGAGATAGTAGCTAGGTTTCCCATGTCAAGTCATCACCCTTATCATAGTGTGTCGTCAGTTTTAAGTCGAGTTTAGTTGCTTTCATATTGTTCAATTTTCCTTCATTTTATCTAAATTGCAAGTTAAATAAAGGTAAATGAATGGCTTTATGTATTTAAGTTGTTGATTAAATTTATCTGGTTATAATGTGAGAAATGTTATTTAATTTAATTAATAAAATAATTTAATCTTGGACTGGAGTTATTTTATTGATTAATTAAATTAATTGTGTTGAATTGAATTAATTTATTCATTTTGGAAATAAATAGATACTCTGACTGAAATTAGAAAATTAAAAAAATGTTTGAATTTATATTTTTTTGAAAATTTGAATGCAAAATGAAAATTGGAGATATTTTTTGTTTCTTGTTTCTAAAAATTTATTATGGTGGTTGAAAATAGGTCTTTTGGGAATTTTCATGGAGTTTTTCTATAAGCTTGAAATTTGAAAGAAAATAAGGATAACAAAAAAGAGAAGAAAAAAAAAAAAGAGGAAGAAATTGTTGGTTTGTGTGTTTAGCTTTTGGGATTTTGGAAAAGCTCAGTTGGATTGTTGGGAAGGAGTTTGAATTTGAGGAGAAGGTTTTGCACCATTGAAAACCTCTCAAGCTTTGGAATAAGGTTTTCTTTTAGTTGGATTTATTTCATTTTGAATTGATTTACAATTTTTGTAAGCTGGTTGAAAAAAAAGAAAATAAACTTTGTTAAATTGGAAGAGAAACCCATGTGAAAATTTGTTTGAAACTGAAATAAAACCTCTGTTTGAAAATGAATTTCTTCAAGAAAAATTATGTTCTTGCTTGCAAATTATCTTTTTGAAAATTATTTACTAAGTTAGTTTTGAAAATATCAGGTGTGGGTATTAAAAACGATATATATATATATATATATATTTGTGTGTGTGTGTGTGTGTGTCTATGTATTGATGTATATATATATACAATACTTTATTTATTTTCCTCTTAAGTTATGCTAGTAAATATGTTTTAAAATGAAAACAATACTTCCCCTATCAAAACGCAGATTTCCAAATCCGTAGGGGTTTTTTGGATAAAATTTATAAATAAATAAATTTTGAAATTCTTTGGGATTGTTGGGGGCTCAACCCACAATCGCCCCCATGGGAGGCATTGTGGGGAGTTGCACCCAACGTGCCCTACCCATGATTGTGCCACAGTAGGATGATTGTGTTAAACACAGCTGCGCCCACTGTGTGGGTCAGTTGTGGTTAACACAGTCGTGCCCACTATCTAGGTCGGTTGTGGTTAACATAGTCACGCCCACTGTGTGGGTCAGTTGTGGTTAACATAGTCGCGCCCACTATGTGGGTCAGTTGTGGTTAATACAGTCGCACCCACTGTGTGGGTCGGTTTTGGTTAACACAGTCATGCCCACTGTCATGGGGTCGATTGTGTTAAACACAACTGCCCCAACCCTAAATGTGTGTGCTTCCCCAAATCAAAAGGTGGTTTGACTTTTTAATTTGGATTTTTTTATATATTAAATATATATATATTTAATATTTAATATATTATATTTTATAATATTAAACTATTAATATATATTAATAATATAATATATATAAATAATATATGTATATATGCATAATATGAGGATATATATATTATGTGTATATATATATGTACTATTTTAAGTATATATTTATATAGTTGAGTATTTAAATTTTAATATATACCTATATAATTTAATATGTATATATTAAAATGTTGAATTGATTAATATCATGTTTTTTTTATGTAATTGAGGAATTCAAAATATTGTGTTCATAATCAAATTATTGATTTTATTTTAAAATAATATGGTTGTAAGGACAAATACTAGTTTAAAAGTAATGTGTTTAATAGCGAGATTAATTGATTTTAAACGATTTATTTTACAAAGGACAAATATTTATTCTAAAATGATATGTTCTGAATGGTAGGAGTAAATTTTAATTTTATTATTATTTAAAAGCAATTAGGGGATTAAATATTTGGTTTAAATTTCATCTTATTTCTGAAAGAGACATTATTAAATCAATTTTATTGAGCAATAAATTATTGAATGTTACTACAAGAAGTGGATTTAGGAAATCGAAAAGTAGATTTAATTCCTATTTAATTGTAAATTTCTTTTGTTTCGCTTTGGGGGAAATTGTTTAGAAGCATTGATAGGTCTTCCAGATGGGGTTTTTAATTAGTTGGTGTTGGCGTATTTTGGTATGTCAACATATTTTTAATCCCTTGGGTAGTCCATGGGGTCTAGTCAGTGTTTTACCTCATTTCCACGAACAAGGATGATTTGTGCCTCCTTTGGAAGGAGTGAATTATGTGAATAATTGCCTCCAATGTTTGGAGTGAGTTTCATTTTATGTTTCCTCCTAGAGATGGAGTGGTTGTAATATCTATTTTTTATGCACTTGGCTTCCCTTGGTAATTGGTTTGAATGTCTGTTGTCAAGTAGAAGAGTGGATTTCGTTAGGGGCCAAAGCTCGTAAGAGGTAAAACTGGGTAACCTTCAGAGGTATTTTAATCAAGTGATAATAGAACAATGTATTTAGAAGATTAGGTAGTATTTCACACTAATCAAGATAAGTTCTAGCCTTACTCATAGTTGTGAGTGCTTGTTTAGGCTTGGGGTCAGTGGGAAGGCCTGGAATGGCAAGGTCATCTATCTGGTCTTTATGATAGGTATTTGATTCTGCATTAGTAAGTATGAGGGTCGGGGGTCATTTGAGGCCACCAGGATATCCCATAATGGGGGTCGGATCCTATGAAGATCCACAGTGGGTAACTCAGTATAAGTTGTGCAATGACACTCTATCTAGTAAAACAATTGGTAATTGATTTTATGTGTATGGTTTTCTTAGCATACCTGATCTGTTTTATATCTGGAAGCAATGTGCAAATGTGTGAGTTGTACTTGTGTTGTACCTATGATTGGTTATGTCAGTGTAAGTCAGTCTATGTCAGCCTATGTCTAGAGGTAGATGGTCTTGGCTAGGAATCCTTGTTGCTATCTCCTAGCACAGGGGGTGGGCCTTTAGGTGCCACTTGGTTGGGTGGAACGTGCACCCTACTCCATTGGGTTTTCTTCTTTTTTGTGTTGATGAGATTTCCAATTGGAAAGCTCATGGGATTGTGTTACATTTCATGCTTATATTCATTTCAGTTGAATCTTGTAATTTATTACCCCTCTTTGTAATCTAGGTGGAAGATGTAATATGTAATCATGCTTATTGGATTTACCTCATTTGGGGAATGAGTGATTTAATCTCCTTATTAAATTATTGTTATTTGAAATCTTATTGTGTTCCTTATTGTGTTGATGTAATTTATCATGTGTGAAATGTATGTGTTCTTAATTTCTTAAGAAGATAAATGTTATGGATTCAATTCATGGTTTTTTGTTTGGGTTTGAAAGTAATTCCAGTCTCGTAACCTTAGAGATTGTTGGCAATGGGTAGTGAACTTGCATGTTAATTGTACTTAAAAAAATAAAAAATAGGCCGTTTGAGTGGTTAATTGAAGCTTCCTCTAGAGTTGTGTGGCGGGGCGGTACAAAGCTAATTATTAAAACCTTAGTTCACTTATGTTTCAAATTTTAGTTAAGTGAAAAGGTTATAATCTTAGTTATCCTAATTAGATCTAGGATCACTTTTCTTGCAACACACGATCTTCATCAAGATATATTATTTTACTCGATTCAACTTGTCCATTTCTTTAAGTGTGGTATAAAGATGAATTCACTAGGTTATACTAAATTTAGAACATATATTTAGAATATCCTAAGATCTAAGGTAAAAACTCGTCAAATTAATATTTAATATATTTTCAATGTGAGTTCAGAAAATAAACATTTTTATAATTTATTAGTTATATATATATATATATATATATATATATATATATATATATATATATATATATATATATATATATAAGTCATTTAATGAAAAATGGTTTCTAATAATAAGAGGTGGTAGAAAGTTTTGAAATAATGGATGATATTCAACATCTCAATGGACATATTGTGGATATTTTTTATGAAATAAAGACCTCATGTTCAACTTTAATATTGTTTTAGATGAAATAGAAAATGAGATATCTACTTTAGAAAATGATATATAGATCTTATCACATTTAGCTATTTGGGATTTTGTGGATGCTATTTATAAGGTTTTTATTTTAGACAAAGAAAAAAGTACTTTTTTCTCATACAACTAATTACTCTATCTAAATAGATAAAATCATAAATATTAGAAAACATTCTATTATTCACAAATCCTTGATATAAGTATGATCTAAATAGTTTTTTTTTTTTGCAAATATTACCTTATTAGATAAAAAAAGATTAGAATCTAGTTATTCATTCATACTTCCTACAAAACCTTCCTACTATTAAGTTATGTGTATGTATCATATAATTAAATAGAAGTAAGCCATTAAAACTAAATTAAATTAATACATAGAAGGGTTCCAATAGAATTATTTATTTGTATTAATTTCAAATAATTAAGTTATTATTTCAAAGCTCTACCTAATCCCTCAAATTTGCTTGTTAATGGATACTTTGTAGATGATTGCATCATCACTCTCTTAGAAGAGGATAAAAATATTAAATAAGCCCTTAAGTGCGTAGATATGTTTACAAAGGCTTTTAGTTCATTCATCAAGTGACATAACACTCAATGTTACAAATAATCCTTCCTCCCCATATATTCCTAATTCAACTCTTACAATTGGAAATAAATTAGTCATAGAGAAGTTTGCATATTCTTTGGCATCCCCTTCACCTTATATGATTCATAGGAATCCTTATGGAAAGCTATCCTTACCAAAATTAAAAATAACTAGGCCTAATAGATCACCAAACCCCTTTCTTAAATAGGGAAATTTTAGCTTTGTTCCAAGATTCTTGTGGCCACTCATGTTTATTATTCATTATGTGTGGGATGATTATAAGGCACCATACATGAATGTGGAAAAACTTCTTCATGATTTAATCTGTTCCTCTTGAGAAAATCACAAGAGATTTCCTAGGGTGGATTGCAAGTTTTGTTGCCTTCCTTAGGGTTTTGGAGGTTTGGGAAGTTTATCCACCTAGTAAAATGGCTTGACTCTTTGCACTAAGTGGATCATCTTTGACCTTAAAAGGAAATTAAGTGGATCATCATGGTAAAAATTATTTAGAGATCTTGGGAAACCACGGATCCTTGGCTTCTCTAGAATGGTTGTAGATTCCTTGATGTGATTTCCATCAACCAATAGATTGTTTGGTGCTCCCCAATTTTCTAAGACCGTGATCCCCCATTAGTAAGGCTACCTTAGGATGTGTTCCTTGAGATTTGACAAGAAATGAATTCAAACTCTATTAGACCTCTTCTCTAGAGATTTAATGGGTCTTCTATAATAAAATGAAGCTAATGCCAAGTTTCTCCTTTTTTAAATTAGGATTTTGAAAAATTTGATACAATCATGAGGGTAATTTTAGCTAATATGGTTTACAAAATAGGTGTCAATTAGTTTAGATCTTGGTGGAAAGATTGGGAATGGTGTCGAAATACCACTTTTTAGAATTAGGAATCATGGTAAGGATATCTTTGGCTCTCTCCCCACTCACCGATGGTTCCTATTTTGAATGAATGGCAATATTTACAATCAGTTGTCTTAGTTTGGAAACAAAAACTTCATACCATTTTTTTCAACTATTCTAGAGCCCGAATTGGCTCACTTTACTTTGTTTATTATTTTCCAATGCATTCTTATTAGTGTAGTGAATGTTTTTTTACCATTCACATTTGTAAAGTCAACTTGGGGGTAGTTTTTCTTTTAATAATTATAACTATTTTTTAATTTTCAGTTGCCTTCTCACACCAGATTTTTGATGCCTTTATAAGGCATGTTGTGTACATTAATTTTCATCTCAATGCATTCTTTCTCAATTCTGGTGATATAGCATCTCTTATGTTGCTTCTCTCATTTGTAAAGGTTTCTTTTGGTTTGCAGTTTCTCCTAAATGCTTTTCGTTGCTCCTGGATGCTTTTCTCTAACATGATATCAGACCTTGTATTTTGCAACCACCTTCCATACTAAGAGTCTTCACTAGACATCAGTTGATAGAAGAATTTGGGATAATTACGCCAAAGGCGTGCATCTATTTGAGCTTCATGAGCTCATTTTTTCCATTGACATGGACAAACGATGATAGCCCCTGCAAGAAGGTTCAAGCCTTGAGAACTGTTTGATTCTTTTCACTGCGGAATTTCGCTATTTTACGGATCTCATTCACATTCGCCGGCAAAGGGGATGATTCATTAAAAGCTGAGGTGTGCGTGTGTTTGATTTGAGAAAAGATAAATTAAGTTTTTTATGGCACACATTTCCTCAAGTCTTTTCGTAATAACTACGCCTTGACTGTCAGAACATGAATCATAGTTATGCCTTGCCACCTTGATATGGATATTTTGCCAGTAGATTTCTTTGTTAAAGTCTCACCCAGCAAACCAAAAGAACTTATACATAAAGAGTCTAGCCAAACACCACTAGTTGTTCATCTATGCCCTCACAAGTATGATTAATCATATCTGTCAATGTTAGACTTCAAAGGTAGTACATAATGTACAAATTATACGAGTAAAACCTTAAATTTCCAGGGAAACCTGGGGACGCGTCCCCCCCTCAAAATGCCCCATACCCGTTCCCGGGACGTCTCGAGTATCGCGGGACGGCAAGGGGACGACAGGGGACCGTCCCTCTTTTCCCAGAAAACCCAAGAAACGTATCGAGGACAGGGGGACAGCGTTGACTGGAAGAGGGATGGCTGACTATCCTTGGGGATGGCCAGGGGACGACTGAGCCATCCCTTGACCATCCAAGGGATGGCCGGCCATCCCCTGTGCTTTAGTTACTTCAAACTCATAAAAAAAAACATAAAATTTAAAAATTTCGGCCCAGCCTACGTGGCATGTGTGGGCCCCATGGATTTTGACTCTCATATGAATGAAAAAGGGCCTCTCTAGCCTCATTATTTAAATTTTGTTTGTTTGAGCAGCCAAGGGTTTGAGAACAAAAGAAGTTGCAATCATTGAAGGAGAAGGAGCAGCAGCTTGAAGGAGGAGAGAAGGTTGAAATAGTGTTGAAGGGAGTGCAAATCCACTAAAGAGGTATGCATTTTCTTTTCCTATTTATTTTTTTTCATTTTTTTGCAAAATGTGAAGTATACATTGTCTGATTTTTTATTTTTTTTTGCATTTTCAGTTTAAACTTGCATTCTAAAAACAAAAAACATGAGTAGCAGTGAGAATGGAAGTGATAGTGAAGTTGAAATGCAAATTAGAAGGCAAAGTGGTGGGGGTGGTAGTAGAACTAGAGAGCAAAGAAGTGAAAGAACCCCAATCCAATTCCATCCTTCATCAACCAATACCCAAACTATGGAAGACTATGCAAGACACCCATTAAACCCAAAAAAACCATTCCTTCGATATGTTACACCTATGGGTGTGATATGTTACACATGTGGGTGCGATATGTTACACCTGTGGGTGAAAGACAAAAAAATTCAGGGGGGAGTAGGGTTTGGTTTTTCCATATTTGTGAAAAAGACTTTAGGGGCAGCTACACAAGAATTAGGTCTCATTTTTTGGGTGAGGTGGGCCATGGAGTTAGAGTGTGTCCTTCATTGACAGATGACCTATTTTTAGAATGCCAAAGAATTCAAATAGAGTGTGATGGTGGTGGGGTTCAAGGTGGGTCTCCTTCTTTCCCAAGTGCACAATCATCCATGCCTATTCCTAGTCCTTCCATGGTTGGTAATAGTGGAGTTCTCTTAAGAGCAAAGAGAAAGGTGAGTGGTAGTGGTAATGAAAAGGCAACCTCAGTTGAGTCCCTATTTAATAACCAAGCATGAGAGAGTACTGAATCCGCCATTGCCAAATTCTTTTTTGCACATGCCATTCCATTTCATGTGGCCCGTTCCTCTTATTTTAAAAAAATGGTGAGAGAAATAGCCACAGTTGGTCCTTCATTCATACCCCCTAGAGATCATAAGCTACGCACCACCCTCCTAGACAAAGAGTACTCCAAAGTTAATGTGTTAATGGAGGACATGAGGCAAACGTGGATGAGGACGGGGTGCTCTATAGTGATGGATGGGTGGACTGATTGTAGATGTCGGCCACTCATCTATGTCATAGTCACATGCCCTGCTGGTTCTTATTTTCTTAGAGCCATAGATTGTTCGGGGAAATGTAAGGATGCAGAATTCCAGTTTTCCATTTTGAGAGATGCTATAGAGGAGTTTGGGGCTGCAAATGTGGTGCAAGTGATCACCAATTCTGTATGTGTGTGCAAATCGGCTGGGTTGATGGTGGAGGGTCAGTACAGGCACATATTTTGGACCCCATGTTGTGCTCATGCATTGAATAATGCATTAAAAGACATAGGGAAGTTGGATTGGGTGAAGAAAATAGTGGCAGAAGCTAGAGATATTCAAATGTTTATTTGCAATTACCACACCTCACTTGCTCTCTTCAGAACATTTTCAAGGAAGAAATTTATCAAACCTGTTGAGACAAGGTATGCCACTCACTTCATTTTGTTCCACTTTCAATTTGTATTCATAATCTGATTTTGTTTTAAATTTTTAATTTTTAATGAATCGTTGAATCAATGAATGAACATTGAATGTAGATATGCCACATACTTCATCTTGTTAGAGAGGATGGTAGACATGTATGAGCCTCTACAAGAAATGATGGTCAATGCAGAGTGGGCTAGATGGCCTAATGCAAGTTCTACAGACGGAAAGAATTTCAAACAAAAGATCCTCGATGACGATTGGTGGCCCAATGTGAGGTAAGACATTGGATGGCTGATTTTTATATTAAATTTCTGATTTTAATATTTTAATTTTATTGTCCAATGTTCCAACTTTTGAAGTTTCTAACATGTCAATTAACTTGTCAACTAATTATTTTGAACTTTTTGTTTTCATTTTGCAGATATATTTGCTCCTTCATCTCCCCTATTGTAGATGTCATCAAATATGCTGATACAGACTCTCCTAGTCTTGGAGAGATTTATGAGACATTTGACAGTATGCTTGGGAAGATCAAGCAAGTTATTTCAGCAAAAGACCCCACTTTGGATTTATGTGAGCAACACATTGGGCCCATTGTGTCTCGAAGGTGGAATATATTGAACACCCTGCTTCACATGGCTGCCTTTGCTCTAAATCCAAAATGGTATGCACCAAGGCCTGGCAGGGTGCCTCCATGTGATGATAGTGAGGTTTTAGATGGGTTCACATGGGCCATTGAAAAGATTTATCCAACAGAGCAGGCTTCACTAGTTCGGTCACAATTCCTAGACTTTGCAAATCTTTCAGGCCCAAACTTGAGTAAACCATAGGCAAGGTTGCATAGAGCTATATATTAGCTCAATCAAACCCCATTGGATGGTGGACCTATCATGGGAGGGATACACTGCAGTTGAAGACACTTGCTACTCGCCTTCTTGCACAGGTTGCTAGTTCCTCTGTTGCAGAGAGGAATTGGTCCACATATAGCTTTATCCACTCTCTCAAGAGGAATAGACTTACCTCTAGACGAGCGGAGAAGCTAGTGGTCGTTCATAGTGCTCTTCGGCTTCAGGATCGGCAGACTCTAGAGTATCGAAAGACTCCAATTCTATGGTGGGATAATGATCCTGAGGACGTGGCCCAGGTAGATGAGGAGGAGATAGCTGAGGATTTGGTTGGGGTTCCGTTGGTTGAGGAGGAGCATCACAGTGGCAGTGACTCAGAGGATGACTCTGATTTTGATGTGGTTATGAGGGATGATTAGGGGTAGCAGTGCTCTTTGACTTTGTTTATTCTGTATTCATTACTGACATTGTATTTTGATTTTCATAGCAAACTTGAAAACTATATGGCAGAAATGTAGCCTTTGGGCATTTTGATATAAGTTTATAAATTATAACTTGGAGGTTGTTTCATGATTCGTGTATGTTAATTTTGAATGCATATTGAGTATTGGCATAATGTTGGACACAAATGTTATATGTTAGTGTTCTATAATGTGTATTATGCATGCCTTATCCATGTTATCATATGAATATTTAAAATTTCCCTATATTTTTATATAGCCATCCCCTGTCGTCCCTAATTTTGGCCTCAAAAATCAGAAACTTGGGGACTCATCCTGCCGTCCCCTGCCATCCCCATCCCGGAAACATGGGTTAACCTTGTAAATTTCTAATGTAGAGAGACCTTCGTGGGTAATTTCAAGATTCGTTGGGTGGAGCTTGCCACAACAATGAATGCAAATATCAGTCCTAGTAATAAATCTTATTTAGAACACAAAATACTCTTTAGTGGGCAAATCGAGCAAAGGAAATTCTTACAAGGGTAAGATTTTATTCAATGTGTGTACAGGTAAAAGGTAGTTTGGAAGTAGTCAAGAAAAAGAGTTTTGATGGAAAGTTACCTCTGATTTGGTAGGCTTGAATTGTAACTGAAGAGTGGGAGATTCTTGATTTCCAAATTGAACAGAACAAGCAGCTATAAAAAGAGAATAAGCAACTACGAAAGCAGATTATTGAACTAGAGAAAAGGCTACTTGCTTTGGAAAGCCACACATTTGCATTCATAATACTAAGAAATTCTACAATAATGAATAAATTCATTTTGAATACTATGATATGATCCCAATGTCTGCAAGCTCCCAACTTTTCCTATTTTTAGGTATCATTGTTCGTGTATTTATACATGTGAGATTGGAGGTTTTTTTTTCATGTGAACAATTTTTTGTAATCTTGCTTTTGCATACACAGTGAATTTCTAGATGATTATCTATCCTTTATATTCAGTTGGAATGATATCAGTCTTTATAAATGAGTATTTTGATTTGCCAACTGTCATTTTTATTAGTCAAGAATTTTTATGGATACCATATTTCCAATCCTGCCATTTTGGCATGGGCTGAAAATTGATTTATAGAACTGATCGTAAAACCAATGGTTTCCAGAGCTATCTTCACATATAGGCAATGGTAGAGGTCAGACCATCTTCATTTAGCTAATAACAATAGAATTGTTTTAGAATGAAATAAAACACAACCATAAATGATCCAGTTGTTTACAACTTTACAGATTCATAAAAAAAACTCGCTGAAACCATGGCAAGCCACTTACCTCAAGATTTCGCATAATTTGTCTCATGCATTCAACAATGCGGATGAGAAAAATTGGGTAGAATTTGCAAGAAAATCTATCCACAGCTACTACTTCAATCTTATTCACAATAAACTAAAAGAAGAATTTCAAATTTTGGGATTTTAAATCTATTAGATTCTAAGTTTCCTATTATGCATGTATGCAAAAATGTGCTCACAAAGACAAGACACTTGAACTGCTTTGCAGAATGCCACCTACTTCATCAGTACCATCTTAATTAATTAGAAGACTCGAGATATTTTAAAAACAAAAATTTGCACCTTCGCCAACCATATGCAATATGACATGTCTTTAATCGTGTAGATTCGCTATACATATATGACTATCTTTATTTCATTATATTTAATGGTGGTTGCCTTACCAAAAATATATGTGACTGATAAGTAATATTATTTTATATAATAAAAAACTATTGATATTAATAAAAATTATTAAATGGTTGATCCCACAATAGTGGTTTATAATTTTTGGGCAAACTGGACACTGCAATTATTATTTTTAACTAAATATTCACTTTTGGTCTCTTGTAGCAGCTAAACCATGAAAATTTTGAAAATTATGCAAACTAGAGTCTCATCACATTTTGTCTCTAGATTCTAAACACCAAGAATGCTATGGAGCACTTCCTCCTCCACTTCACTTTGCACTATGAAAACTTCTTTCAGTTGGTCCGAGGTGTGCTTAAACAATGGATTGCACTCGATCTCCTCCATAACAATGTAGTCATTGGCAAAATTACCATCACTCTAAGAGCTCACCATATTGGATGCAACTGATTACAGAGGAAAGGTGATGCTGGTTGAATTTATAGAGTTTTGGATAAACAATCATATTGCACTTTTTTTTCCATCTCCCACGAAAATTGGTTTTCTTCAGAAAACAACATTTTAAAAAAGTGATGCTCACCGTATACAACATAATTTTTTTTGTATGAAGGATAAAATTTTAATTTTTTCGAATTCAAATTTGTAACTATGGTATCTAGCACTTTCATTTGGTCTCATAGTTTTTAATTGAGTGTTTTTTCCTTAATCAAGTTTCAAAGTCAAACCAATTGCAATTCAGACATAGGCAGACTGTATACAACATAACTTTTTCTGTATGAATCAAAATTCAATTTTTTTTTTTTAATGGATCAAGGACATCAATACCCAGCCTCAACATATTTTTAAAATTTTTATTTTGATAATCTGCTATTTTTCCACATGTGCAGACCAGAGATTTTGATTTTCAGTGAAAAACCTATGTTTAATAAAACTAAAAAATAAAATACATAATAAAAGAAAATCATATTAAAATTATATTCAATGGATAGCTCATTCTGAGGACTATCATTATCTAGTTGGGTTTCTGAATTTTTCTACATTTTCATTTTCAAATTGAGCTTCGAACGAGAATTTTTTACAAAAAAAATCATTTTTTTTAGGAGATAGGGGAAAACCGAACCTCTTAAAGGGGTTTGGCCGAGCCTCCCTTAAGTAGGTTCGGCCGAACCTACTTTAAGATGTCTAAGTTTGGCCGAACCTCCCTTAAGTAGGTTCGACCGAGAGTTTGGCCGAACCTAAACACCTTAAAATAATGAAAACCTCCCTTAAGTAGGTTCGGTCGAGGGTTCAACCGAACCTAAACACCTTAAAATAATGAAAAAAATTAACGGGGTCCAAAAAAATGATGGGTTTTTTTTTTTTTAAATCCCTATTAAGGGGGTTCGACCAAACCCTAGTTCACTCGAACCCCTTTATTTTAATATTTCCGCTCACATGAAAAAGGGGTTTGAGTGAACAATTTGGTTCAGCTGAACCCCTTCACTTTGTCTAGAGGGAAAAAATGACTTTTCCCTTGCTCCACAAAAGTGTTCACCACTTATGTGGGTTCACCCAAATACAAATATCAAATTGTTATAGCTAATTATTTATATATTTCTATATAATACAAAATATAAACTATATAAATACAAATTATATTATTAATATGAATTATATATATTATATTATATTATTATTACATATAGCATTTTATAATAAAAAATATTATTAAATCTTATTAAGTATAATTAATATACAATATATATTTTATATAGTAAAAATTAAATTATATAAAATATAATTATAATAATTATTATATATAATATTTTATATATGCAAATTATATTATTTATTATATTTTATAATAAAAATCAATAAATATAAATATAAATTCTTATAGCTAATAATTTTTATATTTTTATACAGTACAAATTAAATTGACAAATACATATTATTATCTCTTCTCTCTATCTTATTACTCCATCTCAGCTAGTCTATATCTCAATCTTTATTTCTCTGTGTATCTTCCTCTCACTCCTTTCTCTTTTTATCCATATCTTTCTCTATCTCTCTCCCTATCTCTTTATCTCTTTCCCTCCCTTTTTATCTATCTTATCGCCCATTATCTATATCCCTCTCTCTCTCCTTTTTTATATATTTAGTGCTCTCTCTTTCTCTCTCTCGTCTACCTCTCTCCCTCTCCCCCTCTTCTCTATATCTCCTCCCCTTTACATATCTCTCTCCCTTTCTCTCCCCCATCTCTATCTCTCCCCATCTCTCCCTCCCTTGCTCACTCCATACCCCCTATCTATTTTTGTATCTCTATCTCTCTCTCTCTCTCCCTTTCTCTTCCCATATATCTCTATCTCTCTCTTTCTCTTATTATATACCTCTCTCTCCCCCTTTCTCTATCTCCCCATATTTATCTTTCCCTCTCTCCATCTCTATTTGTCTATCTTTACTTCTCTTTGTTTATCTATATCTTCATCTCTCTCCCTATCCCCCTTTCGATATCTCCTTATATATCTATCTATCTATGCCACAATATATATCTCTTTATCTCTCCCTCTCCCTTTTCCTCTATCTCTCTATCGCTTCCTCTTTATCTCCATATCTCTTTGTCTTTATCTCTCTATCTACCTCTATCTCTCTATCTATTTTTCGCCCTCTTCATCTCTCGCTTTATGTTCACCTTTAACTCTACTTTTCTCTCTCCCCCTCTATCTCTAGACATGTCTCCCCTCTCTCTATCCATCCATCTATCTCCATCTTTGTCCCCCTCCCCCTCTTCCTAGACCTATATATCTATATCTCTTTCTCTCTTTATCTATATCTCTCCATATTTTTTCTTCCATCTCTCGCTCTGTCATTATCTTGTTATCTCTCTAACTCTCTACCTATATATCTCTCCCTCTCTCTATCTCTCTACATATCACTTCCTATCTCTATCTTTATCTTTCTATCTCTCCCTCTCATTCTCTTTATCTCTCTCTATATATATTTATCTCTTTCATCTCTATCTATCCGTCTCTCCTCTCCATATCCCTCTCCTTCATCTTCCTCTCTATCTCCTTCCCCCCTCTCTCTCTTAACCCCTCTATCTCTCCATCTTTCTATTCCTATCTATCTTTCTCTATCATTTTCTCCCTTTTGCAAACATAACATGGGTCTATTGGTAATGATTGATTATCTCCCTAATTTAGAGGTTTTTTTAGTCTTTTTTGGATCTCTGTAACTGGGATTTAAAGGTATAACTTATCCATCGAAATATTTGTTCCACAAGAAACATCATGTACCACACAAATGTATGAAAAAATAGACCAAAAAATTCCCCAATTGACCTTCCACACCTCTTTAGTGTACCCATTGCACACCAAGGTGCGATTGCTAGTTATTTTGTTTGGTATGTTCCTAGCTAATTTGAAGGCTTTGCGTGCGTGATTTATTCGTATTGATGGGTGTTTATTCATATTGCCAGGTTGTGATTTTGCAATTGTGGAGGTGGTGTGGATTTCTGTTTGGAGATATATTTGGGGTGAAATTTGATGATATACCTTTCATTTGGAGGTCATGGATCATTATCAAGAAGGCACATTTTGGTGTTCGTAGGTGTGATTTACCTCTAGCAGGCACACTAGTCTATCTACTTCTTGTTCATACATTTGGAGGCTACAAAGTTCATTTGACAGGCTCATTTGGTGATTTGGCATCCAACATGTAGATAGAGGAAAAATTTTGCTATCAGTTGAGGGCACGTTTGAAACCCACAAGCCGTGATTGCAACCCTCAAGCTACGATTTTCTCATTGGAGACATGATTTTTTCCTATCTCAAGAGCGATTTTTGATTGCAAGGAATTTTTAATGCAATTGGAGCTTTTATGACTAAAGACCTATGTTTTTACTACTCGATGACCTTTACATTTACCAACCAGTGCTTTATTCTTTCTGACACCTAATTTAATCATCAGTGCTGCTTATACCTCCTGTCGGCTACCTTGAATCTGCTGGACTTGATATTTTTCCATTGTTTTCTTTCGTACCTATAGTACATCCAATCAAAATCCTCCATTAATTGCCAGATTTTATAGACGACAAGTGATTTCATCTGCAAAGGAGCCTTTGACCATCGACGTACTTCCTCCAGCAGAGTCAGGTACTGGTCATTGTCCTATCGCCTGCCTAAAAGCCTGACCTGTCATTTCCATCACAGCTATTATTTTTGTTTGGGTGACAATTTGGTATTAATAAAAACTTTCGTTTAAAGTTTGGCGGATGGTGAATTAGGGGGTAGCTCGCAAGTGGCGCGGCCACCGGGGCCCTGCCCATGCTCCGCCCATCCACCACCCATGGTGGCGGTGGAAAAATAAACCTGTTTTTAACCCTCTGCTAGCATTCGTCATATGGGCGACCAGGCCGACCGAGGGGTCCAATTTTTGCTCCTATTTAGTGTTTAAAATTTGCACTTGATTAGCATTAAAAGGTCCTTTTCTAGGTCCTTTTCTAGGGCTTTTTTCGTATTTGCATAACTTTTGTGCATTTTGTAGTGGGACCCGTGATTTTCAAAAAAAAATTGTTTCGTTGCATTTTTTTTGTTCGTTCAAGCCAAATGTTTATTCTTCACTACCAAGCTCATAACTTTTGCTCCATTCCTTCAATTTTTGCAATTCTTGCGACGTTGGAAAGGTCTCTTCGAGCTCTTTAGTGTTACTCATGCACTTTTTTTAGATTTGATGGTTAGCAAGGGTAAGGATTGCCAAAAGATGAGCAAGGATTCGAAGGCCCTTACTCCTACTCTTTGGGTTCTATGAAACCTAGGAGGGTAATCCTTGACATGTCCACATGATATTTATTTGATCAAGAACATTTATACACACAAATGAATTCCTATAAAGTGCAAATAGTCAACACTCATTAAATATTTGGCTAACCTTTAAACAAAATACTATCTATTGCAAGGAATAAGATGGTACTTCAAATTGGTACATTGTATTTGAAGGTATTTTAAATGATTTTCATTGTCATTCCAAGCCCTTGGTCAAGTGCATGACTAACTCCTTTATCTTCAGGATAACCTAATGGAAAGACTAGTGCCTCATCTTGGGATAATGGAGTCACATTTGTAATAACGAGTGATACCTTACCAATTTAACTCTGTAATTAGTGGACTATTGATATACTACTTTGTAGTATTCAACTCATTGTGCCTAAAACATGACTACTTATCAATCCTATGCTCTTTCCTCACAAATATGTGACCTTATTTTAGCATTCAATCAATTCTTTGAATTAAAGCAATTGAAGACAAATGAAAAGATCATTAATCATTTCATTCATAATCAAGAAGAAAATTACATAGGAGATCATATGTTTTAGAACTAACACTTTCATCTATAACTGATGCTCATGTAAAACCATTTTACAATCATTACATAATAACTCATACCCTAGACTCCTTCCTAATCTATTCATCAATTCATGTATTTACAGTCTGCTCCTTCATGAGCTTAGTTTTTTCCACCTAGACCATTTTGAGACCTAAAACTCGAACCCTTGTAATTAAACTTGAAATCCCTTTTATAGAATAAGGGAGCGACAAGCAACAAAATGAATTACAATTAGATTTCATTTGCATTTTAAAGCTAATTTCACTTGAATTTGAGATATTCCCCACACAGTTACATGTAATCATTTACATAATAGGGGAAAGAAAAAAAGAAAATTTCACATGATTCATCGAAGAATAACCAAGCCACCAAAAGGCATCGTTAGTCGTTGTAACAACCTCCAAACTCCACGTCCACGTCGAGCGAAAAATTCTCCATCATACCAGCCATAAGGCCTCCAAGTTTGCACTAAGGAAAAACCAAACATATGCTGAGAAGGACGAAAATTCCACCAAGGAAATGTTACCATCAAAAACGAAAACCAGGACCAAGATGCTCTCTTGATTAGTCAACACTAGAGTACACACACCCACTCCATGTCCTTGCAAAAACTAGAGAAACCACCACTTCATCCTCATTAGAGTCCATTAGATTAGCCATGGTGAGAAGGTACTGGCGGTAGCATGAATCAGTTTCAACCTCACTACCTGAGGGACTATTCCATATTTCAATGGGAGTTATGTCGTCCCATGTAAGATCGGTGATAATTATTCCTCCTTTCTACTTCACTCATAGAATTCACTGAATCCTTCTCTTTAAACTTGGATGACTCTCCCAAAACAACCTTGCTCCTTAGATGATAAATTCTCTTTACACCATACCACACAAATTTCTTACCACAGGCACTCCTCTTTCCCTTTGAAGCTATGAAAAATCCAAGTGTGTCTTGTTCATTTTTAGGGATATCATAATGGGACTCAAGAGAACTGAGTCTCCTAGACCTTTCGACTAGGGAGGTAGATACATTGGGCTTGTAGACATGCAAAACTGACATCATATATCTCGCTCTAACTAACATCAAATTCTGCTATTAATTAATTAAAGCAATTTATTGATTAATTCACCAAGGTTCATTAAATAAATCAAAATTATTTAATCAAATCCTTAAAGTTCTTCTCATTTGATTTATCAAATGTCACTTCTTAATATCCCCTAAGTTAATTAATCTAAATTAATTGACTTCTAAATCATGATTAGCATTCTCTAGCTTTTGACTCAACTAGAGTCAAATCTAAACTCCTAACTAACCCACCCACTTGCATCAATAAATCAGAAAGAGTTATTCTACCTCAATAACTCTCATCTTTGACTTTTTTGGACAAATATTATTCCCCCCAAAACTCTCAACAACATGCATTTATTAACATTTTTTCAAATTTGAATGGGCACATTGGCCAAAACTTGCACAAGCTTTGACCAATCCCATTATGACAAGTGTCTCTATCCTATTGGATGGGATTTAGTCCCACATTGCCTAATTTTGGCCTCTCTTCTATCAACTTTTCCTATAAATGCAAGCCATCTTCTCTCATTTCTACAACACACTTGGAAGGCATCTAAACTATAGGCAACTTGAGCTCATAGCAACTCATTGTCTATCTCATTTGGCTTAGAAAGGGATTGGGAAAGGGCTCTCTCACATCTTCATGGAGGGAACCAATCCACCATAGAATATGTTGTATTTCATTTGCTCTATTACATGTTTGGTTTAGCTTTAGCATTTTGTTTGGAGTAAATGAACTATGTTATTCTATGAGAATGGTTGAATCTACACAATCAATGTGTAATATTTCACCATCCTACAGGGCTTACTCATCTTTAGCAAAGAAACTCCACAAACTTTGCAAGACAGAGACAACCCCAACAACATCCAAACTTTATCGACTTATGTGAAATTCTAGCAAGAATTCTCATGCAAACCATAAGTAACAAACTTACAAAGCCTATGATAGTTTCTCCAGACAAACCAAATGATAATCAATCAACCTATAAGAATGTGAACATCAACTTACCTAGGAGAGAATAACTTACCGCCCTTTCAATTCCTTGACATAGTCACTCACCTCATCTTCATCTTGGTTTTAAGTTGAAGTCCTCAACTTATAATTGTAATTTTTCTATAAATATGACTTCCAACTCCCATTTACCGAGCAACTTGGGGTGATCCCACAATACTCGTTTACAATTTTTGGGCAAATTGGACACTAAATTGATTTTTTAAAACTAAATCTTCACTTTTAGGCTACTATAGTGACTAAATGGTGAGGAATTTGAAGATCGTGCAAGCTAGTGATTCATGAAGTTTTGTCAATAGATTCTAAATATATTTTTCCAAAAATTTTGGAATTAGACTACACCTTTTTTTCATCTCCTTCGAAATCTAGTTTTTATCAGTAAACAACATTTTTATGGAGTGATGCTCACCATATACAACATAATTTTTTTTGTATGAAGGATAAAATTCTATTTTTTTTGAATTTAGATTTGTAACTATGATATCTAACCAGTTCATTTAGTTTCATAGTTTTTTATTAATTTTTTTTTCCTTAATCAAGTTTCGAAGTCAAACCAATTATAAATTAGACATAGGTGGACTGTATACAACATAATTTTTTTTTGTATGTATCGAAACTCAACTTTTTTTTTTTTAATGGATCAAGGACATCAACACCCAGCTTGAACATATTTTTTAAAAATTTTTGATAATATTCTATTTTTCCACATGTGCAGAACAAAGAGCTGGATTTTTGGTGAAAAACCTACATTCACAAGAAATAAAAAATAAATATAATAATCAAATTAAATATAATTAAAATTATGCTTTTTTGGAAGATTATAATAAGGACTACATACTTAGAAAAAATAAATTTTAAATGAATTTATTTGATCCCCCAAAAGGTAAATCAAAAGTGGTTTTTTACCAGCATTTTGATAGGTGTAAAGGAGACTCTGTTATAGGTATGGTTTAAACTTAGTGGGGTTCTATCCAAGTGGGCTTGGTATAAGGTAGTTTGATCAAACTCTCTTTAATTGGAATTTCTAAATTGAACTTTTCAAAGCTTAAATCATTATATTTTCTAAAAATATGTGATTTCAACAAAAACTAGGATCTCCCAGAAAGTGTAAACCACTATTGTAGAAACATTGCTTGAGAATGCTGACAATTAATGCTCAAAGAAGGCCAACACAAATGAGTAGACGATCAACCATTGGATTTTGAATCACAACTATTAATCTCCCAGTTAGTTGTTTTTTATATTAATTATTCATCTCCTTACAATATTTAATCTAGGTAGAGCCTTTGTTTGTTGGCAAGATTTATGCGCATGGTAGTTGAACCAAAAAACAAACTACCTGTAAGTTTCTCTATCCTTTACACTGTCATTCTATTTTTTCTTAATTTTATGTGTTATTGCCTACCATTCCTACAACACAAAAATTACTTTGCTCAATAGAATTAAAACATCAAAATCAGGAAATCTTAAAATTATGAACTATTCCCACTTTTATTCAATAAGTTGAAGTGCAACTAAGTATTTAACTCCACAATAGACACTAACCCATAAAGGATAATGAGGGATACATATTTACACACAAGATGAAAACAACAACAAAAAATAGACATTCACCCATACAATGCAAATATGTAAACCACTGTAGAACAACACTATAAAAGACATACAACCTTATGACATTTCCCATTTTCTTTGATCTAATTTTTATTTTCATTCAATAAATTCAAGTGGAATTGCAACACATCATTGCACAAAATATAAATTAACTATAAAAAATAGAAATGTTTCATGGCTTCTACTCTTTTCTCATATGGCTAACCTCTCACACTTTCTCTTTCTGTGCATCAATAGCATTCTAATAATACGCATATTCATACATAGTGTGCCAATTATGTTTAATGTCAATAGACACTAATGTAGATCTTTTTAATGGATTTTTCTATAAACTTCAAACCCTTGTAGTGTTTATTCAATTCCTTATACTGCTCCTCAGAGGACAAGAACTACAAAAAAATTTGTTGCACTGTCATTTGGGCATTCTTTACTGGCTTGGATAGATTGTTTGATGAAGCACATATCTCTCGGTGTTCGCAGGATCTACATCTTATACGTTCGAAGCAAAAAAAAGCCTAATTGTAGCTTCACACCTCTACAAAATCCATTTCTACTAAGAAGGTTTATATATATCATATTCAAGGCCAAGAACAAGTGGTTTGTAAGTTCCTATATCTTGTTCACACTCATTTTCCACATTGTTTATTCATTTTCTCAGAAAAACTAATCAACCTGAAAATTGTATCTCCTATTAGGAAAAATTTATATCATGTTCAAAATAAGAAACAAGCCATTTATAAGTTTTAACATCATTTACACTGTTGTGTTCTACGGTTTCTTTTCTTTTTCCTCTTTCACTGCCTTTATCGCTCATTGTTTCCTATTTAGTTCTAGAGTTAACACCATAATTCATCAATGCTTGCTTCTTTTCTGCCAACAAATAACAAAGCATCTAATGCACTCAAATGCACTCCCCATCAGTGGATCTAGGTATCAAGATCCTATCCTTCCTTCTCCCTTAGAAGCACTAAAAAGGATATTTATACCAAATTTTCCATTTTCACTATCTTCTATATAAATAATTTATCTTTCTAATATTTAAATGTTTTATGCTTTCAACTATTACTTGCATAAGTTGATTGCTAGTTTTAATCTCTTCATGTAGTTACCTATATTAGTGAAGTTCAATGAGGAGGCTCAATTAAAGTTGATTGATATCCATACAGCTGTAATCACAATGAAGTTATCATTTCCACATACATCAAGTTCATTGATTCTATGTACATAAAAATATTTGGACTCACATCAATTATACATTATATTATTCATTGTAATCTATTAGATATGACATTTCTTATACATGGTACTTAGATTGGCATATTTATTCTGATTTTGATACAAATACTTTATGCCCATACAAATTTCATTCGACTTCATTTTCATCATGGCCAATACTATTTTCCTTGTGTTTTTCCTATTCTCCCGATTTGTTCTAATAATGCTAATGAATCTAGAACGAGCTTTTCCATTGGTAATATTTGATGGGTTTGTTGATGTGCTTGTCTCCTCACATGCACTCTTTATTGTGACACTATACAGTATTGTATTTTACTATACCCATTTATTAAATGAAAGTGAAATTTACTGCCAAGTAATTAGAAAGTGCTCAAATCTAAAAAGAACTAAATCTATGTCTATTGTAGTGCGAGTGTAAAAAGAAGGCGTTCATTAGACTATATATTAATACTTTAAAATTTGAACAAAAAAATTACAACTACCTAAATTTATTCTTACTTTTCAACCATGTCTTAAAAAAAAATAGTAATAGTTAAATTATATTTCCAACAGTGAATTTCCAAATCTTCTCAATAGTTGAGTGCATTAGCTTACTTTAAATTAAAAAGACATAGAATTATTAAAAAATTACATTCTATTTGCAAACTAATATATTTCTAAAATAAAACATTAAGTGTTTAGAATAGAGCATTGATTAGTTAAATGGTACAAATAATGAACCAAAACACGTTCAATTTTAATCCATGGAACTAATAGTGATTCGTTTGTCTACGATTAATAGTATAAAAAATTAATGAAAAAATTAGTAAACATAAATGAAACAAACCAAAATTATTTACATTTGCTTGCAAAACTATTTAGTTCTTATCAAGGATTGACCTTAAATCAAATTAAACAAAACAAAAAGAAACTAGACTTATTTATTTTCAATAGTTAGCCAAAAAAGTTAAGATAGTGCAAACTAACCTGTAATAGTATTGCTTGGTAACAACTTATTAAGTTTTACATTTATCGCTCTTTGTGCATCACATTTTTATCATATGTTTACATATTTTTTGATGTATTTTCAAACTTTAATTGAATAATTAAAAATGTAAGCATTTATTTCATTACACCAATTGGTCCAATTATTATTATTGCAATATATCAATATAGATATGAGTAGAATAATAATTACACTTCTTAAGTTTAATTATATATATTCTTTCACCTCGCCTTGGTCAATCTTCGACTTTGGTCTAAATTGAATTCACTTGCACTCTGTTTTGAAGACTTGATTTTTAATTAATGTTTTCTACATCTTACTTTCACAATTAATAGATATTGGTTAATTTATTTTTAAAATGAATATTAAAATTAGTATCTACTTTCAAGAATAATTTGCAAATAATTTTTACATGTTTACAATAATTTGCTTGCAAAATTTATATTCACAACCCTAATTTTCAAATACTTTGAACAACTTATACAAATGTATAAACTAATCTAAATAGCTTATGTTTAATTCAAGGACAAATGATCATTTCTTTAAAATATCTTTCAAAAAGTCATTCTTCAAGTTTTTCTTAGCTTTAGTTATTTCCAAAATAGATAGTATGCTTCCTACAGTTAAATAAGGAAATAAATATATATAACTATCATCTATAAATGAACTTTACCTTTATACATATGCATCTAAACATGCATATGTACAATAAATTGCCTGCATATCTCACGCTATTTCAAGATCATTAATTCTTTCTTTATTCACTGGATAATTAAATATGGCTACTTAAGATGCATAGCTTACAAAAATGAGTCATACATCTACCCACAACATTTGCATACTCATCGCTTACAATTACAAGACCAATTCTAAATGACGAACCAGGCTTCACAAGGGAAAATATGCATAGCCGAGATCTATACTAACAAAAATTATATCTGCTCATTGACTTATGCTATGAACAAACTGATTAGGACAACCTCCTTTTCATGTCGATAATATAATATGTTATTTGTTTGCCCTTGCTCCTCAACCAAACATTCTTAATATTTTCTTTTGTTGTTAAAAACACAACTACCTATGACTCAATTCCTCTACTCTTTCTTTTTCTGTGGTGTACATACATAAGCACATATGTATGCATCTGTCTATATATGTATGTATATGTATGTGCATATATATATATATATATACACATTTAAATAACTTGTTTTCCAATGCCATATCGTCATGCTTTATGCCATTCCGTCATGAGAACTGTTCCACGTTATGCAAACACCTCCAACCACAACTATCATATCAACTTCAAATATCACAAACATAATTTTTGCTCCCTTGCATAGACTCGAACTCTTCAGAGCACTTGTTTAAGATAGTCATCATTACATTTTTGTGACCCTTCCTTCATTACGTATAGATTTTCATTTTAATAATCCTTCACCCTTATTATTTTACTATGCCACAACCTTTACCATTACCTCGCACCATATTACCTTACCTCCCTATTTAAAACATCGAATCCACACTATTTCTTTCATCATAAAAATATAAAAATATGTATATCGCGTCTATATGACATCATTCCACCACTAGTTGGATGATGACCTCTTACATAATATATATTTTTTTAATTGTCTTAACATAAAGAAGTTTATCCTACAAATATACAATTACAATTTATTTTTTCGTCGGATGTTAAAATAAAATCGGAAAGCGCGGGAACCATGTGAAGGCCAAAAAGGACTCCTAAATTTGGTCTGCTATTGGTGAGAAATTTAAGAACAACATGCGAAATAATATTCGAAATTTTGTCGCCGATGCTCGTGCAGAGTACGGAAGCGTAAAGTCATTTAAAACCAACGGCAAATATTGTTGTGGGCCATATCATCTTTGCCAATGTATTCTCAAGTTATAGTGTGAAACAGAAATTGGCCGAAAAATGTTACTCTCGAATTAAGTCAGTGGACTCAAATCCCTTCGGTTACGGAGACAAAACTGATTTTATCTGTGCCATTTTCAATTTTTTTGTTGGAACTTTTAGTACGTCGATATCAATAGGTGAATATGGGTGGGATAAAAGAATAAAGATGCCGCGTCCACTCAAGACTTCTCTGTAATTTTCTATATATATGTTTTTCAAAGAGATTTGGAGAAATATGTTAATTGAGGAAAACGTTGGAGTTAACATGCTAAGAAACATCTAAGAAATGCTCTATCACATAATTACTCTATTATTTATAGGTATAGGTAAGGTCAATCGATGTAGTATAATCCTTCATGCCTTTCATGTGCATTACAAACACCGTAATAATTGCAACGTGATAACGTGCATATAACCATATTTTCAACCGCTAGGGTCAAGATTCCCCGTTTGCTACAGGTTTTACACAGGCTAATTTTCTATATAAGAGAGCTCAAAGCCATTGTATGTCATATAACCATTGCACGCTTACTCTCAGCGAGAATGGCTAGCACCCAAGCCTTACAGCCATTTCTTCTTTTACTTGCTTTCTTTCTCTTCAACTCAGTAATGGCGATATCAGTTAGAACTTCTGAAAATTTGACGAAAGGTGAAAATGGCGTTAAATATCATGTCGAGAAGCCGGAACTTGTAGTTCAAATGGTAGAAAGGTAAGCATGTCACCTTTGAGATGCTTTAGACATTTTAAAGAGTTTAAAGAACGCAGTATGGAAATGAAATTTAATGCCTTATCCATTTCAGTACATTAATATAAATTGCTAAATTGCAAAAGTTTATTGAACATGCGTCTGGTTATTCTTATGCTGTTGCTCGGCGCTTTCTTTACTGTAATTTCTATAACAATATTCTTGTAACTATAGTTGGTACGCAGCTGTTGTAGACCAAATTTCTATTCCCCGTATCATCATGCCATTTGATAGTTAATATTTGTCGTTGTTGAGATAGATAGAGTGTAATAAAAATGTACCGCAGAAAAGATATTGTAAGTCAGTTAATATTTGTCGTTGCTGAGATAGACACTAGAGATTATTTAGAAGTTTCGAAAGCTACTGTGCAGGAGTTTAAATAGTTCCAGAAGAAAGCTGAGCTCGTGCGGAACGGGGAATCCCATGGACGATTGTTGGCGTTGCGATCCCAACTGGGTTAATAACAGAAAGAGGCTTGCTGACTGTGCCATCGGATTTGGTAAGAACGCCATTGGAGGTAAGCAGGGCAGATTTTACGTGGTTACAGACCCCAATGACTATGACCCCGTCAATCCCCGGCCCGGCACTCTGCGCCACGCTGTTATTCAAACTGAGCCTCTCTGGATAATTTTCCAAAGAGATATGGTTATACAGCTGAAGGAGGAGCTTATCATGAACAGTTATAAGACAATTGACGGTAGAGGAGCCAACGTTCATATAGCAAACGGAGCTTGCATTACAATACAGTACGTGAACAACATCATCATTCATGGAATTCATATCCACGACTGTAAACCTGCGGGAAATACCAATGTTAGGAGCTCCCCGACCCATTACGGGTATAGGACCAAGAGTGATGGAGATGGGATTTCCATATTTGGAGGAAGTGCAATTTGGGTAGACCACTGTTCGTTGTCAACCTGCACAGATGGACTGATCGACGCCATCATGGGGTCCACTGCTATCACCATTTCAAATAACTTTTTCACTCACCATGACAAGGTGTTCAACTGCTTGTTTGATCTGCCATAAATTCATTCTTCTTTAAAAAGGTTTCACAATTGTATTTTTATCGCAGGATCTTAGAATAGGGTACTAAAAGCCCATTAACAGACATAAACATAAAAAGATGTTGGTATCTATTAAATTGTCTATAGAACGCTATTTCTCAAGTTAAATATGATTTTTGCAGGTGATGCTCTTGGGACACAGCAATGCCTATATCCAAGACGTCAAAATGCAAGTAACAGTTGCATTCAACCATTTTGGAGAAGGGCTTGTTCAGCGTATGCCCAGGTTTGAATAAAATTTTAGAGAAACTCTCTGTATTCCTTTCACAAAGATCACATACAACTCGCTCAAGTTTATTTGTTTGTTCTTCGTTGAAGTTTAAAAAATTAATGCTGTGATGCAGATGTCGACATGGATACTTCCATGTGGTGAACAATGATTATACCCACTGGGAAATGTACGCAATCGGGGGAAGTGCAAACCCCACCATTAATAGCCAGGGCAACAGATTCCTTGCCCCTGACAATCGATTCCACAAGGAGGTAAAAGGCCTTTACTACTCGTCTCTTATATCTCTAGTATACCATGGATACAATTATTCTGATATGGGTAATGTGCAGGTGACAAAGCGCGAAGATTCAACACAAGGTAATTGGAGATCAGTGGGAGATCTAATGTTAAATGGGGCATTCTTCACAGCATCAGGGGCTGAAGCATCCTCAAGCTATGCCAAAGCTTCGAGTATGGCAGCAAGACCTTCCTCAATTGTGGGCTCTATCACTGCAACTTCGGGTGTTCTCACCTGCAGAAAAGGTTCGAGCTGTTAGACCGAAATACGTGCGTTACGGACTAAATGTTAAGAATCCGTCAATTCTGTAACTTGGCAAGGATGAGCACAGTGAATGAAGCTTCTCCGTTACTTTAGTTTTGTTTGTCGGCACTCTCCAGTCATCTTTTACTTAAGTGGAATATATCAGCAATCTTTTTCTCAAATTAGAAGCGTAGTGGTGGAACGTCAAGTCAATATGGTTTTTATTATCTGGATTGCCACCGAAAAGGAGTTTTTAGGTATGCCTCACAAAGATTGTAGTCTATATAGACATAGAATAGCTGAATTTATGTTCATACCAGTATCTCAGAAAACTAATTTATGCAAATGTATTTTGAAACTATTAATACGTTCGCATATGATACAATTAATTTTCATATTTATTTTTATAAGATATATAAAATATGTTTAGAGATATCATTTTCAGATGTCTATTTTTTTAATAAAAATTCTAATAAAAATAGACACAATCTAATAAAATTAATGAATTAGAAAATGATATTTCTCAATCTTTTTACACTTTTTAAAGATATAGATGGTAGTTTAATTATCTATTTTAATATAAGACCAGAGCCCCTATAAACAATAATCCAAAATATGCCAAAAGATGTCGTAGTTTAAAAACTTCAAAAATATTTGATACCTAAATTTTACTTAGTTTCATTGATTAGAGTGATATATCAATATCACTAGGAGGGATCAAGAGTTGTTTCTAAAATTCCAACGAATTAATTTTATAAAATAAATAAAAATATTAAAATATAAATTTGTTAAAGTTTTTTATATCACTTTAAAAAGATTGCATGGGACTATTTGAAACATAGAAAATAGAAACAACGACCCCCTCCATGAGTTCCCTACCTAACTTTAACATTATATTTGATTGTATTCAAAATAATCTAAAATCTATATAACTTCAACAATGGAGAAGATTACTTATGGAACACAAAATTTTGAGAGTTTTTAGCCCATTAAAACATATAATTGTTGATAGATAAGTTGTCTTTTATATCTATCTGGTCATATATCTCCTTGTAGCATTTCTCCTACAACCACCTCAAATTGATGCTTTTGTTTATAGTGTTGATTAAACCTACCAACAATGTATGCATCTACTTGAGATTGGTAACATGTTTCCCACAAATCACATCCCACAAATTGACTATAACCTTTACATCTATACCACTTTCCCATGATGGGATAGAAGTAAAACACACAATATGTAATCCAATTATTTCCATAATAAAAAGAACCAAAAAGAAAAAAAGAAATTGAAGCTGGAAGAGGCATGGACTTTCAGAGATTAAAAATTATAATATAAAGAGTAAACCCTCACCTATCATTTTTTTGAAGAACTACGCTTCTTTATATTCATAAATACCAGGGAAATCCAACCAACTACCATATGCACGATATTATATTCATAGGCTTTTGAAAAGTAATTGCAAATAAATTTTAATAATTTGTCCTTTCTCAACAACCCCACTCCAAAGACCTGCAAGTCATTGATTCAAATCAGATTGAAAAAGTTGGTTTACTTTTAATATATATGCATCCATAGCTCTTATTACAGTGCATAATTGTGCCAAACATAAGTGCAGTGTATGTCTTGATAAGCTTAAACAACACACTCTAAGTTTTGACTTGCTTAGATGGATCATCTAAAATATCACTAGCTTATCCAAAAGAACTCATGTTAAATTGTGTTAGCCTAATAGATCCAACAATATCATACATTATTTTCAAAGATATTTTGGTTATTAAAATTTTATTTATTTTCATAGTTTAGAGTGATATATCAATATCACTAAGAGGGATCACGAGTTGTTTGTAAGAGTTGGTCAAATTTATTTTATAAACAAATGAAATATTAAAATCTAAAATTGTTGAAGTTTCTAAAACACACTTTAAATAGAAGTAATGCCCCCTGCATGTTGGCAATATTACATTGATAACTAATTAGCTAAGCCCACATCCATCTGCATCAAGGTGGTTACAGGTGGCTACACCCACCGCCCTCTATAAATGGTTTCCTTTCATATCAGTAATCAATCAAATTTACATTCGGACTATCAGTATTCAAATTCACCATCATATGGTATCAGAATACGCGTGGAAGAACCTGGGGGCATGGCGTAGACATTTGGAGGCATGGCGTGGACAGTAATCTGTTGATTACATTTGGGTCTGCAATGGTTGAAGAGATCGATAGCTTGTGCAAATCATGCCTGGGATAGATCTGTGGAAGGAGTGAGTTGTTATGGCAAATAATTTCTCCTGAAATTCTATCGCTCTCTATGCTTGCCTGGGGGAAATCATCGAGTTGATGTAGGCTGTGTGAATGAAAGAGCCACTAAAGTTTGTGCATGTTTATGGTGAAGCATTCGACGTGCCTATGTAGCAGATAATAATGGCGTGAAGAGAAGGAGATGCGGCGCCATAGGTGCAGTTTGAATAAAAAGGATAATAGTCGATGAATAGGTCGATCATAAGCTATCTTTCCAATACAAGTTGCTTGAAGGGCTTGATTTTTCATATGTAAGGAAGTGAAGATCAACTACATCGATTGCGAGGTAATGTGCTTTATTTTTGAAGTTTTTATTAATGGTAGTTTGTGAGTTGATAGAATATTGTGATTAAACTTTTTTATAAAGTGGGTACAATATTATGGATATTTCATTACAGAAGCATTCCAGATTCAATTTTTATAATTGGAGAATGAAAATTCATATGCAACTAATGAATAAGAGTTATGGGGAATAGTGAGTGGAAAGGAAAAAGCATAGACAGAGGCAATTTAGTGATTGGATTGGAATAGTAGAGATGATAAAACCAGGGTTATTATTGGTCTTTCTCTTTCTAACTCTGAACTACATCATATAGATTTAGATAAATCATCATCAGAAATTTGGGGGATGATATGAATAAATTGTTTCGAGTAAAAATAATTAATGTAAATTTTTCTTTAAAACTTCAATGGTTTAGTTTCAAAAAGGAAGATGGAATCACAATGTCAATCCACATAAGTAATTTGAGGTCTCTCCTTAGATAACTAGCAAAATTCACTTGGATCTGATAGATGATGATGATGCTAGACAAATATTGTTAAATAGGTTTCCTTCAAAATAAAATAATGTTATTTTTAGAATCATTCAAATAACTTCCTAAAATTTATAAGATATGATTTCAACCCTTCTAGCAGAGGAAACGAGGAAAAAAGATGATGAATCAGATATAGGAAGCTTTGCATGCATTGAAGATGAGGATTCATTAGATGATGAAGCTATTACTAACCACTCTTGTGGTTATGCATTAGTACTATGAGCCTTCAAGTCAGATTCTCACTTTGAGATGATGCTTTGCATGAGAAGCGATTTTGGATTATTTTTTTTCCTTTCCTTATTATTGTTGACATATGTGAAGAATACATATATTGTGAAGTTTTGTTTTTGTAGACAAGTAAAGGTTTTGGTGTAGAGGTCAATATGGATGGTTGTTCAATGAACTTACAAGGTTGTGATCGAGAATTATGCCCTTCCAAGGGTCATCAAACAACTTGATGGAGCCATGTGTTTGGAGAGCTCAATATGGATTGTTGTTAAATAATTCGAGAATTTGTTATTCAAGATTTCATGGGAGGAAGAACTTGGGAATTCAGCTGGGGGATACACCTTTTTGAGTGTCACGAGACAGCTTGATGGAGTTCCACCCAATTCAAGATTTGGTTATTCAAGGAAGATCTTCACAAAGATGTATAAACATTTTGTAATCAACAAGTTTTGTAATGTAAACCTTAAGGAGGGGTCCCTTAGCAAAGTGGATAAGACATTTTAGGGGATACATTCGTAGGAACAATGTAATAAGGGGGGAATGTTGGAAATATTACATTGACAACTAATTAGTTAAGTACACATCCATTTACATCAAGGTGGTTACAAGTGGTTACACCCACCACCCTCTATAAATGGTTTCCTTTAATATCAATAATCAATCAATTATATTTGGACTATCAATATTCAAATTTTCCTTCACTCCATGGGTTCACTGCCTAACTTTAATGTTGTATTTAACAACAAAAAAAAAATCTAAAATCTATATAGCTTCAACAGTAGAAAAGATCACCTATAGAACACAAATTTCTTAGAGATTTTAGACCATTAAAATATATAATTGTTGGTAGATAAGCTATCCTATATATCCATCTAGGAATATATCTCCTTGAAACATTTCTCATATGACCACCTCAAACTGATGCTTTTCTTTATGGTGTTGATTAAACCTACAAACAATAAATATAGCTACCTGAGATAGATAACATGTTTCACTATTGAGAAATTTCATAATTCCATACATAACTATGAGAACTTTAAAAATATATTATATAGAGATAAAATCTATTGGTTAATGACATTTTGGATCACGTCTTGCATGAGGCTTAGGTTTAGTAGGTTTAATAAGTGTACTACCCTCAACAACTCTTTCCATCATAGTCAAAATTGAATGCATTAAAAAGAGATTTTTTAAAAGGGGCTCTCTTTATTCTTGTTAGGCAAGTGCTTTGTCAATCTATGTAATTATGTTTTTTCTAATGACCTAGATATAATTTTCATAATTATTCAACAAATACAAAACACAACCAACAATAAACAAATGGTTGATAGACAAGCACGATCAATCTTGAATGCCAAAAAAATGACTTGAAATAAATGAAAGATGAAATGTGTGGCCATGAAACATATCGAATGGTATATTCTATAATGAATTTAATAAATGATATATAATTAATTTTGATAGTGTTCATGCCATGAACCTCCATAGGACTAATGAGCTTGGAAATGTATTAAAAAATTAGTGTGAATCTTTGGTTCTTGCAACATACTCTAATAGATCTTCCTTAAGGATTTGAATAACCATAAATTTTGACTAACAATTACTCTTAAGATTCAACTTACATTAGTGAAGAATGAACTACATTGAATCCCATGTGAATTTAGGCTTGTGAAAATGGAATGAGTTGATAAAAAATCTAAAACAATACTAAATTAAAAATTAAATGTGCATGAAACAAGTTTAAAACCTAAATATGTACTTACAATGAGATTACACTTAAAGATGAGAGTATGATATTTGAAACCAAATAAAAAATTTATTGGAATATTAGGAACATAAGAAAACAAAAAGTGGGTTTTGAACAATAGGGGAAATGGGTGCTTTATAAGCTAGGTCATAGAACACTACTCTTATCCTATTGGCATTCAATAAGGTCTTAGGATCCAAAATTTGATTGACTATCAACCCAAAGGGTGAGAAATTTCTCAATAGGGAAGGACCTAGGATGGGTTCTTTTAGGATTTGAAGGGCTCACCACCAAACAAAATCTTGGAAAAGACAAATAAGCATTCAACTCACAAAACTTAGTAATGCAAGCTAAATGAAGGATGTACATGATGAAATTATGCAACATCAAGTTAGGTTATGTGTACCTAGGAGTTCTGGAAATGTAACGAGGATTCTAGAAATGCAAAGAAGCTATAAAAAAGTGTTATGGAGGACTAAGATTCCCTTACTATTGACTTAGTCCCACTGCTATTTTTTAGGGGAAATGTGGAATCTTTGAATGTTGGAACTAGATCTGAAATAATCTCTACAAAATACTCTTGGGAGGACTAAGACACCCTAGGTGGTGACTTAGTCCTGTTTAGAATTTTTGAAATCTCTAAATGTGGTCATGAGGTCCAAAGTCAACACTTCCTTCTCAAATCTTAGGTCCTCAAACTTTCAGATATGGCCTATAGGTGAGATTTCATGAAGATGACAACTTTGTAATGCAACTTTACAACTTTTCAACCTTTCACTTCAAATGATCTTCAATTCTTCAACCTAAATCTACAATCACAAGCACACAAGAGAGGAAAAACTTTTTGATTGTTAGTAAATGGAGGTTTTCCTTGGTCAAACCCCTTGTTGGTAATTAAACCTTGAAATGAAATGAAATAAAGGAGGGAAATGATGAATGAACAAAATAATATGTTGCAACTCACCAAACCCTTGTGAAATTTGCAAACTTGTGTGAGATAGCTAGCTTGGATGTAGATCTTGAATCCAATGAATGCTTGATAGATCTTGACTTAAATTGCTTGCTTCAATCAAAACCCTACATCATAAATGTTAGATAAAAAACACACATGATGAAAGAATATCATTGATATGGTGGTTGAATCTTGATGATGGCTCCAAATTCTTGAAGAATTGCTCTTGATCTCATAAACTTTCCTTAGGAATGAATACTTGAATGCGAATGATGAAAATGAGTGAATGAACCTTGTATTTATACTTATCCATGCTTAATATCAAAAAATTAGACCACAAAAAGTCGACACAAGAAATCATTAATTAAAGGAGGCTAAATCCTACTAGAATTTGAAATTAAATCCTGAAAAAAGCTTAAGAGAGACTAAGACGCCCTAAGTGGCATCTTAGTCCCAAGTCCTAAAAACTTGGGGTATCGACTCCAAAAAGGGGCCCATTTAGGCGTTCCATTAAAATCAAGGTCCCAAGACCTTTAGGGGACAAAGACGCCATAGGTGGCATCTTATTCCTAACCCAAAAATAAGGGACACTCAGGCAAAATCATTAAAGTATCATTTATCCATTGATCTTTGTTGGGGTCAACCAAAAAAAAAAAGAACTTTATTAGGCTTGTGGATACAAAATAGGACCAATTAAGACATAAATAGGGATAAATAAAGTAAGGTGGGCCCAAAAAAGTGTGAAAATGCAAGGGTATGCATTTTCCTACACTACATTTAGCTCCCACTTTAGTGAGAGGATGAACTTGCTTCAAACTCATGCTAAAGTATCCAACCACAAAATCAAGAGGGGTTCAAATGTACAAATGCTAGTAGGATAGGATGACAATAATGGGGAGAGTGGTAAATCCCCTAGGATTAAGATCAACATAGGCACAAAGAAACACACACATGGATGATATATGAAGCCATAAATGGATCGCAAACATACACCATCAAAGATAGGAAAAGGAAAAAAGGAAAAGTAAAAATGCAACAGATCAAGCTTCGACTAGCCACCCAACCTGTTGTGGACCAAGTCTAGGCTATTTTTCCAAAAAATGTTTACAAGTGGAACATGTTGTCCAATTATGCAAAAAAAACACATGCTCACAAGGGCTAGTGAAGCTAGTTGTTCACTAGGTGAGCCCCAAGGGACCATATCAAAGTCATACATCCATGACTTTAATAAGGTATAGAAAGAAAATGCACACTCAAAAAGGGTTAGTGAAGCTAGTTGTTCAATAGGTTAGCCCCGGGAAACCATATCAAAGCCATACTGTTGTGCCTGCTACACACATGCCCCATTTAAACTGAGGACCCCCCTCCTTTTTGGCTTCATCAGGTCTTTTTTTCCTTTGTCTCATTTTGGGTGACCGTAGCCTTGAACATAAGTTGGTCACATGCCTTGAAGTCATCACATTTTAAATGGCCAAAATCACCATTCCCAAATTTACTAAGTATTTTGTCTCTGTGGAAATCCCCTTGTGGGTTTCCCTTTTCACTTTGCCCTGGTGTCCTTTGGACCCTAGGCACACACATGGGTTTGCCTTGGTGGGTTGCCATTACTACTTTTCCACTAAGTAGCAACTAACCTGTTCCTTTTGCCCACATTGTGGGCTCCGCACTGATCATCATCATCTGGGTCTTCACCGACGGCTGGGCCAAGTCGGGTTTTTGCAAGCCCATCTATGCAACCTACCCATTCGAATTTTGTACAAGGAATTTATTGCACGTCATCAATGGACCTTGACTTATAAATATGTCACCTGACCTGTTCTTTTCATTCACATTTTCAAAATTTCAAGAAGAGAGGAACTAAGAATGAGGAGTGCGCACCCACACAAGCTCACAACGAATTGAAGCCAAGGTTTTCATTAGATTTCTGCACCATTTCCAGGTTAGTCACTGCTCAAAATTTCAAGAAGTGCTTTCATAGTTAGGGTTTGAGCTAGTTAGAATTAAAATCTTAGAAATCAAAACCCCAGTTCACCTAGCGGCCTTTTCCAGTTCAAAATCATCCAAGTCGATTGAAATCAAGTCTCAGTGTTCATACATAACCTCGTGCTCCCTTCGTCGTTCCTCACATAGAAAGGACACCTTTGCAGCCCACATCATCGTTACAACCATCCCGGTTAACATTCAAAGTCTTGGAGGAAAATAGCTAAGTCCTTAACCATAGGGAGGAATTCCCGTGAGAGATTTCGGTTGCTAGTTGTCACCTCCTCATTGTTGTTGTTTGAGAGCCTATCCTTAACCACCTTCTGCATCGCAAGTCTTGCTTATACCACTAGCAGCAAGTGCTTAAATTGACTAAGTCCAAACCAAGTTGCGGGCCGCTGTCTGCAAGCCGCCATCCTACGATTGTCATTCCTAAATGGTAGGGTCGCCCCATCCGTCTACATTGCGGGTTTCGATCCCTCCATTCTCGTTTTGTCCTCAAATGTGAAAAAAGATAAGTCAAAAGTGGTTTGCGGGCTTACCTATGTGGGTGATTGTCGTATGTGGATAGACTTACCTCTGTCACTGTTCTCTAACGTCTGAGCATTCACATCCTCCCGCATTATGGACCTTGTGAAAATGTTGGTCATCTGCTTTGATGAAGTTCATCAGCGCTAAATTAGAGACCTGAAGCTCACCGCGGACCTGTCTATGCAGACTACTTCTTATGGATTGTTGATCATCCATGTCCATTCTTTAATGGGGAATACCTCATGGTGGCCCCATAGATCCCATCCACGCATCCTAAAATGATCAAACCATTGAAGAACAAACCCAGCTGCAGGTCCCATAGTGTGGAACTTCGTCTGTGGGTCTCTGTCCCTCGGATGCCGCTGTCTAAATGGTTGAGCCCAAGCATCTTCCCACCTTGAAACTCTCGCGCAACCCAAACCTTCAAAAGCGTCGAGGAATTTTTTGACTATTTCAAGTGTTTCGTAGCTTGTTTCTGCATGTGCTAAACCATTTTCTAAGGGATTTTCCTTCTGAACCATAAAGTGAAAATATCAATGTGCACTTTTATCTACGGGTCTTTGTGGCCCCTTGATGTTATCTAACTACCTTCACCCTGATAGCTTCTAGCTTGGGGAAACCTGAACCCCTGGGCCTACATTTTCCTAAATGATCCCAATGAGTCCAAAATGATTGACAACGATGAGTTTTGTGATCTTTCGATGATGTATGAATGGATCTAATGTTTGATTTGTAGGATTTCATTAACAGACACTTTGATTTATATGTAAGAGCACTTACTGCATATTTTGCATGCAAAATTTATGGAACTTGTTTTGGGGCCATTTGAGAAGCCTGCACAAAAGCTTGATAAGGGAAATAATCCTACTAGCACTCCTAGAGGAAAAGAGGAGAAAGAACAAATGAAGTACAAGTTTCATGGAGTGGAACACACATTAACGATCACCTCCAACTGGTACACAATCTCAGATAATAACTTTGGACATGTCAATATAGATGAATTCAAGGAGAGAGTTATGTTGAATCCCAAAGCAACTAGTTTCCCTCCCGCACTTATAGCCCTAGAATTGGTAATGGCCTATTGAGAGTGCTATCACTTTAATAGAAAGATAATTAATCACGATGGTAGAGTATTGGAAAATTTGTCTACCAAGTCAATTGATAGGACCTTTGGCATCCCAATCTTTGATAAAATGGAGGATGTTGAGAAATAATTCGCCTACAAGGTATGGTAGTTTGATCCCCTCGGGTAAAAATGAAAAATCGACTAGAATTGGTGAAAGGAGAAGAGAGAAAGTACTGCCAAAGTTCCCCAAACATTACACAGGAGTGAATTCTTTGAGGAGAACCGTGATCTAGTCATGCTCTTGAGCAGAGTAATGGGTTTTCCCACAGCTACATTCTTTGAAAACTGGATGTTCTATTTTATAGAAGAGATCTTCGAGGTAAAGACCCGGTTCCATTGGGAAAAGATGATTAGTAAAAATATGCATGAGCAATTAATGGAGGTAAAGAAGACCTCTCATTTCTATATGGCTTCATATTTTGTCTCTCTCCTTGTGGCCAAGTTCCCATATAAAGGACTATTCTATGCTAGGGAATTGGGAACTAGACAAGGACAATTGAAAGTCTATGATTGCTACCCTCAACTACAATACAAGAACTTTGAAAAGGAATATAGGAGAGTAAATGACGCCTTTATGGGGCATATAATCAGACTCCTAGGAGGATGTTTTGAGAGGAGGGTAACATAGAGTGCAAGAGCCTTCGTGAAGGGGTTTAGATATCTGTTCATTCAATTCCCTGAGTTCACTTACATTAGAGACAAGGGATTCTCAAGACAACCCTACAGGTTACTACATTATCCCAATGACAAGATTATCATGCTAGAGGTAACTCGACAGCTAAAAACTTCCCATACCTTGTTGAGAAATAAACATAGAGGAGGGGTCCCATATCCCTTACTCTTGGACAAGAGATGTATGCTTTCCCCACCGCCCAATGCGTAGAATACTCAGAGAAGGAATTGGCAGAGTATAATCTTGAATTTCATATAGATACAGGAGGAATAGATCCTGAGGGAAAGTTAAATAAATGGGTGGGGAGAGAGTATGTCCACCGACCTCATGTTGAGGAATCTTGGGAAAATTGAAAGGATGACAAGGAGGTGCAGATGTGCCACTATACGATAATGATCCTCGCATTTGCAAAATCAATCAATTTATCTCCAGTGTCGAACCAAGTTGTCAATGATGACAACATGATAGATGAAAGATACAGTGCCTTGATGAATGTCTTTGCCAATAATAGACTGGGCTAAAGAGGAGCTTACTGACCTGGATGTTCTCACTCACCCTATGGAGAACAAAACAAAGCAATGAATGGAACAATAGATTACTGAATTGAAAAACAAGGTGTTGAGCTTACATATGGGGAGCTCAAGGATGAAGTGAGTAATGAGGTTGATAGTGATGTTGCTACAGAATCTTCTGGTGAAGTACGCAAATCCCCACCTGTTATATGATCCAATAAGAGGAAGGAGGTGATTGAGCATCAACCAAAGCACAAAGTTTATACCAAAATGATGACAAATGAACCACCTCCACCAAAGAAAGGAAGAACGGGAACCTTCGTGCTAGAAATGCTAACCATTCAAGAAGAGTTCCAACCTGAAGAAGAGGAATTTGAGTGGCCTCGCTCTCCACACCCACTGCCTTTGCATCCATCACCACTATTATTGTCACCACTCCACCTCCTCCTACAAAATCATTGCCCATTTCATCTCCGCTCATCATGGACATCTATGTTCACCTTGCCTCCTCTGCACCAACTGCTCTCGTGGTAATGTTGGATTCTTCTTCTTCCACTACTTTCATGCTATCAACTTATGTACTTCTACCTCCCTTGCATACTCTATCAGATTTTCCTCCTTCCCTAGCGACAACGACCATGGCATTGCCCACTTTTCCATATGCCTTCATAGCTTATATGAAGAATGTACCCACTAAAAACTTTCGGGTAATGCTAGATGCCAAAGTCCAATCATTTATGGTCCAACTTGTTGTTGCTTTACTGCTTCCTCCACCACCAATTGAGCCACCCAAGATGGAGGCAACAATGTTGATTTATGAATAAATGGAGTGGCTTAATGTAGAACAACTTGAGGGAGATTTAGAGGATATTACCGATGAACTAGAAGATTTTGATAGAGATGGATACTTCGAGCACCCAAAAGGAGGACAAAATGTAAACATTGATAAAATAGCCTTCGATGAAGAAGTGCAAGAAATCCCTGAAGACGAAGGAAATGATAAGCTCGATGAGTCTTATGAGGTTGAAACATTGGATCAGGAGGAGGAAATGCTCTAGGATCATAAAAATTTATGCAAAGGGGCTAACCTTGAGGGGCATCATTCTAAAGATGAGAAAGTAGGTACTAATATATATGTGGAGATCCTTGAGGAGTCTCCATGAATCGGCCAAGAAGAGGGCCTGAGACAAGAAGAAATACATTCAGAAGAGGAATTTCTTCCCGAGAAAGAGCCAAAAAATAAAGAAGAGAACACTAAAGAGAGAGATGTCTAATCTGAATAAAATGTAGAGGTCGGGCGTAAAGGGACTTCCCTACAACAACGAGATCTTATTAAGGAAAACATAGCCTCTACTGAGGAAGACAAAGGAAAGGTCACGTTGAATGAAGGCTCAGATGAAGAGGAACAAGGAAATGAAAGGATTCCTAGTGATGGCGAGGATGAGCCTCAAAAGGAAAAAGGAGAAGAGGAAGGTAATCATGATTCACCTAAGGGTCAAACTAAAATGTCTGATTGGTTGGGAAAGCAATTGAAAAACAAGGATCCTATGGCCATCGACCCTAGAGAAAGGTTGGAATCCACCCTGGCCTGAGCCCAAACAAGAACCAAGAAAGAGAAAATGCCTAAGACCCATTCCCGCATCACAATAGATGCTTTTGGGTCCCGGACAATACAAATCACCACCCTTATAACAAACAAAGGTACAGGTGTCTGCTACAATATATCAATAATCAATCTAGGCCTGATGACCCATGAGCATAAAATGGATGAATTCCAAGTGTCTGTGGCCACCATTGTGCAACAAATGAATAAGGACCAGTCCATGAAAGAGGAGTTAAAATCATAAGTGGCAGATCTTACCACCTACATCCAATAGTGGATGTCAATAGAAGAAGTTCTAGTAGAATCATCAACACCACCTTCATTGCTTTTGAAAGAAGATATCAACAAAATGGAGAAAAGGAAGAATTAGACTAGGTCTATGGCCAACTAGTTCAACAAAGTGATATCTACTGGTGACAAGAGGATTGACCATGCATTCACCATGTATAATAGGTATCGGAGCTTGGGAAAATACATAGAAGACATGATGAGCACATGTAAAAAGTTCCAAGAGATATACTGTAATGTCCCCACTTTCAGTATAACATCATGGTGGAAGGATTCTAGCCCATCCAACATTCTCATGGGTTATAAGGCATAAAAAGGGGATGAATTTTGGTAGTGAATAAGAATTAGGAAGGTGTTAACCTTAATCCAAGAAAATCCGAATGCTTATCTTCTTCCCACTTGCTAGTCAAAGCACACAAGGAGGTGAAAGCAAGCAAGGAGGTTTATGTTGAGTAAAATCAAGAAAGGAGGTCTCTTTTCCACACCAAGCAAGCAAGGAGGTGAGTCACCTCACCCAAATCTCATATGATTCTAGAAGCCTCCTTCTTCCTAAGACAGTTTTGGTAACTTAAGGGAGAAGCAACCTTAACCATTATTTTAAGACCAAGTCTGATCTCCTCCTTAGGGCGGCTGTAGGAAGCTTCCAAGAAATATTTTATAACCTCCAAAAAGGAAAAAAGACAAACACACTCAGATTTTTCTAGAAGGCTTGAGGAAACATAGCCTTGAAGAAAAATTAATTGAATATTTTAAATAGAGAAAATCTGATCTTCTTGGAGGACGAATTAAGTGATTCCTTAGCCTTGAAGCAACATGAATATTTTAATAAAGACAATTTGATGCAAGCCTAGGGCGGCCTTTCCTTAAGATCTTACTTAAAGTAGGTTGGGATAATAGGGAGCCATGCTAATTTGTGATTCCTTATTTGCTAAGAGATATCTCTTGACTGAAAGTGATTTTAGCCAGTTCAAGGTGCTACTCCCTTGAACAAAGTGGTTTGGTGTTGTCCCCATACCACCTTGTGAGGTGATTTCAAATAGAAACTCACCATTGACCTCAACCAAATTGCACTTTGCACAACTCCAGTTGTAGATTAAGACTTTGATTGGTGGAAGAGGATATTTGAAGAAGGTGGCTTGATAGAGAAGGTATTTTGGAGAAATTTCTACCTTCAGACATACTCAAATTTTCATTGCAGTAGATTAGAAGTTAGCTTCATCATCATATTTGTGGATATTTTGGTGGTTACATCCTCCAGAATGTTGCACTAGCGTATTACTAGACATTTCCAGCTAGGTTTATCATTCCAAACACTTGGTTCATTCTCTTTTCTAGTAGCTAGGTTTTTTCTAGTGCTTTGAGCACAAACTAGGCATCATTTAAGGTCTAGAACTTAAAATCAGACCTACAAATTGTCATTTTCTAGTACTTACTATTGTAACCAACTTCTGGTTAAATTAAGAGAAAATCCTTTCTTGCTAGGTATGTTAGTGTTTATAATCATCTTGATTGTTACAAAGAAAAATTTGTATTCAAGTTCATTTTTTGACATTATTACTTCATATAATAAGTTCTTATTGAAGGAATAAGTGAAAAACAAGTCTAAAACTTTTAGACCAGCAAATTGAAAGAATTTTTTTTCAATATGAACCTATAAAGGTTCATTACAGTGGTATTAGAGCTAAAATCATGCTAACCTATGGGATACTAAGGTTGTTATAGACATGGAGGAAAGAGAGATGACTACAGTAATGTAAGAAAGAGAAAATGAAATTGCTTCCACTAATATTACCAAGTGGTATAACAGATATCAAAAGAGGAAAAATATTCTAACATTCCAAGAATATCTAGTTCTGATAGGAAAAATTATACCTGTGTATGAGGAGGTTATCAGAATCTTTGATGATTACTCAAGTGATGCTGAGGATGTCAGGGCTACCGAATATTTTGATAGACCGTATTACATAAGAAGAATAAAATAAGAAATGAATTCTGAATCTCCATCGGAATCAAAAGAAGGGCAAGTACAAGAGGGCTTCGAAGCTAAGCATGATGAATTAGAGTATTGTCTTAAAAGAAATTCAGAAATTGAAATGAATGAGAAGAGTAAGGAGCTATAGCCAGTAGGAACATTCTAGAAAGAAGAAAACCCAGAAGTCACCATTGAAGAAAGGATGGAGAATAAAGAGGAAAAAATTACTTACAACTTGCAACCTACAAATGACCATGGAAAAGATAAAATTCAATCATCATGTCTAGAAGTTTGGACTTCTAGCTGAACATGTGGAAGCCCTAAGGAGGATAAAGCCATGTTCACATGTTCACTCCATTCACAAGAGGATATGAACAAGAAAGAAGCAACAATTTCAGCCTTAAGTGAGGATCGCATAATTCTACATGACAACCACAAGGTGGAGGAAGATGCGTCCACAAAGTTTGCAAACTCTACTTTGGTTGATCAGCTAAATGGGTGTGTGGATTCCACCTATATTCCATTACATGAGACAACTCTACAACTCATGGGTAAGAAATCATTTTGTAATAATGTGTGGTCATGTAGTGATATTGATTCCACTTGTCCCATTCATATGCTGGCATTGGAGGATTGCTTGTTGAAGTCATATGAGGAATTTTTCTTTAGAGAGACTAGAAAATTGTCTAACCATAAGGTTCTACAATATGATAATGTTTGGTTTTTCATGATGATTTCACCATGGTTGTGGATGGAGGCAAAGAGCACATTAGAAATGCAGATTTGGAATGGTAAGGCAATATATGACTCTCAGTGTCAAAGGTTAGAGCTTGTTGAAGATGGAAAAGACACTTCAAGAGACCATACTTTTTATTTCTTGAATGCAATCAGCCATCCACTATCAACACAAGAGCAATGCATTGTGGACAACCAAATGAGTTGCGCTAGGAGGATACCACAGTTACCTATTTCATTGGATAACTATTTATTCATGGATGAAGATAAAATAATTAATCCTAATTTTTTGGGCATGAACAATAGTAATTCCCTTTCTCATTTTCATGAGGTTGTAGATTTGACACCAAGGTACGACAGTGATTTTGAATTCTATAACAGCAATGACATAACTTCTCTTCCTTAAGATATGGCAGCTTTTGGTCAAGAAGAAAAAAATGATTTGAATTCTACATTTTAGGGTACACATGGTGCAAGCATGGGTCATGATGATGTGAATGATGCAACCCACCATAAATCAGATTTTGTGTACTTTGGGGTAGTAGATATAGAGCATTGTCAAAGTTTGACTGAAGATTGGTTACATAGAGCAACCCAAGCAAAGATGCTTGCTGCCCTAGCAAGACAACGCCTCCAAACAGTCCAAGAATGTTGCAATTAGACAAATGATGCAAGGGAACAAAGAGAATCTTCCATTAGGTATTTATTTATTCCAAGGGAAAAAGAGGACAACAAAGATATATTGAAGAGGTATAAGCATAAGTCTGATTTTCTGAATTTGGTTAGCATTTCTCTTTCATATCATGAGTCAAATTTGAAACCTTACATTGAGAAAATTCAAGTAGGGATGGTTAGGTGTGAAGTTTTTATCCTTTCCTACCTAGAGTTGATGAGATATTGGGTGGCGTTCATGGTGGAACAACCACTAAAGGTTTTTCTATGATGCAAAAGGAAAACATCTACTATTCATCCTTTGACTTGTCAACTCTTTCATATAATACGGCAATGATGTACTTGTTGATTGGTGATTCAGTCTTCTTAGACTTGACATTGGGCTATGAAAATTGACATGTAAGGGACTTCATTTGGTGCATGCGTAAGCAAAAAATTTACTTGGCATCATCTAATGAAGGCACTCTAACTTGTAGAGATATAGGTAAAGTTGCAGCAGTTGTTTGGAGGTCTTGGAGAAGTATTCATCACACTTACCTTGCTAAAGATTGGCCCACTGATGAATTCCTAACAACATTGATTGTTGATAGTACTTGTAGCCTCATGTGGAGTAAAGTTCTCAGTTGGTTAGATTATGTCCTAGTTTATAGAAGCTACATAATGAGGTGTTCCATGATGGATGAATGTGATGGCACAAAGATATGGGATCATGGTAGTGACATATGTGGAGCATCTCTTCTTTGAAACTATGATAAGTTCCTTCATTTTGGGCATACAAGTGTCTATATCAAAGTTGCACAGTGGAAGTCCATTGGTGTTGAAATGGAAGGACTTCTAGTTTGTTCTTGGGTTCCAGGTGGAGTTTACTTATGGAGAGATTTAATGCATGAGGTTTATCACTATAGTTCTTGGATTTGGAATGATAAGGTAGACATACGTATTTGGAATCCAGGAGCTTCCTAGTGGGATAGTTGGCCTCATAGATTGTCAGAACTTGAAAGTGTCAGGAGCTTCAACAATATTCAGAGGATGTTGGTTGGAGTTCTTCTCAGGATGATTTGGGATCCAAGTATTGATAGGATGATGCATTGGTACTCAATGATCGCAGTGAGTTGCTTCAAGTGTAATGGTTATATGGCATGTACATTGGAGTGGAGCAACGGGCTGTATGGTGATTGCTTGAGGGAAAGCAATCTTGAGAAGGGAGGATTGTAATGTCCCCACTTTCAGTATAACATCATGGTGGCATGATTCTAGCCCATCCAACATTCGCGTGGGTTATAAGGCATAAAATGGGGATAAATTTTGGTAGTGAATAAGAACTAGGAAGGTGTTAACCTTAATCCAAGCAAAGTCGAATGCTAATATTCTTCCCACTTGTTGGTCAAAGCACACAAGGAGGTGAAAGAAAGCAAGGAAGTCGACTTTCTAGTCAAAGCAAACAAGGAGGTCTATGTTGAGTCAAAGCAGGCAAGGAGGTCTCTTTGCCACACCAAGCAAGCAAGGAGGTGAGTCACCTTACCCAAATCTAATCTGATTCTAGAAGCCTCCCTCTTCCTAAGATGGTTTTGGTAATTTAAGGGAGAAGCAACCTTAATCCAGCAACCTTAATCATTATTTTCAGACCAAGTCTGATCTTCTCCTTGGGGCAGCTGTAGGAAGGTTCCAAGAAATATTTAATAACCTCCAAAAAGGAAAAAAGAAAAACACACTCAAATTTTTCTAGAAGGTTTGAGGAAACTTATCCTTGAAGGAAAAGTAATTAAATATTTTAAATAGAGAAAATCTGATCTTCTTGGGGGACGAATTAAGTGATTCCTTAGCCTTGAAGCAACATGAATATTTTAATAAAGACAATTTGATGTAACCCTAGGGCGGCCTTGCCTTACGATATTATTTGAGGAGGCTAGGGTAATAGGGAGCCATGCTAATTTGTGATTCCTTATTTTCTAAGATATATCTTTTGACCAAAAGTGATTTCAGCCAGTTCAAGGTGTTTCTCCCTTGAAAATAGTGGTTTTGTGTTGTTTCCATACCACCTTGTGAGGTGATTTCAAATAGAAACTCACCATTGAGCTCAACCAGATTGTACTTTGCACAACTCCAGTTGTAGATTAAGACTTTGATTGGTGGAAGATGAGATTTCAAGAAGGTTGCTTTATAGAGAAGGAATTTTGGGGTGATTTCTACCTTTAGACATACTCATATTTTCATTGCAGCAGATTAAAAGTTAATTTCATCATCATATATGCAGAGATTTTGGTAGTTACATCCTCCAAAAGGCCGCATTAGTGTATTACCAGACATTTCTAACTAAGTTTATCATTCTAAACACTTAGCTCATTCTCTTTTCTAGTAGCTAGGGTTTTTTATAGTGCTTTGAGCACAAACTGGGCATCATTTAAGGTTTGGAACTTAAAATCAGACCTAGAGATTGTAATTTTCCAATACTTACTGTTGTAACCAACTTTTGGTTAAATTAAGAGAATATGCTTTCTTGCTGGGTATGTTCTTGTTTATAATCATCTTGACTGTTACAAAGAAAAATTTGTATTCAAGTTCATTTTCTGACATCATTACTTCATATAATAAGTTCTTATTGAAGGCATAAGTGAAAAACAAGTCTGAAAATTTCAGACCAGCAAATTGAAAGAAAATTTTTTCAATATGAACCTATAAGGGTTCATTACATATACATAATCACTTACCCTAAATTAGAGTGTATCCTTAAGCTTCCATGAGATATTTGGGAAAAGTATTTGGAAACAGCGAAGAAATTTCATTGGTTGGTAGAAACTAGGTTGATGAACCTAGAGTATGGGAAATAAGTTTCGGAGAAGGTTTTGCACAACCTCAAAGTTGATCACAAATGGGTTGCCAAACATCAAATGGATAGTGTAGAATATTTGAAGTTGTTGACTAATTTTGAGATGCTTGCTTTGTAGCTAGATCTAGGAAAGATCAAGCCTTTGTTCCACAAAAAAATGGAGCAAGGGGTTGGTGGTGCACTATCCCTAGAATTTATGGACTTCACTATGAGGGAATTCATCTAGATAGAGAAAATGATTGAGGTTGGCTCGGATTACATAGAGAATCCGAAAGAAATTATAGAAAGAATCAAGAGGATGTCCTTCCAAATCTTCAAGTCCGAGCGAGCTCTGAGGATAAGAAGCTTATGGTTGTGTTTGGAAAATTCATTAAGTATGAAAATGCTTAGAAAGTGGCTGGAAATCCCATTATAGATGATGAATTCTTGTCAAAATAGTTGTAAAGGATGGCAGCCACTACAAGACAAAACCATTAAGTACCAAGCCACTAGATGACAAAATAGGGAAAAGATAAGGATGTATTTTATATTGCTATATATTTGGGGTAGGTAAAACCCTAATGTAAAATTAATTTGAGCCACATAATGAAAGTAATTCTTGTCCATTCATTTTTCTTTTCGAAAACTATAAATAGGGGTCTCTTCTCATTTTTAGAGAGAGAGATGAGTTGTTGCGTAAAGGCATGCTGCAGAAAATTAATCAAAATACCAATGTTTTGATGGATTCTTGTGTTTTCTTCTCATGTATACATGATTCATGCTCCCAATCTGAGGTTTTAGCTTTGATGTTTTACTTTCAAGTTGTTTTTAGTTGTTAGTTCCTATTGTGATTTAATGGTGGAGTATGTTGTGTTTAAGGACTTCTTGGCTCATACTTTTTGTTGTTTATTGATGATAAACTACTTTGTAAAGTTAGTCTGAGCTTATTTCTAGTGCTTCACTTTAATTTCAATCATTATTCACACTTTAATGGTGAATGAATGGTTTGAAAATTTGCAGAACTTAGAAGATTGCACTAGTTTTAGGAGACTGTAGGTTGTCCTTAATTAAGTGGAACTTAGTTTTAGGAAGGTTGTCCATTGTAGCATCCTCCATAATTACTGTTCAACATTAGTTGTAGGTTAAGGAAGCTTATTATCCATTTTCCCTTTTGAATTTTCTCTTAAAACTAGAGTTAGAACAAAGCTCCAACATCACCCACAAAGTCATATTTGATGAGTAAAGAGGAGTTTTAACTTAGTGTCTCGGACTTGCAAAAACTATACATCCACTTCTAGAATTCATAAACTCCTTTTGCTGATCCAATTCCCTTAATGCTTTGTGAACCATAAAGGCCCCCTTGTGATTACCAGCAAATCACATCAACCAAATGAATTATTCCAAGAACTGTTATGAACTGACACCCAAGAGACCTTGGGGTAATTTCTAAAACTTAATTGCGAAAATTGCCTTTCAAGAGAGGTAGCACACTTGTGTGCTGCCTATGTTGAGAAAGTGCTAAAACACCCATTAATAGAACTGGTGCTATAAGGAGGGCCTTAGGTTAATCTAGATTGAATTGGTTCCTTCTCCCCTCAAAGGTTCAATAGAGTTCTTAGATCCACACCAAACAAGGGATAATTCCAAGACTTGAAAACCCCTACTAGGGCTAAGAGAGCCAAGAGAGGGGCAGCATCCGCTTCAGCCACTCAACCTCCATCCCCTCCATCTCCTTCCATCCATCCATCCCATTCCCCACCTTCACTCCCAACAACACTTTCATCCTCCCCTCAACTCAAAACTACTTGTGTACCCTTCATTCCCCACTGCTAGGGCACTGCCTCTACCCCTACACTTCACTTCCAATGTACTTCCTTAGCTACAATCCCATTGTAACCTCAAGTTACTATAACACAACAAGTACCAACTCCACTTCCTAAAATGGATTGGTTGGTTAATGTTGATGCAAGATTTTGTAGGTAGCAGCAGTCTCATGGGAAACTTAGCTATTGGGGGACATAGTGTGCTAGCTAAGTGACCTCTAGGGTTTTATCAAAGTTGGCTCTTCGTTTAGTGGGGGAGGTAAAGGGTTAGAAAGATAGAAAAACATGAAATCTAAACTATAGATGATGTGCCAAGATCACAAACGAATTTACCAGAGCATAGTGTTGGATGTAAAGGCCCGAACCACCAAATGTTGTTTATTAAGTAAATTTTCTTAAAATCACTTTAAAACATAATAAACACCCTCTAATTTGCATAGCATAATCTGACATAAATTTAGCCAACACAGAGGAGTCCATAAAACATGATCTAAATTTATTTAGCTATGAAAGATCACAAAAGCTGAAGAACAGACATTCATACATTATAGGAAAAAAAGACCATAGACTAACAGTCTAATCAAATAAATGAAAAAATAGAAAAAGCCGAAATGATTTGCACAGTCTGCAATCTTCAAGTTTAATAAAAATATTACAGAGGCTTTTCCTAGTGGTCGAGAGCTTTTAGCAACTTAACAACAACCTAATAAAAGAGAAAAAGGGTCACATATATAGGCCAGTCCACCGCCTAAATTTCCACAGAGAATGTCGCGAGCAAACATCGACATCTCAAATCACCTCGAGTCGCCACTGAAAACCATGATCACCCAGTAGTGCGCCAACAATGTTGTTGCAGGGAACAAAAACCATGCAATAGCATAAATGAACACGCAACACCGAAAAAGAAAACGTGGTGGCAGACGAGTACAAATAGTGTAGCGTCAATTCTCAGATAACCAATGCATGAGAAAATGCTACGTGTCGAGCAGACGGGGCTTGGAAAAAGAATAAGGGATGCCAAGTGAAAAGCTTCGAGAGGAAGCCACATGGGTGACACCGAGTGATAGTAACTACATGGTGGGCCCAGTTCAGAAAGCGGCTAGAGAAAGCCACGCGTAGTGTAGATAGAGCCCGACAAACACGAAATGATATGGAACAACAAATAATCTTCAAGAGGAAGCCACGTGGCAAACACTGAAGGATGTGAGCGATTAAAGATAAGGCACAACCATGAAGATAAAAGTAAAAACCATGAAGGCTAGTAGTTTTTTGTGAAACAATTTGGTGACTCACAGGGACATTTTGTGTGCGGAATGGAAACCCTAAAAACATTGGTTCAGAATCCCATTATCACTCACAACCTTGAGAGGGGAGCCTGCAGACTATTCCAAACCCCGTTTGATGGCACGGAGGGAGCTCTTAGAATTTTGTGTGCCTACTTGAGATCAATAATTGCCTTGAAAGGCAATCTGCCATATATTTTCATCTCTAATTCCAGCTGGAAGAAGAGCTGTGCCAACTGATGCATGATACCTTCAATCTTCTCGGTGGTCAGAGAGTGATCAAAAGATTGGAAAATAGAAAGGTCATGCTTCTTCTCTTTAGTCATTGCAATAATTTGTTCAACACTTGCTACCGCTTGATCCGCGGTGAAGGGTGAAGGGAGGCCTCTCTAAGTTAAGCAGGAGAATTTTTCCCGCATGTCACTGGTAACTTGGTTCAACCTAGCCCTACATTCTGCCACTTGTTGGACAACCTCATGCATAGAAATGAGGATGCTTATGCCCATGGCCATTGTTGTTTGGTCCTTGATACCTACGCCACTCAAAGATTCATCGGAAGCTATATACAATTTTCCCAACAAAATGCTAGCCTCCAGAACCTTATCAGAAGTTACCTCCTGTATCTACTAGATTGTTTCACTAACTGTTTCGTATAGGCTGGCCACTTGCGCCATAAATTTCAGGGTGGGCTACGGAGTAAGGCATAATGCTTTGACTTTATCCCAGTATGAAACATATAACTCATTGGCAATCTCCAATTAGCTCATCTATGGTGCAAGAGGTCGGATCTTCAAAATATCCAACTCCGTGACTTTGCTACTCAAGTTAGCCCTTCACTCTGATAAGCTTTTGTCCAATGCGGACACTTGTTCCCTTAGAGTAGAAATTTTCTTTTCTTTTTCTTTTAGGGCCAATTTAGCCCACTTTGTCTTCTAAATCTTTTACTCTCAAGTGGCGTTCATTTCATTTATTTCATCACTTGTGCTTTGGTGGAGTTCCTTCATGCCTTCACTCAGTTGTAAAGATTCAATGCAAAGCCTTTCTTCATTTGCTCAGCTCTGCTCAACCTCATGCTGGAGGGTCGGGATGATTTTCGTGCTCATAACTTGCAACTCCTTGATTTGGCTTTCTAAAGCACTCCTCTCCTTTTCGAAGTGACATATCTCATTTTCTTGGGATTTATACTTGTTCACTTAGATATCAACCTTTTCCTTTAGCTCCGATATCTGATCCTCCCTTTTCCTTGCCTGACAATTGAGTTTGAGGTAATCGGTGGTTACTATTTTATGAGTCTCCTCCATTAGCTTGAACATCAATGAATTTTGGCTCTCATTGAACACAGTTTGCAAGAGAGGCTCTGCCTGCCTGCCCACATCCTTTTGTTTCCTCTTTTCAAGTTGGTTGGCCTGGGCACTCTTATTTGCCTCCACCTGTGAGAAATATTCCTTGGAAGGGATACCTAGCCCACCAACAAAAAAAAATTCTCGAGGGACTGCTAGTGGGAAAGATCACATACTCAGTGCATCGGTGATTTTTCTAGGCCTTGTAATAATGGTCGGGGCTAATGGTGGAATGAATTGGCTGCTTAGAAAGGATGATAATGCGGTATAAGGAAAGGTCGGGGAAGTGCCAACTAAAGGGCTAGATCGTGGGGATAAGAATTGTTGTCCCATGACCCCAGGACTGATGCCAAATTGTGTTTCGGGTAAGGGGTGAAAAGAAGAGCATGAAAGTGGGAAAATAGGAGGGGAAAGACTCGACTTCCTGGGATAGCTAGCAACAAAGAAAATTGGTGCAGATGAAACAACTAGGGCAGATGAAGAAGAGACCAGAGACATAGTAGAAAGAGAAGAGGGAAGAAATGATACCTGAGGCTTGTGAGGAACTATATATGATATAACTACTTCCTCCATCTATTGCTCTTCCTCTCCACCGAATTCTCTTGTTCGTGGTTGCTTTTCATCCGAAGAATCCTCAAGGTCTAGAATGACCTACCTTCTATGACTAGTAGTCCTTGGCCACTTCCTGATTGATTTAGAGGAGCTGGATGGCTCCAAGATTTGTGTGTTTGATGAATCCTCTTGATGTGTAGGCTGTTTACCAACACCTTCTTCATGCGTTGGATCTTCCTCAACGACGGGGGCATTCTAAGTTACCTCCTCTACAAGCTTCATGGCAGTCCTTCCCCTCCTATATTGTTGCTCTGATGTTGAAGGGTTTAGAGAATTCTTGCCGTTGGGATGCTCGTTCTCCTAGATATCATCAAATTTGTCATCCAAGGCCAAATCTTAGAAAATCCCATTTATTTCCTTTGTTTCCTGCATGTATATCTAGAAGTCTCAAATTTTTTCAGGCTTCCATTTGAATTTCTACAATTGGTTGTGTAGGGATTGGTTGATCTTCTGATTTGGGTTTGGCTTCCCCACAATGTAGTAAAATTTCAGCCATGGTGATCACTTGTCATTTGTAGGCAAATATTCAAGGCTTATATATAAGTTCAAATTCCCCTCTTCAATATTTTTCCGAGGGTCCCATAATGACTGAATTTGATGTGGGATTTTTATGCCAACCTCTGATAGATTATTTTTGGGGTTGTATTGCCAGGTTTCCTTGATAACCACTAGCCCAAGGTGTCCCAACTTTGAATACAGAATCTCTGAAGTATCAATCTTTGAAGTACTTTTCTTAACTAGCAATACAAAACCAAACATGACCGGGAGTATCAAATAGGAGGTTAAATATTTTCCTCCCAAGTAATCATTATCCATACTACATAGCTTCCTCATTGCCTCCAAGGCTAGCACTTTGTCAGAAAGAAAGCGTGGTAGCTGGAAGGGTTCCCAGGTGAAACCTTGCATGTGGAGCATAGTGAAATCTGTGTCAAAGAACCAGTCGTAGGGTGGCACGAGCTTTCCCAACTAGAATTTTTATCTTGGTGACAAGCATGCGGACATGCTAATCCCAGATCTATCTAAAGCCCACAAAGTTGGGGCTAAGAATGAATTTGAAAATGCATAGTAATCAAAAAAATTTGACAGGACAAGAGTCCATTTCGAAACTGGCTTCCTTTTCCCAGTCTCAGCGAAAACAACCAGAAAATAAATGTCTTGAAATAGTTCAGATTTTAATGCAATATTAAGTAGGCCAGGTAAGAGGAATACCTGAATCTAGAACCAACCTGGAATTCTTGCAGCTATTGTTTCATTCCATCACTAATAACCTTTGCAAAGTCCAGAAGTGGAGGCACGTTGTTATTTTTCAAAATAAAACTGAGATACATCTGAAACTCAAAAACCTGCTTGTCTGTATTCAGACCACACACCAGCACCAACATAGAATAGATAGAAGAAGACCTAGCTTTGAAAGCACCCAACTTAATTGGGAATCTGGGAGGTGTGGAGACATTTGTCGATTGAGCAGTTTTAGTTTGGTAAAACTGTTGTGCCATTCTGAGCATTCCCCAATTATCATGCATCCTTTTTATGTCAAAAATATCAACACTCTAGGTCAAGGGGAGTGGGATGCATAGCATACCCTAAAGGGCTTCGGGGCTGATGATTACCCTACAATTAGGGCCACCAATCACTTTGGTGTCTAGGTTGAAGCTTGTCACGCATGCTACCATAATTTTTGGGCAATAATGTACCAGGGGAACCATATACTGGGGAAGCCCATAGTCCCATAGATGTTTGTAGAAGGGGTCCTTTAATTTCTTCATTCTCTCACATGCAGCTTCTCTAAGACTCTTGCGATTATGGGATAACTCAAGATCCAAGAAATTATCCCAATCCTCCATGACTAAAGCCTGGTTCCTAGGAGGAACCGCACTTAGTGTCCTTTGGTCTGTTTAACTGGTGAAGGGCCAACACGGCTTTGTTGGGATGCTTGGAGTAGCATTAGACTCCCAGCTATAGATATCTACACAGAGCACCTTTAATCTTTGCTCATCTATATTCATTGGAGCTAGGGCTAGTGTTGAACTTTCTGCAATCTTAGCCATTTCTTTGTATTCGCAAGAACCCTTCATAAACTTTTGTAAATGACGTAGCTTCTGAAAAACTCTTCCTCTCTTGCGAATGACTTAGCCATTTTATCTTTTGATAATATTTGCAATAAATGCGCCTTGAATGCTCAACCTACTTTTTGATTTTCATGAAAAATGGCTGAGTGAGTGTATGTGCCAGCCTTTCACATTCAGTTGCTATATGTGTCACCAAATTTTCATGCGTGTGAAGGGATCACCAAACTGCCAAATTTATCTCCATATTTAAGAGAAATGACTTCACATGAGGTGGCGCTTGATTTTTCTTAGATAGCAGACCAAGACAACCTTGCCATATCTTTCACAAGCCCTTTTTCATTTACTAATCTCCTTGATTGTACTTGGGTGCATCACCCAATAGCCTACTTAAAATATTTTCCTTGATTCAGATGGGATGGCAGCTCCTTATGCTGACACTTGGCCAATCTTTATTGAATTCAACAACTTGAATAGATCAACTTGCAACTATACCTGATTATTCCCATCACTTCACATGCCGCAACACTAAAAATTGAGGCTTGGAAACACCCTTTTTTGTCTATCGTAATTATGGCTTGCCTCATCAGGTGAACCCCGACCAGTCTAAATTGGGCCATTAGCAGCATTGTAAATCACAATTATTTCTAGCTTTCTTTTCTTACCAATCTTTATTTATTTAAGCAATTTTCATTTTCTAGCTAGAGTAGCAAGCAACATGGAAACACCAATTAGACTTGTCTGTAACAAGACTCAAACCACTTTCCTAGGAAAAATTAGGTGTAGGCGTTTGAAGCGCATGACAGGCGTAAAAAACTTGTTATATGTGAAAGTGATCAAATGGGTCCTTGGCAAGGACTACATGGAATATGAGGAACAATAAGGGGCCAACACCAACATTTGCTCTCACTTCATCGCCTCACTGCTAGATATCAGTGTCTCCAAACACAAGATCCTAAAGTTGACAAAGTGGGTGTTCCCTCGGCGCTACCTCAAAGGACTAGAGCAAATAGTGTGTGCCACCGAATTTGATCATGGGGTCCCCTCTATTCGCAACCTGCATCGACTACTACTGCATGGAGGATCCATGCCAACCAGGCCCTTCCTATGCGGCTTTGAGTTGGAGACTCATGAAGAGCATCATGCGAAGGTCTGTGCCGATTGCTTTTTCCTCATGCGGGTACATTATATCGAACCATTCTGAAACCTCTAGTGGTATGAGGACTTTGAAAGAATGGTGTTCCCTCATCTTGCACCACCAGTTGCTACCATGGATGGTCCATCTAATGCTTGAGAATCTGAGAGCCAAGATATTCCCCAATTTTGCTTTCTCCCTTTTTCCAGCCTTCACTCCATCGTGGATATATGTATATATTCCGATATAAGGCCACTAGCACCTATCGTATGTAATGTAAATATTTCGGCCATAATATATAATACTTATGCTTTTTCAAATCTTGGCTCATTTACAATGTTCCTCTATTTCTTGTACTACTATTGTTATTTCATAAAGCATTGAGAAGACCCAAAAACTTAAAATAGGGAAAAATAATTACATATTTACAATTTACAAAGCCATCACATAGGCAGAACTAACTAAATTTCTTAAGATGTATTCCATTAATCGGAATACTTAAGGCATTACCTTCCATGTCTTCCAACTCGAAAGAGTTGAACTGTTTACACTGGACGATTTTGAAAGGCCCTTCCCAAAAATTGTCAAATTTTTCGTGTTGGCCAGGCTTTGCCCCATGCTCATTGAACTTGAGCACCAAGTCCCCACATTGTAGCTTTTGATCTGATGCCTTTTTATCGAACCACTTATTTACCACCTATTGGTGGTTGTTCATCACCTCAAGGGCGTGCTCTCTCTTCTCCTAAACCTCGAGCAACTCGAAAAACTATACCTCCATTGCTCCATTTTGTTCAATCTCCAGAGATTTAAGCAACTATAGGGTAGGGATCTCCATAGTGATAGGAATCAATGCCTCCTTCCCGTACACCATCTTGTAAGGAGATGTCTTTAGTATCTGGTTGGGCATGATACGATCTACCCATAGCGTTGTCTGGAGGTTCTTATTCCATTTTCTCTGGTGCTCCGAGCCTATCCTCTTGATTAACTTGATGAGGTTTTCTTTGTAGACTCCACGAAGCCATTCCCCTAGGGATAATAGTTGGAAGAGGTTTTTAGGAAAACTCCATACTTTAATGCAAACTAGCTCATCTTCGAGCTGAGGAAAGCTTTGGCATTGTCGGAGATGATTTTTTTTGGTGGGCCAAATCTGGCTACCAACTCCTCCAAGAAGTTAACAATCTCTACCTTCGTCGCACTCTTCAATGGCACTGCTTCTACCCATCAGGTGAAGTAGTCTGTTGCTGTCAATATCCACCTATGTCCAGCTGAGGAGAAAGGGTTAATCACCCCAATGAAATCTAGACCCCATTGATAAAAGGGTTCCTCTACTACTATAGGCCTCAATGGCATAGCAACATTATTTCTCTTTTCGACATAAAACTAACATTCGTTGCAAGACTTTATTAATGAAAATGCATCATTGAAAAGTGTTGGCCAAAAATAACTAGCACATATAATTTTAATTGTTGTAGTCCTTGGAGAAAAATGTCCTCTAGCTGGGCCATTGTGGTATTGATCCAATATTCTCTTGGCCTGTTCTTCATTTACACACCTTAGCAAGATGCCATTAAAATTTATTTTGAATAGTACACCTTCCAAGAGAACATAATTGCTATTTTTTAAATGATAGAAATGCCTCTTAAAAGAAGGGAGATTGATTGGATACCTCTTTGTTTACATGAATTTCATTCTATCCTCCAACCAATCGCCTTGAAAGCTTTCTTCATTAAGTAACATAGGTTCTGGGGCTTCAAGCTCTATCACTGGTTCACTATTTTTAGTGAGGTACTCGCACAGTCCCTTTCCTTTGACAATTTTGACAGGCCTGACTTCAATATCATATTCTAGGTTCTTGGTAATCCAATTAGCTCTTTTCTCTGTGATTTCACCTTCCATGATATACTCTCACACACTAGGGTGTGGTACACAAATAGTCACCTTATTATATGATATCAGGTGCTAGAACTTCTTAAGCCCTTTCACAATGGAAAAGGCCTGCTTTTCTACAAAATTGTAATTTACCTCATACTCTTTTAAGGTGCCTAAGTAGAAAGCGACATGAGACTCCCTTCTATCTTCATCATTCTTCTGCATAAGCACTATGGCAATACTATTGCCACCACCAAAAACATACATGATAAAATATTTTGATAGGTCTAGGTTGAATAACACAGGGGTAGAAGAAATAGCCTCCTTTATAAGCTCAAAAGCTTTCCTGGCCTCTACCGTCCATTTGAAAATCTAGTCCTTTTTAAGCATCAAGGTAATTGGTCAAATGATGCCTACAAAATCCACAATGAATCGATGAATGAAGTTGACCTTACCTAGAAATGATTGCACTCCCTTCTTGTTTATGGGTAATGGAAGCTCCCGGATTGCATCAACTCTTTTAGGATCAATGGAAATGCCCTCCTTTGAGACAATATACCCCAATAGCTTCCTCTGGAGAACTCTGAACACACATTTCTTTGGGTTTAAAGAAATCTTGAATTCTTGGCACTTCTAGAAGACAAGCTCTAAATGATCAAAGTGATCATCGATAGATTTTGAAAATACTATCAAATCATCTAGATAGATAAGTATAATTTTATGGATTAAATCCTTAAAGGAAATATCCATGGCTCTCTGAAAGGTGGCTCTGGCATTTGAGAGTCCCAAAGGCATCTTGGCATATGCGTATGTTCTCCACTTTGTGGTGAACGTTGTTTTGTGTTGGTCTTCTACTTTTACTCGAATCTGATTGTAGCCCAAAAATCCATCCAACATTGAAAACATTTCAAAACCAGCTATGGTTTGTAGAATTACCTCCATTGAAGGTAGGGGATAATGATCCTTTAAGGATGCTCTATTCAAGTCTCATAAATCTACACATAGTTGTATGTATCCATTCTTCTTCCAGACTGGTACCAGGTTTGACACCCAAGTGTTGTATTTGATTGGAAACACTATTCAGGATGCAATCAATTTATTCAATTCCTGTGACATAAAAGATTCAATCTTTGGATTCACAGGTCTTTGTATTTGATGAACCGGCTTTGCTCTTTCCGATAACTCAATTGTCTTCTCAGTAATCCCAAGGTCATATCCTTTAAGATCATCATATGACAAGGCTAATACACTCAAATATTCCTCACAAAAGTGCCTTAGTCTATCTTTATTCTTTTGAGATACTTCCTTCCCGACCTTGAGCTTTCTGTCTTCTCTGATATACAAATAAGTGTAGTCACCCTTGTTAGCTACGAGCTTCCTTTTGTCTCTTGTTGCATCATCGGAATCAAACAGGCTCTCTAGAGTGACTAGGCCTCTCAGAAGTTTGTTGGATTTCAATTGGATAATTTGATCTCCATAAGCTTCAACGATATTTGGTTGTAGTTGATCAGCGAATTCCCCATATGACTAGATAAATGATGCAATGTGAGCATCACTATCAAAAAATTGCTAGTCTTGATTATTACTTGGAACAACGGGTCTTACAATTACTCTCATCACATGCTTATTTTTACATAATTCAGAGGCTGACTCAAACCGAGCTCCGATATTCGCCATTCGGTCGGCTTCAGAGTTCTTCTCTCTTTGTATAGCTTGAATATTAAATGCCTCAAATTTTTCAATAAGATCCCAAAATCTATGCTGATAGGATCGCATACGGACATTCTTTGCAGAAAAAATCCCTAAGATTTGGTTGACCACCAGCTTCGGATCTCCGAACACACTTATTTTCTTAGCGCCCATTTGTTCTGCAAGGCTCAAACCATGGACAAGACCTTCATACTCTGCTTCATTGTTTGAGCATGCGAACTGGAAGTGATAAGACCTCAGTTTCTTTTCCTCAGATGGAGACATCATGCATATTCTTGCTCCAGCTCCGGCTCTGCATCTCGCTCCATCAAAGTACAGAGTCCATAACTTCGAGGGTGTTTCGCTTCCGAACTCCTTAGTAACTTTGGGCATAGACTGCCCCTCCTCATGTATGACATAAGTCCTGAGTCTAGTTGCATGATAATTCCCAAAAGGGTCTATATCAATAAACTCATTCAACAAATTTTCTTCATCCTCCGTCCAGGAGCTAGTAGCCTCTTCTTCTTCCAAAAATTTCACATTGAACCTCTTTTCCTAAGTAATTGAAGTATGCGTTGCTTGAAAGTTGAGCAAAGCCTCATCAACAACATGCTTAGAATGAAAAGTTTCTGATAGTAGTTTCATCTTGGCTCCATGTTTGGTTCTCAAGATTAGGTGTGACCAGTCCAGTGCTCGATATCCTGTGTCATTTTCTATGAACTCTCGGGACAAACAAATCCCAAATAGAGGAGGAATATCAATGAGTATGGTATCTTGATTTACAGTGATACTGGGGCCGGAAAAAAATGTGATAGGAAATCCCTTGATTATCCCGATGGTATCAACTTTATTTCCATATAGCTGCATGACTTCCTTGTTAAGAGGCTCATATTTTAAACCCAAAGCATCAACTACTTGCTTAGGCATGATAGTGGTGCTAGCACGAGAATCAATCATACAATTATGTAACAACTTGTCACCAATGATAACTGTTAGAAAGAAAGGCTTAGGTTTAGGCTTCCTCTCTTTTTCGGTCTTGAGCTTCTCTTCTAGTTGATTTGTTAGCACATTATCTAGGTCTGCCCTGGATATTTTTTCTTCATTGGAATGACTAGGCACCTTTGCATCCTCCTCTCCCGACAATTCCTTTTGTAATAACACCTTCTGCTCTAGAATAGCCAGGACATCCCACAATGTGGCATTGGCAGAGGACTTCTTCAGTTGTTCCACCACATTGAACTACACTCATGACTGATGAGTCACGGTTTCTTGCTCTTTAGTTTTCGCAGTTGGTGTTGGCCTTGTAGCTGGTTCATCTGGCTATTTTGCAACAGTCGGGATAGTCATAGGAGCCTTTGCCTTCGGAGGAGGTAGATTCAGAGAATTGGGAGGAACCATGTTAGTCTATTGTGAGACTAACGATGGGCCTACTGACAGACTAGGTGTCGGCTGAGCTGAAGCATTAGTTGGTGGATATGTGAATTCTCCGGTGAGTCTCTGCTTAGAATGTGTGTTGTAATTAGATTGCACTCATGAATTTTGAGTTACAAGAAAGTCATTTGCAAACGCTGACTCCTCTCCTTCCATCCATGAAAAGAGCGCTTGATATGGAAATATATCTAACTCTTGTTGAATGGACATCCCCTGCATTTGAGCAATAAGGACTTCATTTCCCATCTACTGAGAGGCATATGATTGGTTGCCAGGATCAGGTGCACCACCTTGGCTATGTTGGTCCGTGATCTTTTGTTGTAAATTTCCCCGCAGATAATTTCTCGACATGTGAGCATCATTACAAGGAAAGCACCATGAATTGGCGTCTTCGGCTAATTTTTTTTGTCCACCAACTAGCTCTTTATTTGAACTAGGATGGACGGCCTGCATCGGCAGGGTCACTGGAACAACCTAGTTATTCGGCTGAGCTTAAGTAATTCTATGTAATCTATCTTGCCACTAATTTGATTGGTACAAAGCTTTTTTGCATCGATAATTTTGGTATGTTGGCTTCTAGTACCTATATTGCTGTTGCTTCGTGGTAGTCAATTCATTAGTCATGGCCCGCATTTGTTCTATCATCTTGTTCATCTTGGTAGCCAAGGGATTAGGCACTGAAGTGACAATCAGAGTTGCACTCGGAGTTATTTCGAGATATACGTACATAGATTAGGGAGGAGTTGCAGGCACGCTAGTTGAAGGAACTTCGGCCTCCACGACATTGCATTCAAGAAACAATGGCATGATGGGTCTTGGTGCCAACTTTCCAGTAGCAATCAGGTTATTTTTCGTAGTGAAAACCAAGACATAAGCATTAGGAAAGAGTCTCTCCACCAAGAGCCTGTAACATCATGGAAATATCAGGGTTGATGGACTTCAAGTAGAACATGAATGCCAAATCCGAGGGCGACCGGCTACCAACAGGTACTCTCTACTAGGTTGAATAAAACCATGGGTTGAAATCAAGGTAGATCTTCATGAGGAGCTCACTTTATGTTTTCTAGTTGATAATACAGTGAAGACTTATCACCAGCGTTTGAAAAAAACTAGTAAAATGGGGTTCTGAGTTGGTCCCAAGTAGCAATAGTATTAGCTTCAAGATTCCTATACCAGTTTAGCACCTTTCCTCAGAAGGAGGTAGCAAGCAATCTGAGAGCTACATTTTCATTTGATACACCATGTACCAGACATACGTCTGCCACATCTTGTAGGTGTTCAGTCGGTGTCTTCGACTCATCCCCAAAATATTTAGGGATAGATTTTAGAGCAGAAGCAAGGATTGGGGCCCATACTGTAGGAGGCATAGGTGCTACTAAATGACTACCAATTTCCTAGGCTACATAATTTCTAGCGGCCATAGGTGCAGGTGGAGTCAACGGAGATGGAGGAGGTGAAGGACTACCTCAGTGACCTCTCAGATGCATAGAAACTAAGGGTGGTACGAGCTGGCCAGAGAATCTTGTAGTTTGTGACCTAGTTACAGGTCGATGGCTCATACTCACTTATAAGATCAAGAAAACATGTTAGTTTTCATCCCATCGAGCGTGCCAGAAAAAGAATTATTGACGCAAGATTTTGTAGGTAGCAACAATCTCATGGGAAACTTAACTTTTTGGGGGACATAGTGCGCTAGGTAAGTGACCTGCGGGGTTTTATCAAAGTTGGCTCTTCATTTAGTGGGGGAGGTAAAGGGTCAAAAAGATAGCAAAATATGAAATCTAAACTACAGGTGATGCACCAAGATCATAAACGAATTTACCAGAGCACATTCTAGATGCAAAGGCTAGAACAACCAAATGTTTTTTATTAAGTAAATTTTCTTAAAAGAACTTTAAAACATAACAAACACCCTCTAATTTGCATAGTATAATCTGACATAACTTTAGCCAACACAGAGGAGTCCAAAAAACATGATCTAAATTTATTTAGCTATGAAAGATCACAAAAGCTGAAGAACAAACATTCATACATTATAGGAAAATAATAGCACAGACTAACAGCCTTATCAAATACATGACAAATAGAAAAGGCCAAAATGATTGGCATAGTCTACAATCTTCAAGTTTAATAAAAATATTACATAGGCTTTTCCTAGTGCTCGGGAGCTTATAGCAACTTAACAACAACCTAATAAAAGAGAAAAAGGGCCACATATATAGGCCAGTCCACCGCCTAAATAACCATAAAGAAAGAATGTCGCGAGCAAACATCGATGCCTCAGATCACCTCGAGTCGCCATTGAAAACAATAATCACCCAGCAGTGCCCCAACAATGCCATTGCAGGGAACAAAAACCCATGCAGTAGCAAGAAAGAACACATGGTACCGAAAAAGAAAACGTGATGGTAGGCGAGTACAAATGGCACAGCGTCAATTCCTAGATAACCAACGCACGAGAAAATGCCATGCATCGAGCAAACGGGGCTTGGAAAAAATAATAAAGGATTCCCAATGAAAATCTTTGAGAGGAAGCCATGTGGGTGATGTCGAGCGATAGTAACTGCATGGTGGGGCCAGCTCAAAAAGTGGCCAGAGAAAGCCACGCATCATGCAAATACAGCCCGTTAAAAGAGAATCGATATGGAATAGAAAAAAGCTTCAAGAGGAAGCCACATGGAAAATGTCGAAGGATGGGAGCGATTAAAGATAAGGCACAACCACGAAGATAAAAATAAAAACCGCGAAGGCTAGCAGTTTTTTGTGAAACAATTAATAACCATTCCTCATTTTCCTTCAAAAAATATTGTAACATGCCTAAGAATTTTGAGGGCTTTTGGACAAAGTTCCATCTATGAGATCTACAAAGGATACTGGAAGAACATGTCAAAATATTTCAAACAACCTTGAAAGATATACAAATTAAACATGAGGATGTGGCTTCTAGGATCTTCCCTTACTCATTGGGGGATGAGGCCTTATATTGGTACATCCATTTGCTAATCAGGACCATCACTACTTGGAATCAATTGAAGATCACCTTCTTGTAGAAGTTCAAGCTTCTTGTCAGCCCCTCAGAGTTATACCCAAAATTCATATCTATTAGGAGAGAAGTCAATGAGCCTATTAGCTCATTCAATGATCAATTCCATAGAGCTTATATGAAATTGCAGTCACCATATGCATTGGATGATCCTTCTACTTGATTGGTGTACTATGTCACCTTGGATAACCTCACATTTTCCTTTGTAAAAGGGATGCATTTGGCACCAGCCAAGTTGGTGGATTCCTATGCAAAAGTAGTCACAACAAGCACAAACATGGGGTAGCACATTGCAAGACTGCTGCCCTCATTAGGGCCTTCTACCCATCCAAATTAAATCAAAGGGCTTACCCATGCTTTGTCTCATCAAGCACCCATGATTAACCAAATTCCACAACTCCCAATAGTGCCACATCCAAGGAATCCCTTGAGTCAGGCACAATAGGTACCACATTATTTATAACCTCTACAATTGTAGGCTAATCCTCAACAACCTTAGGTTCCTATGTTCCTATAGAGTTCAAAATTTCCACCTGCTCAATAGAACCAAAATGTTACACAACCAATATTCCTCTAGAACTTGGCCCCATAGTAGGGTAACATAGAAAAGGATCAAATTGATGAGCTGATAGAACTAGTAAAGAAGATGTCCACCGAGATGACACATCTGAGGAGCTAGAAAAACCAATTACAGGCTTCTAAAAGGAGCATCCAAGCCAACCTTAATAGGGGCAATCATGATGATGGCACATTTGTAGGCCTAAATTATGAAAGAGGTTAGAACTCAAGGAAAATTTTCAAAAGAAGGCCTTCAAAAAGACAAAATAGAACTTGGAACACAAGGCCAAATAATGGATGCATTGTCACACCTCTCAACCAATCAGGTTGTAATGGAAATTCAAGAAGCAGAGTGTACTTGGCTGAGGCTACCTTATCCGGTTGGTGTCGAATCCATAAGACAAGTAGGTATACCAAATTGGATTGCCTAGAATTCCAAACCCCCAAAAACAATTTCCATTTGGAGGTCCAAAATGCTATTGATGGCTCAGGTTGAAGAGACATAGTTCCCTTGGAGCCCTATGATTCCTCAATGTTGGTAGTCAATCAAGCTTCATTCCCCAAGGTAAAAGAAACATGTTTGAGACGGAGCTTGCCCCAAAGGATAAGGAAGTGGAAGAGGTAAGTAACTAGAAACCCTTATCCTAGCTCTTAGATTCAATAGATAATGGTCCTATAGATGAGGAAGAGCCACATGAGGGTGAAGTTCATATGTTCCATTAGAGGAAAACCCCTTACAAGTTAAGGAATAGGTAGGTTGGTGGTCCTTTCACAACTTGTACCCTACTTAACATCTCAATACACCACCTGACCATAACACCAACAAAAATCTGAACTACCCTACTGTGCCTACCCAATACTTCAATAGAAATAGGCATCTAGGTCAAGCTCAAGATTAGCTTTCTAGTTCTTCCCAAAATAATTTTTTTGAAGTATTAGTTGAACAAATGGGGGAATATGTAGTGGATGAATTGAAAAAATTCAAGGTGAGCTTGTCGACCTTTGAACTATTAAGAGTTCTAGTTGTTAGAAATACCCTTTTTAGGTCACTAAATGGAACTTCCCCATCAATATCAACCCAAGAGGTACTTGCTAAAAGGGTTTCCTTGGATACTTCAAATAACAAGCCCATGGTTAGATAAATCTTGGTGAAGAAGCCTAATCAGCCTCCAAATCAACAAGTTAGTAATAACCAACACATAAATGGAACTCCCACCAAAGAGTCAAACCAAGTGATAACAAAGGATAAATCTAACAATAAAGATAAAACTCAACTGGTCTAGGCTGATGTATCAGGGGGGTTGTTCCAAGGGAAATTTGAAACTCCTTTCTTGAAAACCATCAGAACATTTAGCAAGAACTTGCACAACTATTTGGTTGATTCATGAGCCTCGGCCAATGTCATGCCATTGGTAGTTGGCAAAGCACTTGGAATAACTCCAATCCCCTCTCGATGGAAAGTGACTCAGCTAGATAAGAGTGAGGTGGACATAGTTGGGGAAATGAACATGATCCCCATGTAGATTGTTGCGGACCCAAGGGTGCAGTAGTTAATTGACATTCAACTTGTCGACATTTTGTCGTGTCCCCAAAATAGAACATGCAAATAACAAAATATTGAAATAAAAATAAATAAATATATATATGTTGTTTAGTAGAAAATATATTATAATATTATGATTATAAATATAATCACCATTTAACCATTATTCTCATCATAGAATAACATATATTATAATCCATATCATAAATACGATATAATGAAAATGTAAAATCATAAATATAATAACTAAATAAAAACCATAAAATATAAAATATAATAAATAAATAACAAATAAAATAAGTAAGTATCAAAGATACCAATTCCTAGGCAACCTCTTAAAAAACAACGAATCATTCACAAGGATATAATTATAATATAGATTAATATAATTAAGTTATAAATATCATAGTAATAAAATTAGTGTTCATAAAAAACTAGGCATCAGTTCCCAAGGTGACTAGGCCTTAGTAAATAAATAAATAAATCTAAAAAAGGCAAGCATCGATTAGAAGGCATAATAACTATATTTTTAAATTTTTAAAGACAACAACAGTCACTATATTATAAACAATGATTAATGTTCATAGCCACCAAACTAAATAGTGCATAGAGGCCAAAGGGCATACCCCTTGGCAAATGAGAGGTTGGGGCTATTGTTAAAAAAAGTATAAAAGAGAAGATAGATCCAAAACAAAGACATTGAAGAGGGAAGGGAAGAATCTAGGAAAGAAAATAGAATGGGAAAAATAAATAGATCTGAAATATATGTGAGTAAAAGGAGATATACAAGCAAAAACATGAATAGAAGATGAGGACATAAATAAAATAAATATTTTTGAGTATAGTAGAAAAAAATTAATATATTATTATCACAAAAAATAAGTACAAATATATAGAGTATATATGAATAAATAAATATATTATATATGGAAAATGTGTATATGTAAAAGTAATTATATATATATATATATAGGGAGATATAGAGAATATGAGTATACAATAATGATCTTTGCAACAATTATTAAACCCTATAAGTAATGATGACTCTTTAACATAGACATAAGTAGATTGTGTATCTTTATGAATTGTCCTCATCCTATGATCAATCTAGTATAAGGTTGAAGGAGGCAAGTAAGGAATCAGAAAATGTGGAGAGATACAACAACTCAGGTGATGTATTCACTTAGCAATAATATTTCACATATTTTGAATATAAGAAATAGATAGGGCTAATTTGATTATTGGTGTAATGCATTCTATAGTATTATGATGATAATGGTGTTGGTATTGACTTAAGAGAATCATTAATAAATGCAAATGTATTTGATTGTTTAGAATATTGTCTTGTTGGCAAGAGACACTATGTGTATCACTTTGTGTTTTCATTGATGGAAACCCTATGTTGGGGATACAAAGTAGGTTCTATCATCATAGATCAACATCTAAGACAGCAGTTCCTTAGTGATTTTTATTTTCATCACTTCAAAGACACAAACAAATATGCCATAAAGTTGAAGCAGTCACAGTTGATCCCCCATTGATCCTCTGAAAAAATTAAATGCTTAACTTATAACAGATTGAACACAAGCATGGATTTAGTTTGTAGAATCAAACAAAAATGAAAGAAAAAATTATGAACACACAGATTTACGTGGGGAAAACCCTTTCGGGTAAAAAAACCCACCCTCCAATACACTTAGTTCACATGTATTATTCAATAACTAAAATAGTTACAATACAAAATCAGAGCTATGCTCTTCAAGAGAATACATCTTGTTCATCTGGAGACTGCAAGCAACAACAAAACAAAATCTTCACACAGTTACAATGTCCTCATGACATACTATGTAGATTCCATTCATCTCCTCATAAATGATTGTCACAGCTAGCCTCACGGCCTACCTAGCCCCTTAGCCTATCAAGTTTACATCTTAATAGATCTGAGAGTGTAAGTGTTCACAATTGAACTGCTCGAACACTCTCAACCTCTCTTTGTTATCGCTCATCAATCTCATCGATCTGCACACCAGATAGCTTATACTGTGTGCTTACATGTTCAACCCATCCCCGCTGGTAATGGTCATCAAGATAATAAATTATCCACCTGCAAGCTTTCCATTTCTGATAATGTGCACCACTTAATCCGCAAGCATCGAGCCGTGCAACATTAAATCTAGTCTCAGACATGTTCGTCAACCTTGCTATAATAATGCAGCTCAAGCGCACATCAAAAAATAATCATTCGGCCAATGAGATCTCAAAGAACTTACCATGTGTCACCATTCCATTCGTTCGCTACTTCTGACAGTCGGTCAAACTAGTCCAGCTCGGTCAACCAAGTTTCGATCTCATTTGAGCTCTTACCGTGCAACCGCCAAGCTCCTTTGACCCAACCGTAGTACAACTACCTCACTATCGCTGCCCTATCGAACTCACTTCACAGTATGGTAGTGAGCTCAGCTAAGCTCACCCAAGATTCCACTGTGCTACCATGCTCCAATCTGACTCATGTCGTGGTAAGGCGGTGAGCACACCCAAGCTCACCCCACGACATCACCAAGCCCAAACACTCACAGTATGGTGGTAACTTCCTACACTGATCACCATCTCCACCGCACTACCACTAACCCTTCAAAATACCAAGTCCAAAAGGAACAAGCCAAAACATTGAGGCATAATTTCCCAACAATCTCCCACTTGCCGAAGAATTTTAGGCTTCCTCCAAAAAAATTGAACAAGGACCAAAACCATGCTTCCATGCTCCAACCAAGACACCTGCAATGACATTCAAAAAAATGTCCACCATCTTAGGCTATAGCTACAAACATCCAACACAAGAAAAGGAACAAGCTAAGGTGATATGCACCAGTCTCTAGAACACAAACATCAGATCCTTCAGGTGGAAAAGGCACCAAAGCAGTAGAAAAGCACAACGTGAACACCATAATGAGAACCAATCTCCAGAATAAGAAACCATCAGCTAGAACAACAACCACAAAATTGACTGCCATCATCGAACTGATCAAAACCCACGTGATTGAAAAACAACACCCACAACTCGTGCTGAAACCATCCAATCACCCATACCTCAGAGGTATGAAAATCATTGAACTCATGCCATCACATAGCCACCCATCATCAGCAAACACAAGCACCATGTGTCAACCAGTCAAAAAAAGACCAAGCACGTCCAGGTACTCCCACTGCAAGGGTACTGTCAAGATGAATGCAACCAAAGCACCATCTCAAGTGATCCAGGCATACCAAGTCCACCAATCATCTACACAAATAAATGAGGAGCCATGTAGTTCCAAGGAACAACCACACTGATCTGCACCACCTACAACCACCTGCTGTAAGAAACTTTTCTCTCAAATGTCTTCCATAATTCTTCCAAAATCCTCCATATCTAACTGAAGAAAGAGGCACAGGAACCTTCATGTCATCACCCAAGTGAAAACACATGACCACAAACTATGACCAACTCGGCTCCACTAAGGCATCTCATATCTAAATTCAAGAATATTCAGGAAGAGAAAATCATATTAGAGAGAAATTTGAAATCAAAACATGTAACATCCTCCTACAATCATTTATAAATGCCAGTTGTGTCAAGAAAGATCTTCTTCACATCCCAAAGAGAGAAGCCAAAACAACACCCAACTATTCCATGAATGTTAGCATCTCAAATAATATCAAACCAACCCATATAAACATTTCCTACCAGTCCTCAAAAGCACAAGGAGATACACAATGTTGTCCACCTTTTTGTAATGAATCCTCCAAAATCTCAAAATAGCAACTCAAGATTCATATCCATGAAAGCAAGCATATCACATATCTGAAAGTTATAATGGGAAAATACCTTTCAAATAAAATACACCACCAAGTAGACCAAGAGGAAAGAGATACTTGTCCAAGAAATACAATCCATCATGACTTACCCAAGAGAATTCTCCTCACTAGTCTCTATTGAACTTGTGTTCAACCAAGGTGTAGGCTACTCAGACTTTCAGCTGTAACAACAACATTCTGAAAAGAATTCCAAGCCTCACCTTATTCTCCATGCATCCATGAGCACCAACAACTTGTCATCTCATGCTAACTCCAAACTGCATTGGTGCACTAATCATGAAGTCCACCAGCATATGACCAAAGTACTCAAAACATAAAGAAACACCAGACCACTGTCAAAGCTCCAACTCAGCTGAATAGGAACTTATCATGACACCATGATCTTTCAAGCACCACCAACATCTCAACCAAAGACTACCAACATCCTCCATGGCTCCAAGATGCTGCACACCTTCAAATAGTGACCATGGAGATGCAAAAGAACTCTTCTACAACAACAGGATCTAAGAGTCCCCAAGAAGCATCTGTAGCACCAAAGAAGATCATTCATCACCAAGTGATGAATCCACAGTCACTGCTAAAGCTCCTATTGAACCATGACTCCGAGCTTTTCAAGCATCATTACCAAACATGTACTGATCCGAGAACCTCCAGGTACAAATGACAACATGTCCATCGGACAACAACGTCGAACAACACCAGGATCACTAGATCATGTAGACCACACCATCACTGTCAAAAACTTACACAAGATAGTCTATCAAGCTCTCCATGACACCGTGATTCACATGCTTCAGGTCCCCATCACTGACTATTTAGGTACTCAAATGCCATTCTTCCTCTCATCTCAAAATTTCCATGCCAATGCACAAGTGACCACAGAGTAGGTCAGCTAATAGATCTTCACCACACAGTTACAACTTCGTGGATATTGACAGTCCACTTTCGAGTTATCTTACATCAAACATGTAGGTAAGGACAACCCACAAAATTGCACAACTCGTGGATTCAACCAAATGAAAACCTGCAAATCAATCATCACATAGGAAACTACAAAACTGAGATCATCAAAGAGAACAGCTAAAGTAGACAAGCATGACTCAAACACTAGATTAGCAACATATCCGATTTTCCAGTCACATCCACAACTGAAGCACCATAGTCTAGAAAACCAACAAACATAGCACAAGAATGCTGAAAGAGAAACTCATACCAACACTCCCATGCAAAGAAGACATCACACCTCCTCAGACCATGTTGAATTGTAGCTATATCATCCAGTCACACCCCAGAAGCCAAGGTCTAAACAATAGCAGAGTAGCAGCTCCACAAACCACAAGTTTTCCTTGACCGTGTAAACCTATAAAACCATAGTGTTTCCAAAACACCCACACATCTCCATATTCACTACTCATTTGGATGACTCAGGAGTCTGCACACAACGATCATGGTTAACCAGAACAATGAAAAGAAACATGAATATGCATTATAGACTTTTTAGGAAAATCTTCAGAAAACCTCCAGAGCCAAAGACATGAATATGAACCATGCGAGTGCAAGACATAGGTAAGAATAGAACAACAGGTCAATTTCAGACCAGTTCCAAAAAACCACATTCCTACACAAGCATACGAGAGAGCTAGGCTCTTCAGAATTTGCAAACCACTAGGATCAACTTCATAGCCTCAATGTAATTAGAGCAACAAAGAAACCGCCTTCAGTGCTGAGTCAAAAATCTCAGCACAAGCATAAAACTCCATGGTTGAACAACAACACAAGCAACTCCATACCCCCATGGAGCCTCTCACATAGACACCCAGTATGAAACCACACTTTTTTGCAACACAACCACAAGCACATCTCATGCACTTTGCATCAGGAAAATTTTCTGTGAGCCAGGAGCCTCAAACCACATCACCACAATATGATCAACTCTAGGAAACTCCAGTGTCTTTCAAAACTATGTGTTGAATCAAAGAAGCAACTTCCACTCATCGAAGGATCAATTACCAAAAAATTTCTCCAGATTCCCTCAAGCTTACCAGGCTAAGAAATCATCACAAGAGAAATACCTAGAACTTCAGTAACCAGGAGAAGGCTTTAACACCACTTGTTGGTATCATCAAGCCTCGACCTCCTTCAACCAGCTCTGATACCACTTGTTGGGGATATGGAGTCGGTTCTATCACCATACATCAGCATCTAAGACAACAGTGCCTTAGTGATTTTCATTTTTATCACTTCAAAGACACAAACAACTATGTCATAAAGTGGAAGCAGGCATAGTTAATCCCCCATTGATCCTATGAGAAAATTAAATGCTTAACTTATAATAGATTCAACACAAGCATAGATTTAGTTTGCAGAATCAAACAACAATGAAAGACAAAACTATGAACACACAGATTTACATGGGGAAAACCCTTTTGGGTAAAAAACCCCACCCTCCAAAACACTTAGCTCACATGTATTATTCAGTAACTAAAATAGTTACAACACAAAACCAAAGCTATGCTCTTCAGGAGAATACATCTTGTTCATCTGGAGAATACAAGCAACAACAAAAAAAAATCTTCACATAGTTACAATGTCCTCATGACATACTCCATAGATTCCCTTTAGCTCCTCACAAATGACTATCACAGCCAGCCTCATGGCCAGCCCAACCCTTTGGCCTATCAGGTTCACATCTTAACAGATTTGAGAGTCTAAGTGTTCATGGTTGAACCACTCAAATGCTCTCAACCTCTCTATGTTATCGCTCATCAATCTCATTGATCTGCACACTAGATAACTTATACCGTGTGCTTACCTATTCAGCCCATCCCTGCCAGCAATGGTCATCAGGATAATAAATCATCCACCTACAAGCTTTCCATTTCTAATAACGTGCATCGCTTAATCTACAAGCATTGAGTCGTACAACATTAAATTCAGTCTTAGACATGTTTGCAACCTCGCTATAATAATGTAGCTCAATCGCACATCAGAAAATAATCATTCAACCAATGAGATCTCAAAGAATTTTCCACGTGTCACCATTCCATTTGTTCACTGCTTCTCATAGTCGATCAAACTGGTCCAACTCGATCAATCGAGTTCTGAGCTCATCTGATCTCTTACCATGCAACCGTCGAGCTCCTTTGACCCAGTTGCAGTGCAATGGTGAGTTCGCCTGAGCTCACCCAGCCTTCTACCTTGCTACTGCTGCCCTGTCAAACTCGCCTCACAGTATGGCAATGAGCTTAGATGAGCTCACCCAAGATTCCACCATGTTACCATGCTCCAGTTTGACTCATGTCACGGTAAGGCAGTGAGTACACTCGAGCTCACCCCATGACATCACTGATCCCAGACATTGACTTCACCACGCTACTGCCGAGCTTGTTGGGTCACCCCGTGGTATGGCGGTAACTTCCTGCACTGACCACCATCTCCACCACACTACCATTGACCCTTCAAAACCTTCCTACAGTGTGGTGGGAATTGCCAAGCCGATCGCTAGCGGTCACACCACGCTACCATGAGGGCCACCAGGCCACCCCATGGTATGGCGATAACCGTTAGGCTGACCACAGGCGGTCTCACCGAAGACATTATGGTGAGAGGAACCACTGCCTATGGTATGGTGGTAACCGACGAGTGAGGCCGCTGATGGCCTTACCATTCCACCATGGTGAGAGAAGTCACCGCGCATGGTAAGGTGGTAACCACCAGCACAGGCTATAGGCAGCCTTACCATGCCACCGCGGTGAGTGAATTCACCACACACGGTAAGGCAGTAACCTCTAGAAAGCCACCGTGGTACCACCAAGGCCAAGCCAGATAGTCATAATAAAGCGATAAAGGGCTAGAACATGAAGTAAAATGCCAAGTCTGAAAGGAACAAGCCATAACATTGAGGAATAATTCCCCACCACCCTAATGGATGATCAGATCTGCACACTATCATTCATCCATACCAGCATAAAGATTGAAGATTGTCAAGGAAGAACAAAGTATCCAATAGAACAGTGTTCATCAATCTGTTAGATGATTTTAGGTTATTATTTTGTATTGCACATTCTAAGGAATATTTTTTGGTATACTATATTTGTTTCTACTGAAGCATAGCAGCTCGTATCAGTCTGTGTGGAAGTTAGAAGATTAGGTTGACTTGTTCTCAGTTTTTCTTGTATTAAGGCCAACCTCATGAATGTATAAAGTGATGGATGTATGAGAAATAATTAATTAAGTATTTACATGTGTGTATATCTTTTTTTGGGTCCTATCCAAGTTGTGGCCAACCATTAAGGGTACACATTGCATATTCCTCATAATGTGAGTTGAGAGTTGTAATTTTCTTTTGTTCTATTGAAGCTAACAAATTGTAAATAAATCCTATGTTCCAGATATATTTATACATGATCATCTGTATCATTTTGGATGATGTATGAGTTGAGTTAATATCTGAACTATGAGTTAGAGTAGAGAAAAGGATAGACAAAGCACACTTTCACTTGCACATAGAAGATTTGTATTGTGTGTATGAGCAAAGCAGAGTAAAAATATAGAATTAGTTTGTAAGGCAACAGATCTATTATTGAGCCTAACCATAATTGTAATAAGGCATTTGTAGATTCTATCATCTCAATTCAATCTTTAGAAGGTTTTGTGAACCCCTAAACCTATAACTGCATAAAGAAGTCAAACATTGTTAGTGTTAGTTCAAGAATGCATGTAAAGATTTGAGGAATTCCCCATAAAATCCACCTATTAAGCTAAAATTAGGAAAATGAAGAACATGAAACAAGAACTTGAATAAAATCCTAATTAAGAAAATGAGTTAAAGATCTTATGGGGGAATTGGTGCCAATTATGTGTTGCAATTGGCCCTTTCCCAATTCCTAATTGCAATGGTTGATTGAATGAGAGAAATGGTCAAATCTCCAAAGAGATTTGAGCATAACCTTGATACAAAATATGAAATGTTGTGAATCCATGGTTGGAGTGGACAAAATTAGTTCTCAATTATAGAGAGTAACTTTGCATATGAGTTGTGGATGAAGAGTGAGGAGAAGAGTCTCTAATCTATAGATTTCAAAGATTGGAAGAAGAGTGAGTTTGAGCAATGTGGGATCAAAGATCATCAAATGGAATTGTGCCACTTGTCCACATGTGATTGGATGAGGAATGTGCAAGTTTTGGCCAATGTGCCAATAAATGCAATTAGGTGGCATTTCAAACTTGAGAAATGACATGGTGAAGAGGGAAAAGGAATGAAGTTATTATCACTTGACTCAAGGTCAAGGACATGTAAGAGGCTTTTAATGCCTTGTTGGAAGGACCAAGTCCACTTGGACTTTTTGAATTCAAAAGAGGAATATTCCCTTTTTGATGCCTTATGAGAGAAAATACGGGATTTAATAAATCAAAGTAATTGATTTATTGTGCAAGTTGCATTCTCTAGAAGATTTTAGTGAGAAGGATTAAGTTAAACATGGATTTGATTAACTTAATGAAGAATTAGGTGATGTGATAATTTAGACTTAGATTTATGAATTGATTTAAGTCAAAAATTGAAAGGAAATGATTCATTAAATAAATGATTTGATTTATTTAATAAAGGAGGAATGTGTTAGATTAAATCAAATAAGGTTTAATTCATTTAATTTAATAAGAGGACTTTAGAGAATTTAATCAAATAAAAAAATTTATTTAATTAAACGGCGATGCAAGGTTGATTAAATTAAATTGATTAATTTAATCATTGAAAAGAGAAGACTTAATTCAATAAATAATGATTTATCAAGTTAAGGGATAGAGTGCTGAGAATGTGATCTAGGAGGAAATGTTGTTATTAAATCGGGATCAAGTGTGCCAAAATGAATTTGTACATTTTCCATGTCTACATTTTGCCCCTCTTTGAAGCAATGTACTTGTTGCATTGATTCAAAGAATAAGCTGCTGTGATCGAAAGTCCAAGATTTTGAAAAAAAATTTAGATGCCCCACTGCTGCCCCAGCAAAAGGATATTACTGGATATTGCCCCCTCGAGAGATTGGACGGAAATTTTGAATTTTTGGATGGTCTTGCGAAAAAGACGACAAGGTTCCTGACAGGCCAGAAATGCCCTAGATTCCTAGAAAAGTGCCTTAAAATGTCGAAAGATACGCAAAACAACTTTTAGTTTGATGAAAACGGGCTCAAGGGATCAAAACCCAATCTAGGAGGTCAAATTAGGTAAAAAAACCCTAATTTTCAGCTTAAATAGACCACGAGGGGTTATTTTCAATTCATTTTATCATCCTAGCCTTTAGAAAATTGCAAATTTGAGCTCTGAGTTTGAGTGGAGATGGCGCAATGATAGCTTCCTAGGCACATGACAGAGAGGGTTCAGACACATCAGTGGCTAGTAGGCACAAGACCCGTGGTATGTACCCCTATCCATCTTTTAATTTCATCGTTTTACGTGCATTAAATAGGGTTAAGAGTCTATTCAAATTGCGCGGTGCCATATGGCACCGTGGAAAGTCCCTTATCGCACCCATGCGGTCCTGTATTGCACCGCATATGTGAACTGCACCACGCGGGGTAGTTTGCAATTAGTTATTTAGTTGGCCAAAAGTCCGCCGCCTTCCATTCTTCACCGCGCGGCTCAGTTAGGAATTTCGGGTTTGCACCAAATAGGACTGCATATGAAAAATGCACCACGCGGGTCACTTTGTGATTGGTAAAATGGAAAACTCCACTGCGGCGATGCAGTTTGGAACTTTCCAAACTGCGCCGCACCTACAAACAGCACCGCACTCGCCAGTTTGAGGCAGATTTTAACTTTTAAACTTAATTTTTTCTTATGCGACTGCTTTTCCTGTGCAGGAGGAGCCTGGTGTGCTCTACTCACAGGAGCACTGATGGCCAGTACTTGGTAGATTAGCAGCTATGCCTAAGCTAGTCTAGGAGCACCTTGGTGCTATTCGCCTTTGGTATATTGTGTACGCCCCTCCTGTTCGAGTTCACCTAGGTATGCTTATAGCTTTGGCAGAGCGATGGCATAGTGAGACCTCTTCATTTCATCTTCCTACTAGCAAGGCCACCATCACACTTGAGGATGTATGGTGGATCCTCCAATTGCCCATTCATGGGACCCAAGTTATCTATGATCCAAATGCTGGCAGAGAGGCCTATTATGGAGTGATGCAGATGGACATCATTGAGTTCTGCAATGGTTAGATTGATTTGGAGATATATCATGACCATGTGCATACGTATCGATTGATCATTGCTGCAATTATCTCAGGCCTTGTGGTACCTAATCGGCGGGGCTGATATTTCAGTCTAGGATGGGGACTTGCATGGGATCATATGGTCCATCAGAGGGAGTGCTTCGCCTGGGGACCAGCACTACTGACGTCCCTTTACAAAGATCTTCATGAGTTTGTTTACATGGACAACAGGTCCATTGGGGTAGGAGGCACCTTGATGCATGCGTGGGGATGGGAGAGGATCCTAGTGCTTCATCCAGACATCACACCAGTTCCCCTAGAGATAGTCGACCCCCTCGTTTGGTGGTACGGCAGGGCACTGATGCACTTTTCATTTACTGGAGCAAGTGGTATCCCGTACTAGTAGCGAGTTCTTGATGAGATGAGAGTTCGTCTAGAGACCATGGATGTGTAATGGTCCATGGATAGATGATGATCAGCAGCTCTTCTTTACCCGACATGACAGATGGATGCAGGGGCAAGAGCATACCATGATTGAGAGGTATCTTCTAGACAGGGTTGCTCGTCAGTTCGGGGAGGTATAGGACAGGCTAGATGATCAGTATGTGGCCATCTTTGCATGCACCACTAGGGAGATAGCATAGGGCTAGCCCATCCTGACAGATGAGGCAGTGTCCTCATTTAGGCAGCTTGTGGCTTGGCCATGGCCATATGATCAGGGGCCGGTAGATGCAGGGGTCACTGCAGCTTACAGAGCATGGTTCAGACCTCCTCTTAGACTGATAGTTCTAGGTGCCATTGTCCCATGGTGCAGGCGTAGGGGTCGATCAGGTGGTAGGGGGCGAGGTAGAGCATGAGTTGGGGCACCTCCTCATTAGACACCTCCTAGGGACGGGTCTTAGCATTCACCTGCCTGAGCAGGAGATCAAGATGGTCAGCCGGGGGTAGATCCTCAGCATCAGCCAGCAGGGCAGCCCGACCATTGAGATGCGTTGATTCAGCAGCTGCAGGGGCAGATACAGGTTCTGAGTGTGGAGAGGGACCAGGCATGATCTAAGAGGGATCAGGAGATAGGCCGGCGGCGGTAGTTAGAGAGTGTAGCGTCTTCATCTCGAGCCCAATCTATTGATATTCGAGATTACAGAGAGGCTATCAGAGAGGCCAATTATTATCGGTGCCATTACCAACATGTAGTACCATCAGGTAGTAGAGTGCCAGACTTTTCGTAGTAGATAGGGAGGTGGCTGATAGAGGCACATGGTGAGAGACAGGATGGGGAGGGCAGCAGCCGGCAGGGCCCGCCTCCCTTTTGATCACATGACAGTTTTGCTTCATTTTTGATATGGGCTGTAGTATTTTGGCCTTATTGTACCATGTATCCGATGGACACCTGATCCAATTCTATATCATAACATTGATTTTTGATATATATATATATGAGATGATTCGCTCCCTTATGATGTGAATGTAAATATGTGGTGTTATGTAATGATTGCATTTCTTTTTGTATTTTCCATGCTTTAAATGATGTAATACGTATTAATGATGGTAATGGATGCAAGTGGTAATGGTAATGGTTGCAGATGATAATGCATGATGTAATGATGTCTTAAGATTTTTAGAATAACAAATTTAATTTATTCCTTATAACTTAAGATATTGATATGCTATAATGCTCTTCTAATGTTTGACTATCTAGTAGATGCAGGATGTATGCATGAGCGATTTTTTTTTATTATTATTATGATACCTTATTAGTGTGGAAAGAAGATAGAAGAAATGTAGAATTAATGAGTTAGTGAGGGTGATGATGGTGATTTTGCATTGCACATAGGAATTAGGATTTTCAAAGGGTCAATTGTGTTATGTTTGATAACACACTTAGGTATGATGCATCGAGGTATTAAGAACCAGGATGGCATGGCGCCTAGTGTGATGTACTTTGACTTGAAAATTAGATAGGAGTATTCTTGTTCACACTTATCATACATACTTCGTTCAAGGTGTAGCTCAGACACTCTAAACATCTAGGACCAAAACACAATAAAGTGAGCTTTCCTATGTGGTCAACAAGATATCTAAATCATCTTTGCCACAGACCAAATGATGTATGTATGACTAAGTTATTTTACAAGCGTATCCCACAAGCGTAGTAGATAAAAGATAATGATCATGGTCCCATTCCTTTCTCTCTAGACCTATTTTTCTTTTAGGCATCATTGAGAAGTTCTTGGAATGAGCGCAAAATAAGATAAGTCAAAAAGACCCAAAATAAAGTAAACAAACAAGTTGATGTTCTTCATACCGCTTAGCCAAGACTAACTACTATGAGGATTACCTGATGCTTATGTCCATCGTAGGAAAGCTTCATCCTAGGACATGTAGTGATCAGGGTTTTGATGGGACTGATTTGGGTGATAAGCTATTGATACTCCGAGTTGACCAACTTGCTTACTTACTGACTTAGACTTCTGAGACTTTGACGATTAAGGTGTTCACTTGAGAACCTGCTAAACTTACTTCTAACTGACTCACCAAAGGGTGAAGGCGATGATTGATTTTATTATGAGTGATGACAATAATGGGTGGAAGTGAGATGATGGGTGCACCATTTTGGTTTTTTTAGATATTTTTGAGGCTGTTTTTGGTATTTTCACATTTTTCAATGTTTTTGGTATTTTCAAGACTTATGACGAACAGACTAACTTAAAGACCTATCCTAGGGGTCTCGGGATCTGATCCATAGATGAGCCTTTCCTACGTTATACACACAGAGACCACGTAGTTCGATTGATGACACACTTGACTTGATGAAAGGATGGATGGGCAAATGGATTGCCCCCCCATTTTACTGACTTAAGATGCAGACTAGATGGGAAAACGGATTGCCAATGCAACAGATGCCTAAAGGATTGACCTTAACTGTCTTGGGGGATGATCAAAGATCAACCTTGCCTACATTCAAGCTCAGAGATGATGTAGTTCGACAAGGTGAAAAACTGATAAGACTCGATGAAATTTTTGATGATTTTTTTGATATTTTGACATGTTTTTGATGAGATTTTGAATGTTTTTGGATTTTTGATGATTTTGAAAAAGATCATGAGAATGTACACGAATCCAATCCAATGTTGCAAGAATGTGCCCCTAGTGTGGTGCAACAGACTACTTCGATAAAGGCAGGACAGACTGACCTTAGAAATGCTAAGTAGTTCCATGGTGGAATATGGTGTAGACACCAACGCAGGCTATGGTATAGATGTGAGTGGATGAGTGGATGAATGAGTGATGGAATGAGTCATGTAGATATTGGTAGATGGGGAAGGTGCTTTATTTACACTGGGCACCTGTTTGCTAGGTTTTCACCAAGGTATTTTTCCAAAGTGCCACCGAAGTGGTTTTCACTAGAGGACGATTTTTTATTTTTACTATTTTCAATCCTTTTCTAATTTTTTTGGATTTTTGTATTTTTTGATTTTTTTGTTGCCACCAAGACACCTATTTTCCAGGTTTTCATCGAGGTAGCCATTTTTTTAGGACTTTTTCTAATTGTTTTTTGTATTTTCTAGTTCTATACCTTGCAAGGTTTAGGCATAAAACTTTTTGAGGTGCGAGCTATTCAGAGGCTCCTGCAGGGGCTCGCCTTCTAGTGTCGATAACTGATATGCCCCTGATTTGTAACTTGCAGTGATGATAAAGGGTCCCAGCCAGTTGGGCTCAAACTTTCCCTTTGTATCTAGATTTGGCACTTTCTTTTGGTTTTCTTTCAGCACGAGGTCACCAACTTGGAAAGTGCGCTGTCTGATCTTCTTGTTGTAGCTCCTTTTTAGGCGATTCTGGTACACTTATAGATGATTAAGGGCATCCATGCGCCTCTCATCTAGTAATTCTAGCTCATTGAGTTTTGTGACCCTGTATTCCTCATCTGTGATGAGGTTTTGTAGTGATATCCTCAGTGACGGGAGCTCGATCTCAATGGGGAGTATGGCTTTTGATCTGTAGACCAGAGAGAATGGGGTGGTGCCTGTTGGCGTATGGATGCTAGTGTGGTAGGCCCATAAGGCAGGATTTAGCTGTAAATGCTAGTCATGACTAGATTCATTGACTATTTTTTTGAGGATTTTGAAAATGGTTTTATTTGTAGCTTCTGCTTGGCCATTGCCTTGTGGATAGTATGGAGTGGAAAAACGGTGTTGGATTTTGAATTTTTCACACAAATCATGGACATCCTGATTTTTGAAGGGCATCCCATTATCAGAGATAATGGATTGAGGAACATTGTATTGGCAAATGAGGTAATTCAAGATGAACTTGGATATTTGTTTTCCCGTGATGTAGGTCATGGGAATTGCTTCGACCCACTTTGTGAAATATTCGGTAGCAGTGATAATGAACTTATGGCCATTGGATGAGGTGGGTGATATTTTACCAATGAGATCAAGCCTCCATTGTGAAAAGGGCCAAGGTGTAACAATGGGATGTAGTTCTTGAGCTGGTGCATGAATAAGATCTCCATGCTGTTGACATTGTAGGCATTTTCTGACAAAGTTGTGTGCCTCTTTTTTCATCGTCGGCTAGTAGTACCCTGTTCTCAGCAACTTTCTACCCAAGGTCATACCACTTGAGTGTGACCCACATATGCCATTGTGTACCTCGGTTAGAGTAGTCAGGGCTTCCTCGGGTTTTAAACAACGTAGCAAGGTTCCATCGGTACTTCTACAAAGAAGGGTTTCTCCTAGGATGACGAATCATGAAGTCCTTTTGACAAAAGTGCGTTTTAGGTTCGGAGTGATGTCAATGGGGAGGATTCCTAACTTTAGGTAGGTGTATATATCATGATACCAAAGATCACCGAGACCAATGAGTTCACACACATATTTTGACTCTAGTACCTCGAATGTGGGTACGAGAAGCTACTCTACGAGGAATTCATGTTTTGAGACGTTACGAGGGATATCCAGTAAGGATCCAATTGTCGCCATTGCATTGGCCACTCTGTTGTTTGTCCTTGGTATCTGCTCAAAGGTAATTTCAATGAAGGATTCCTTGAGGCTTTCTACCACCTTCTTTTATGGTGTGAGCTTATCATCCTTGGTTTGGTATTCACCGTTGACTTGGTTGATGATAAGTTGTGAGTCCCCATAGACTTTTAGTGCCATGATTTGCCATTGTGCTGCAATTCTGAGGCCTATGGTCAAAGCCTCGTATTCTACAATATTGTTAGTATAAGGGAATGCCAGCTTGTATGATCTGGGTATGCAGTCTCCTTGCAGTGTGATGAAGAACACACCAGCTCCTGACCCATGTTGCGTGTGAGAGCCATCAGAGTATAACTTCCAATGGTCTGCTGCACCAAGGTTAAAAAGGGACTCATCTAGGAATTCTGATATGAGTGGGTTATCTGTGTAGAGGGGAGCTTCTGCCAGCTGATCCGCAATGACTTATCCTTTTATGGCTTTTCGTTCTACATACTCGATATCATGTTTAGATAATATCATTACCCACTTAGCCATTCTACCTGTAAGCACTGCTTTTGACAATAGGTATTTTAGAGGGTCTATTTTGGCAATCAACTTGATTTGGTGCACTAGCATGTAGTGTCTGAATTTTTGAGCCGTAAATACCACTGCTAGGCAAGCTTTTTCTATTGACGTGTAATTGAGCTCGTGTCCCACCATTGTTCTGCTGATGTAGTAGATAGCCTGTTATGTTCCCTTTTCATCATGTTGGGCTAAAAGGGCCCCCAGGGCAGCTGTTGTTGCAGAGATATATAGGATTAATGATTTCCCCACAATTGGTGGCATCAACACAGGTGGTGTAAGTAGGTATTCTTTTATTTTACTGAATGCTTGCTCGCATTTGTTGTCCCGTTTGAAAGCTACTCCCTTGTTAAGTAGGTGTGAATAGGATATCTGTTTATTTGCCAATTGTGCTATGAATCTCCGGATGGACTGGAGTCTTCCTTGCAATCCTCTTAGTTGTTTTAACGTTCTTGGTACTTGCATTTCAAGGATTACTTTTACCTTTGCAGGGTTCACCTCTATTCCTCTCATTGAAACTATGTATCCAAGCAGCTTTCCTGATTGTACCCCAAAGACATATTTCTTCGGGTTGAGTCTAACCTTATATTGTTAGAGCCTGTCAAAGATAGCACTTAGAGTTGTTATATGGTCTTTTCTCTTCTTTGATTTAGCCAGTATGTCATCTACATAATCTTCAACTGTTTTATGGATCATGTCATGGCTCTTTGGTATGTAGCTCCTGCATTTTTCAACCCAAATGGCATTACGCTCCAGTAGTAGGTGCCCCAAGGACATGTGAATGTTGTCTTGTGCTGATCCTCTTTTGCTATTGTTATCTGATTGTACCTCGAGAAGCCATCCATTCGGGAGAGCATCTCATGTTTGGCCATCATATCCACTATCATGTCAATGTTGGGTAGTGGAAAGTCATCCTTGGGACATGCTTTGTTTAGGTCTCTGAAATCAGTGCAGATGCAGATGCCCCCTTTTGGTTTTGAGATTGGTACAAGATTTGATACCCATTACAGATAGTCGATTGAGCGTATGAAGCCAACATCCAGAAGTTTCTGCAGCTCAATCTTTACAAGCAAGGCTATCTGTGGGTGCATCTTCCTTAGCTTTTGTCTGACTAGTTTTGCTCCAGGGTAAACTGCCAAATGATGTACTACTACTTCAGGGTCCAAGCCTGGCATGTTTGCATAGGTCCATGCAAAATTTACCTTCCTCTCTTTTAGGAAAGCTGCCAATAGTTCTTGTTCTTCTTCTAGGAGGGATTCTGCATAGAAGGTAATTGGTGGTTCTAATTCCGTTCCTAAGTTGACCGGGTTGCACTATTCTACCAATACTTCTGACTTCTCCTGGTGTAGAGCAGTAGGGGGGAGATTGAGTCCTTCATCCTCTGGCACCTCAAGGAGGTTTTCACCATCGGATGCGTCCTTTATTTTTACTATTTTATGGTTAGAGAGTGCCACAGTGTGGTTTTCACTCAATAACTCTAAGCTTATTCTCGATCTTTTTCTTTTGCGACTGAAGGACTCAATCATCTCCCCATAGTATGCTTGTGTGTCTAGAGTGATATCAAATCCTGCCTTGTGATCTCCACATGGAATAGTATCCCTTAGTCCCATGAATTTGAGAGAGCCTCATCGTTTTTGAATGAGTCTAGAATTGGCGGTCCCCGTTGGTTGTGATCAATGAGTTGGGGGTACACTAAGTGGATTTGGTGAGTTTGTTGGATTGGCTCAGTGGGTGAGGCACCAATCATCAGTAGGGTGGAATCTTCAAAGAGCCTAGGTAAGCCACCTATGGTGTCCTCATCGTCACTGCTACTACAAACCTCAGTTATGTCAAATGTGAAGTTATCAAGACGTAGGCCTGTGGATACGGATAATCTAAGGTTAGTTGCCGAGACCCAAGGAAAGGACCTGACTACCCTATTAGGAACACTTCTACCACGCATGGTTATACTCAGAGGGGTATAGCCAAGGCCAAGGTTTTGCATTCTTCTTTCTATAATGATGGGCTCCAACCATCCCTCATTGTTTCTTCCTAGGCTTTCATTCCTATTATAGCCCATGTTGAACATCATTTGTAACCCTCTGTTTGTTTCCTCCATGGGTAGGGTGGGAGTGGGTCTTTCATCTTGGTATAGAGTGTTTGTGATGTCCTCCTCATCCACATTTTCCCGACTCAGATCCCCCCAACTGTGGAATCTAGCGGGTTCTGTTCTAGTGTAAATAGGTGTTTGAACCAATTGTGGTTGCCCATGTGACCTAGGAGATTGTGGTAACTCTCCTACAACAAAAGCATTTCTCTTTATTCTATAATCACCACATCCATTGTCCTGTATCATGTTTTTGATCTCGGATATGTCGGGGATGGAGGGTGTCTCTGTTGCAGAAGTGGAGGCGAAATTAGCTAGGTCTATGTGTGAAGTGGATGGTCCTTCATCATTTTTAGGTACTTGAGGGATCTTGTAAAACTTGGCTTCCAAGTTTTTTGCAATAATCGAAAGGTTCAGGATCCCCATATATGGTAACCTCCTCATTTTGATATGAGAACTTAATTCACTGATGATAAGTTAAGGCCACTACCTTCATTCCATGTATCCATGGGCATCCCAGGAGGATGTTGTATGGCAAATCAAGGTCAAGAACTTGACAGGTGGTTTCCATGGTTGCTGGCCCTAGTTGGATGGGGATCTTGATAGTGCCTTGAGACACTCTTTCCTGGTCATCATATGCTCTTATGGTGATGCTTTTTTTCTTATTGATGGAGTCCTCAGCAAATCCCAATTTCTTTATAAGTTTTAGAGAACAAATATTAAGACCTGCACCACCATCTACCAGGACTTGTTTGACTTTCTTTTTATGGATTAGGACTTGGAGGTGGAGTGCATGGTTATGAGATGGTTGCAGGGGGAAATCTTGGTCTGAAAATTTGATGAGATTTGGGGTAACGATGTTACCTACCATAGCCTGAAATTGCTTTGTGTCAAGGGTGGCGGCAATGGTAGATGCAGCTAGCACTTCATCCAGGATCTATCTATGAGCAGCGGAGATTTTTAGTAATTCCATGATGGAGATTTGTGCAGGTGGTCTTTTCAGCTGGTCTATGAAATTGTAATCATAGGGGATGGCCTTTGTACTGGTAATTGGGGTCTTAGCAAGTGCCCCGACAATGGTAACCTTTCTGCCTCTTGTGGTGACTCCACAGTCATTGTTGGCTCCCTTGATATTTATGATGCTGACCAACTCGTTGACACATCTGACTATCTCCTCGTATACTAGATTAGCACTAGCATACTTTTGTTTACCCTTATTATTCCCTTGGTTATTCCCCTAATTGTTCCCTTGGTTATGATTTGGCATCAGATTCGTGTAGATTTTCAGGTCTTGGTTTCTGGCCGACTGCTCGATGTTGATGATTTTATGCTCAATGAGGTCTTGGATGATATTTTTGAGTCTCATGTAGTTGGCTGTGGTGTGTCCTTTGACTTTGTGAAATTCACACAAGAGATTCTCATTGTACCATGACGGTTTGGTCATGGGCTCCATGTATTGTTCAGAGTTAGAGATCTTGATTAACTTCTCTTTGACCAATTTATTCATGATAGACTCAATCGATTCGCCAAGGGCTGTGAACTTCCTCTTAGGGGGAAACTTGTTGCGGGGAGGTGGTCCTCCTTGATTACCCACATTGTTGACTTGATTGGTGGAAGGTGGTTGTGACTGTGCTACTACCGCATTAGTCTGCGCATTGTTGTGATTATGATTTTGTGGTTGATGATGATTTTGGGTATTTTGCTTAGGAGCACTGATGACTACCTTAGCATTGACCACGCCGTCATTCGTGATATTTTTATTCCTTGACCAGGTTCGAGGTTTATCATTGTAGTTGTTAGATGGGTGGTTATCCTATGGTGGAGTGAATGTTGGTGCACCTCCTTGCGCAGTAAGGGCTCTTTCGATGTTGAGTGCCTTTGGAATTAGTTGATCATAAGATGTGATGCACTGCATTTTTAGGTAGAATGCCAAGTTTTCATCTAGGTTGGCTATGACGGTGCAAACTTGTTGTTCCTTTGGCATGGTCCACTTGCTTTGATTGGCCTTGGATTGCTATATTTGCAAGAAGGATGCAAATAACTCTCCTTTTCTTTGTTTGAGTGCAGATAATTCTTCCAAACTAACGTCTACACCCATATTGAAAGCATAATTTTTAAGGAAAGCCTCCACAATTTCCTCGAATGTTTTAATGCTCGTGGGTAGGCGAGAAAACCATTCCATAGCTGGACCAGTAGGGCTTCAGGGGAAGAGATGCATTAGATACGTGTCATCATATGTGACTTCCATGCAGTGCACCTGAAATTCCCTGACGTGGTTTTCAGAGTTGCCCGTTCCATTGTATTTATCAAATTTGGGGATCTCGAATCCCTTTGGAAATTGTACCATGGTGAGACTTCTATCTAGTGGATAAGGGCACAAGTTGCCTGGTGTCCTTGTGGTTTTTCCTGCTTGAAATTCCAACACCTATTGCGAGAGTAGTTTGATTTGTGTTGCGACATCTTTGCTTGGATCGGGGGGTGGGATGAATGAGTTATAAGGTGTTTGGGGAGTGCGCGTGGTGGGAGGAGTACTAGTGGGCATTTGCTGCAAGCTTGGCTATGCGTTTAAGGCTTGCTAGTAAGCCTACATTTGTGCCAACAATGCCTATTGTTGATCTTGTTGTTGTTGTTCCAATAGCGCTTGTTGTTGGTCCATCTACTGTTGTTCCCATGAAGCCTATTGTTGGTCAAGTTGTTGTTGAGCTAGTAATGCTTTTTGTTGGTCTAGCTGTTGTTGCACCAACAATGCTTGTTGTTGGTTGAGCTACTGTTGTGCCAATAAAGCTTGTTGTTTAGCTTGATGTTGTGCCTAAAAGTCTTGCAGGGCTTGCTGGTAGGCTTGTAGATGGATTGCTTGCAATTGTGCTTGGTATTGAGCTTGAGCTTGTGCTTGGGCTTGGGCTTGGGCTTGTGCTTGAGCTTGGGCTTGTGCTTGTGCTTGAGCTTGCGCTTGGGTTTGAGCTTGAGCTTGAGCTTGTGCTTGAGCTTGAGCTTGGGCTTGAGCTTGCTGCTTTTGCTGTAGTATTCTTTGTCGGTTGGATTTTTGGAGGGTTTGGATTAGGGTGGTGAATGAATTTGTTGTGTTGGCTTTTGGTGGGATTGGTGTGGAACAGGAATCATGCCAACTATCATGGCGGGTGGAGGGATTATGGTGGTGATTGTGATTTGGGTTGTTAGAGGGGTGTTTGAGATGATTGGTCCTTGATGAGGCATGCTTTGGGAGAATTGAGGGCCAATGGATGGATTTACCGTGTTGAGAGGAATAGTTGTGATTTGTTGTGAAGATGTGGGCAAAATAAGCGAGTTCAAAGTGGTGGTTGGATTGCTTGGATTAACAAAAAATTCGATGGGCAATGGTGGAAGACCTATTCCAGGAGGTGATGCAGATGCGAATGGAAGCGAGGGAAGGGATGATGCACCTATTTGGAAAGAGAAAGGATTGATAGCTTCTGTCATTCCAAGCAAGCAAACTTCCTCATGCGGTGGGGCAGTTGGTATGTTCAATTGATAGGATGGTGTGGCATGAAATGAGGATGAACTAGTGGGGTTATGAAATGTGAGTGGGATGTATTGAGATGGGTTTTCCAGAATAAATGTAGCTGGTATGGGGGTGATGATTGCTTCTTTATTAGCCACAAGGCGGTGCTTTTACAATTCCTGGAGTTTGGTGGATTGTTGATGTGGTGCAAGGTATTTTTGATTGCTTGAGAGTTGCTTGGGGGATTGCTTGATCCCGCTAGGTTCACTTCAGTATTTAGATGACTCATGTTCATAGAAGCTGATATTTCTTTGATATTCTCCATGTCCTTCTTGTGTTGAGATCTTGTTTGGACCATAAAAAATAGGGATTTGTTCGATCCTAATCCTTTAGGTCCAAAAGAGAAGAGCTAGGGAAGCTAAAAGATCAAAGATGGTGATAATGGTGATGGGTTAAACGGATGGGATGAGTGAGTGAAACCTTTGGAGAACTTTTGAATGTATGTGCTAAACTTATAAGGGCTTTTGATTTGATTTGATTGTGATAATTTGACTAGATGTGTTAAGTCAAATAAGATTGTTGTGAAGTTGTTTTCCTTAGGAAGTTGTGTTATCCTAAGGGAACTTGCACAAAGTGGATGAATTGACAAAGTGTGTTATGCCAATGTTTTGGAGAACTAATAGACTTTAAGAAGTTGTGTTATCTCAAAGAAAATTTGTTCAATGGTTTGAGACTAAGTTGGCTAAGTGTGTTAAGCCAAGGTTTGATGATGAAATGAGACTTGATTTGATGGAGGAAAGAATGGAAATGAAAACTTTGATCTTGAATCTTAACCTAGATGTGACTCTTTCTACAAAACCTTGGTATTAAAGAACATGCTTGACTTCCTATGGGAGAAATGAAAACCTTTGGAAAAGTTCAGGATTTTGTTGGCAATAAAATCTGTACAATGTGGGATTGTTCCTTGAGGCCTTTTTGTAGAAATTGTATAGAAGTCTCTCCCTTACTTCATGGAGCATCTCAAGGCGTTGCTCACAGATTTTTAGACTCACTTTCTTGAACTTTGGCATTGAGATCTTAATCTTGCGGGAAATCATTGGAAACAACACATGTGTAATTCAATTGGTCTCTTTATCTTGGTTTAAATGAGGTTCCTTTTATCCAATACACTTGCTTGCTTAGGTTTTCAAACTATATGTCTAGTGTCCTATTCACTCTCTCATCGCACAATGTCCTTTATGCGAAAATTGAGAAAAATAGGGCAAAAGTTCCTTATGTTTATCCTTATTGGAAACAAATGATGGTAGAATTTGCACACTTAGAAACCTCTAGGAATGTGATTCCTAGGGAAAGCAAGAGTGGGAAAGTTCGTCAATAGGTATTTGTTTCCCACAAGGTGTTTGAAATTTTAATGTTTTTTGTGTATGTTTGTTTTCCGAATGTTTTCAAGATCAAGCAATGTGTTTTTTCCAAGAACTTTCACACTCCTAGGTTGATGAGACAATACCTTGTTGGGTTCCCACTTGGATAAATCCAATTGCACATATCTTGTGTGAATGGCTAAATGCTTGACCACAATGGCTCCCCTCTATGACACCCACTTATTCGGGTCAGCCAAGCATTAGTACCCATGAATCTCGCATGGCATACTTTCCATTTCCACAACAAGACCGCATGTTATGTGGGGTGGCTTCAAAGGACATAACCTTTTGCACCAACAAGATAGACAAATTTTTGGCCTTTTTCTAAACAAAGGGTTCTAATTCAGGCATTCCGTTCGTGGGGGATTATCCAACATCGGCGAGAATCCATTGCTGTCCATCTCGTCGGAATAATCCTCATGATATTGGCCTTTGTTCCAATATCCACACTTATATCCTGGGTGGAAGTCGCTTGGCTTTAGTGTGTTCCCAGTTGGGTCGTTCTCTTGGGTGATTACTTTTTCCCACAAGGTAGGCCCTCTAAGTTAACAAAAGCGAGCTAACATATTCCGTCATTCACACAACCCTTGTTTGAAAAACAAAGGGGAGAACCTCCGCAATATATCATGCTCACACTCGCATGTTTTATTCAATTTTAAGTGCCCAAATCAAATGTGGAGGCAATCTTTTTGACAAGTTAATATCACTAAAATGCTTTTGATTCTCAAGATCGCTATAAAGTGCGAGAGAAGTGCATATGCATTTTAATGATATTAATTTGTTAAAAAGTTTGCAAAACATAAAAGACACATGTTCAATTTTAACCTTCAAAGCAATGATGAGTTCATTTTAGAAGCACCAAAATGAAATGTGAAGTTTTCCTTGTCCAATTTTAAATCCAAATTGAAAACTAGTAAATGTCTAAAATTCTTTTTAGCCCCTTGGCAACTTTAAAAAACAAAGTTTGTTCGTTCTTTTTAAATCCCAATGAAAAATTAGTAGCCTAAGGTCAAAGATTTTAACAAATTTTCAAGAAGTGTTGAAGAACACTTAAGTGTTTAGAAACACTTTGCACAAAATGAACATGAAAATTTAAACATTTTTTAAAGCCCAAAGTAAAGTTATTTTTTCCTAAGGCCAAAGACTTAAAAAAATTTCTCAAGAAGTGTTAAAGAAGACTTTTAGTGTTTAGAAACACTTTAGGTTTGTGAAGGTAACATGATTATGAATTTGTCCTTTTTCCTCCATCCTGCAAAATAATAGAAAAATAGAGAGTGAAAAATGGAAAAAATAGCAAATTAGTTTAATATAAAAAAAAAATATTCGAATTTTAAAAACCAGACTGATCTCGCGGCGGAGTTTAGCAAATGTGGTGCTCCTTAGCGGGTGCGGTGCTGCTTAAAAATAGACATGGTGCTATACAATGCCGCACGGTTGAATAGCTATGGTGCTCTGCAGAAATAGAGATCGCGGGTGCGACAGAGTATCACACACGGTGGAGTTTGGAGGCGGCAGTGTTTGGCAAAATTTGAAATTTGGAGCATGGGAAGCAGTTGTGGTGCTATATGGTGCTGCGGGCTTCAGGAGGTGCAGTGCAATATAGGACCACGTATGATTCTGCGGTGTAATACAGTGCCACGTGTCTGGTCCATGGTGCAGTTTCCTATATATGACCAAAAAATGTGAAAAAACCATAGAATTTTGAAATAAAAACGTGTCAAATGTGAACAAGCCCTCCTTCTAGTGCCAAAATGTGAACCCCTAAACCTACAAATTCATAAAGAAGTCAAACATTGTTAGTGTTAGTTCAAGAATGCATGTAAAGATTTGAGGAATTCCCCATAAAATCCACCTATTAAGCTAAAATTAGGAAAATGAAGAACATGAAACAAGAACTTGAATGAAATCCTAATTAAGCAAATGAGTTAAAGATCTTATAGGGGAATTGGTGCCAATGATGTGTTGCAATTGGCCCTTTCCCAATTCCTAATTGCAATAGTTGATTGAATGAGAGAAATGGTCAAATCTCCAAAGAGATTTGAGCATAACCTTGATACAAAATATGAAATGTTGTGAATGCTTGGTTGGAGTGGACAAAATTAGTTCTCAATTGTAGAGAGTAACTTTGCATATGAGTTGTGGATAAAGAGTGAGGAGAAGAGTCTCCAATTAATAGATTTCAAAGATTGGAATAAGAGTGAGTTTGAGCAATGTGGGATCAAAGATCATCAAATGGCATTGTGCCACTTGTCCACATGTGATTGGATGAGGAATGTGCAAGTTTTGGCCAATGTGCCAATAAATGCAATTAGGTGGCATTTCAAACTTGAGAAATGACATGTTGAAGAGGGAAAAGGAATGGATTTATTGTCACTTGGCTCAAGGTCAAGAACATGTAAGAGGCTTTTAATGCCTTGTTGGAAGGACCAAGTCCACTTGGACTTTTTGAATTCAAAAGAGGAATATTCCTTTTTTGATGCCTTGTGAGAAAAAATAGGGGATTTAATAAATCAAAGTAATTGATTTATTGTGCAAGTTGCATTCTCTAGAAGATTTTAGTGAGAAGGATTAAGTTAAACATGGATTTGATTAACTTAATGAAGAATTAGGTGATGTGACAATTTAGACTTAGATTTATGAATTGATTTAAGTCAGAAATTGAGAGGAAATGATTCATTAAATAAATGATCTGATTTATTTAATAAAGGAGGAATGTGTTAGATTAAATCAAATAAGGTTTAATTCATTTAATTTAATAAGAGGACTTTACAAAATTTAATCAAATAAAAAGATTTATTTAATTAAACAGTGATGCAAGGTTAATTAAATTAAATTGATTAATTTAATCATTGAAAAGAGAAGACTTAATTCAATAAATAATGATTTATCAAGTTAAGGGATAGAATGCTAAGAACGTGATCTAGGAGGAAATGTTGTTAGTAAATCGGGATCAGGTGTGCCAAAATGAATTTTTACATTTTCCATGTCTACAGGTTTTAATCTAAACTCTTGTATGGTAGTGAGCCTTTTCTTTTTAGTAGTTAGCTTTAGGCAGTGTGCTTGAATGCAAGTGCATTCCCCATTTTTCAATCTTCATTTGAGTATACTCCTATCATAATTGTGTATTGGCCATCCACTATGGTTTTTCGCCTAACAGGGTTTCCATGTAAAAATCTTGGTGTTATAGTGTTGTGTTTATAATCATGTTTATGCACTATGGATGAATTTCATTAATGCTTGGATGATAAAGGTTAATAAATTTAATTTTACACAGCAACGATTCACCCCCCTCTTAGTGTAGCTTGTTTCCAACAATTGGTATTAGAGCTAGTTCCTCTAGATGAAGTTTTACCACTTGGGGAGATCTTGAAAGGTGCTCTAATGTATTCAAGCAGTCTTCAACAACAAATTTTGGTGGCCCTAGATTATCTTGATCAGTTAAAGGCTAAAGATCATAAATTGCAAGAAAATATTTCAGATGCTGAGAAATTCATTGAGTCTTTGAAAGAAAAAAACAATGTCTAGAGAAAAGAGAAAGGAAATCTGTGATCCGATTAAGCAAAGTGACAATAAGAGAATTGAAGAAGAAGAACTCAGTCAAGCCCTAAAATAAAATATAGAAGAATATGAAAAGCTTACCAAAGACAATATAGTCCAAAAGCATGAGATGGAATCCATCATGATGAAGATTACCAAGGAGATTGAAGATAGAAAGAAAAATGAAGAGAACCTAGCACAGTCCCTGAAAGAAAAATCTAAAGTGTGCAATCGATTGGATGATGAATTGGAACAATCTAAAAATAGTGAAGAAGCACTTGAAAGGCAGTTGAATGATCTTAGAATCAACTTGCTACTGCTCATGAGTATAAAGAGAAGTTCAAAGCTAGTTATTCCATGCTTGATGAACTAATTGGAAGTCAGAGGACTCATGGTGACAAGCGAGGTCTTGGATATGAAGAAGGAGAAAGTTCCAGATCTGAGAAAATAAGATTCAGACAAGGAAACCAAGTGAACAAATCTGGAAGGTATCCGGTAAGGAAACCTAATGCTCAAATATTTAATGGATACTATTTAAGTTGTCATAAATTTGGAAATATGGTTGTTGAATGCTGAAGTAAAATGAATCAAAGTGGTCCATCATTCTCATGTCATTTTGTTAAGTGTGACAAGATTGGTCATAAGTCAAATGAATGCAGAAGTATGATGAATCAATTTCATAGAAACATCAGATGCTATACATGCAATAGACTTGGCCATACTGCTAGCTAGTGTAGATCAAGAGGAAATCAATGGAACAACTAGTCTGGTAAGATAAATTTTGTATGCTACAATTGTAACAAATTTTATCATATTGCAACACATTGATGGAACATAAAAGGTCTCGTAAATCAAAAGAAAAATATACAGTAGGACATTAAAGTAAAAGTGAAAATCACTGCAGATGTGGTCAAGCAACAAATGCAGAAGAAATGGGTAAAGAAAGAACCCTCTACTGAAGAAATTTTTCCAACACTAGAACTTTCTTTTGGTAATTCCTTTAGGAATTAGTCTCAGGTCTTTGGCCTAGGGGGAGATATCAAAGAAAATCATATAAACCCCTAACCAGCAAGTGGCACCGGATGTGAATGTGTTTAGGAGATGCATAAATGATCAAAAAATGTTGTTGAACTCATTGGAGGAAATGGTATGTCAAATTGGAGGTCCATAGATGTTTTATCTGTCATGATGTACTGATACAGTTTAACCGGATGTATTAGGGTTAAAGAATTTATTGCGATGAGAGAGTTAGGTGTGTAAATGATAAAAGGTCATTTCCACACTTCATTTTTCACCTTGCATTTGGAAGAGAAGAGTTATGGAGAGCTCATAGACGAACATTGGCAATTTGAGGCAAGAACCAAGCATCAAAAATGTTTCCACATTCAAATTGTGATCCGAGGAAAAAGGTATTTTTCAAGAAAACTTTGCAAAATTGTGATTTGGGAAAATTAATACACCTTTGGTAGTCAAAGTTAAGGATCGACCTCAACCCAAATTTAAGTGGCATCCTTACAAATCCCTTGAGATAGATCCTCTAGGAGCATTTTCATCTGTTCCACATGGAGTTTTACACATAGAGGATATTAGGGTTTACATTCATGCAAATATTGAAGAGATAGCAAGCTCTCAAATTATTTATTTGTACAATCACCATATCAATGGTGAAGACTTCTATGTATAGCCAAAACACAAAATCCTAGATACGAAGAAATTCACTTAGATGGTTAAATTTCCTATGTTTCTGGAATCAGAATGGGTCTATTATGTTTTGAGCCGAGTACATGATGGGTTTATGTGGCTTACTATTCCATTCAAAATTACTAAGGAATCCAATAGTGCAGTAACCAGTATGAATTCTTTTGGTGGACTACCTATTCTCAAGTCTATGAAAAACTGAATAGTCACTCATTCCACATGATCAACATATGATAGAAGATAAATAACCGTTGACAACATTATCAATGTAGATGTTAAATTTACATCCATGGTCATTGTATATAAAATTTATCATTCTAGCTGTGATAACTTAGTATCTGACACAACAATCTATGTCGCCTACTAAATGATAAAGGAAAATGCAGACTACAACCTTTGTGAATTAATGAGAATTTAGTTAATGGAAAATCTAGAAAAGATAAAGAAAGAAAAGAAAAATTATTTTAAATATGTTACCCTACTTTTGTGTTTATTCTGATACTTCATAGGTGAGATTCTGGGAATCGGAAAAGTTTAGTGGGAAAAAGACAAACCAGTAGCAGAACAAATAAGAGATTTGTTATATGATTCCGGAGACTTGAAAATAAGAAATGCAGCTATGTGGGGATACTTCAAAAACTTTAAGTATATGATGCAAGCAAGGGAGGGGATTCATACCTCTATTGTAGAGAAATACGAGGAATCTATTTGGTTCATGGTGAGTATTGATCAATGTATGATGGAGGCAACTGATCCCTGAACAATCTGGATCATGCCCATGGGATATAAAGTTGATGAGAAAGTTTTGGATATGTACACTTAGCACATACTGAGAAAACTTGTGGATCTAGTAGAAGAAATGTTTGGAACATATGGAGAGAAGGAAAAATAGGTGCATAGTGAACTAATAAATCCTGTAGTTACTAAAAGAGTTAGAAAAGAAGTTGAAGTTCTTGCAGAGAGTATGGGAGTATCTACAGAATTGCTAAAAGAAGCCAGATGGAAAAGGGCATAAGATGAGGCAACAAGGCAAGCTGCTAAGGAGGCAACAAAACCACAATCAATTGGTCTGACAGCACCATCTGGCCGAACTAGAACCACTATAAGCTCTTTATCTCACTCTACCCCTGCAAAAAAACCTACCCCTATAAAAATTGAGTCTAAGGGATCCAAAAAGGAAGGGAAGAAAAAGAGCAAGAGAGTATATATGGTTGTTTTTGATGATGAGAAAAAAGTTTGATGAAGAAGTAAAAGAGATCAGGCATCAAGGCACCAAAGCATCAACAGTCTTAAAAGGAAATATTTCTAGTGAAGGGGACCTAGCAAAGAAGAAAGCAAAGACTGAAAAACTAGGTATGTTAGTACAAGCAATTGAAAAATATTTGGTTAAGGATGGAAATCTAAAACCACTTTGCAAATGGTATGAATCTTTTGATAAATCTGATAAAAGAATTCTTGAAGAAGCAACAATAAAACATATGAATTTTTTTAATAAAGTTTTGATTGAGATTATGGATAGTCTACGAAAGAGTTTGTATGAAATTCTGGAGTCAAGAAGGTTGAGTGGTAGAACTGAAGAGGAAAAAATTGGAGAAATGATTCTTGCTGAACTATGTCCAACAATGTCTATGGATGAGATGACGATACTTTTGAACAAGGCCCAAAAGAAATTCAAAATAAAAACAAGGGTTAATAAATTTACGATTGACCAGACCAAGGAAGTCACAAGAGAAATAGAGAAAAATTTGAGAGAAATACTGTTGAATGAGAAAGTTGAAGTTGTGACTGAGGAAACACATGTTGATGATGTCTCATCTTATCCGGTGAAAGAAGAAGAAGAAGGAAATTTTCATGTTGATGTTAACACTGAAATCTCTATGGATGTTGAGGCACCTGAGAATATATCAGTTGAAAAGGTAGAGATATTTGAAGAAAAATAAAAACCTTCAACTGAGGAAGCAATAGTTGAGGAAAAGAAAGATAATGTAAAAGAAGTCCCGGTTGAAACAAGAGACACTGTTGAGGTAGTAAAGAATTTCTGGTTGAACAAAAGGAAGAACTAGATCTAGAACTAATTTAAGGTCCTATTGATCTATATACATTAAGCCCAATCCATAAAATGAAAGTAGCTATGATTACTCAAGCACAAGCCAGAGAAGAGCTACTAAAATCACACATTGAGGACATTGAACTACTAAATCTGGAATCCAGAGTACTGGAGAAGATAATGCCATCCTATGTAAAAGATGCAACTAGTTCATCCTCTTGTGAACTAAAAAGGCTTATCAGCTCAGTTGAAACTCGCTTTGAGTCATTAGAAATGTCACTAATGGTAAAAGTGCAAAATGAATTTGATGCTAAAATGTTTAATGGAATGATAAAGATGATTTTGCAAGACCAGATCCTTTTAACCACATGTCTAAAGAATGTGCATAATTATTTATTAGAAGGAGGAAACATCTACAAACCATGTCTATCTTTTCCAAAGTTCACTGAAGTAAATGAAAAGAAGATCAAAGACTTGGAAAATAAGTTCAGTGCCATCTCTGAATCATTTGATTCACTATTCAATGGTGTTGGGAAAGTAGAAGACAAATTAATGTCCCTACTCGATAACATAAAAGGTTTGAAGCATCAAAATGATAAAATTGCTGTTAGAACCTATGAACTTAGAAGCATAATTTGTCGAAAACTTGACATATTGTCAAGTGCTCTAAAATAAGGAGAAGAATCTATAGGAGTTGTTGATCCGACCAACCATATAGACACAATCTTATTTGATATGTGGTCATATTACAATTCTGGAAAGTCTCAAAATAATTTGGGACACAAATTTTGATACAACTGAAGAAAGACTTTGTAGACATCTTTCAGCTCATGTAAGTTATAATAAAAAAAAAATTGCATAACAATTTTGATGAATTGGTCTATTTTTGGCATGCGACCCTTACCTTTGCAATTGATGTCAAAGGGGGAGAAGAAGTGGAGTGAAAAATGTTCAATCATCTCAGGAGGAGAATTGCATTTTTGGAATTTTGGGTAGCTGTGCAGTATATCTTGGTACTGGTCCAATACTTAGTCATTTTTCACTAAGTGTTTCCATCAATGCCAAAGGGGGAGATATTTGGCAAGAGACACTGTGTGTATCACTTCATGTTTTCATTGATGGAAACCCTAATTTATGATCAGATCCACACACTATCATTCATCCATACTGACAAGAAGATTGAAGATTATCCAGGAAGAGTAGAGTGTTCGATAGCATAGTGTTCATCGATTTATAAGATGATTTCAGGTTATTATTGTGTATTACATATCCTAAGGAATATTTTTTGGTATACTATCTTTGTTTATACTAAAGCACAGTGGCTCGTATCAGTTTGTGTGGAAGTTAGAATATTGGATTGACTTGTTCTCAATTTTTCTTGTATTAAAGCTGACCTCATGAATGTATAAAGTCACAGATGTATGATAACTAATTAATTAATTATTTCTATGTTTGTATAAAAAATATTGTGTCCTATCCAAGTTGTGGTCAACCATTAAGGGTATGCATTGCATAATCCTCATAATGTGAGCTGACAATTGTAATTTTCTTGTGTTCTATTAAAGTTGACAAACTGTAAATAAATTGTATGTTGTGGATATATATACATGATCATCTGTATCATTTTGGATGATGTATGAGTTGAGTTAATACCTATATTTTGACTTAGAGTGGATTAGAGGAGAGACAAAGCATAGTTTCACTTGCACATAGAAGATTTGTATTGTGTGTATGAGCAGAGCACAGTAAAAATATAGAATCAGTTTATAAGGTAGCAGATCTATTATTGAGCCTAACCAGAACTGTAATCAAGCATTTTTACATGCTATCATATGAATTCAATCTTTAGATGGTTTTAATTTGAACTCTTGTATGGAAATGAGCCTTTTCTTTTGAGCAATGAGCTCTAGGTAGTGTACCTGAACGCAAGTGCATTCCCCATTTTGTAATCTTCATTTGAGTATACTCATATCATAATTGTGGATTGGCTATCCATCGTGGTTTTTCCCCTAATAGGGTTTCCATGTAAAAGTCTTGGTGTTATGGTGTTGTGTTTATTTTCATGTTTATGCACTATGGATGAATGTGATTAATAATTGGATGATAAAGGTTAATAAAGTTAATTTTGCACAACACTGATTCACCCCCCCTCTCAGTGTAGCTTTTTTCCAACATATTTTTTCTTTTCTTGTACTCTATCAGGGAGGGTGATCCATGGGTGAGTGGTGCCTAAAAACCCCACTTAAGGATTCCGCTATGACCATGGAGGGGTGGGGGTCCCACCTATGATTCTTGTATGACCATGGAGGGGTGGTAGGCCTTGAGGCCACTATGGACCTTATGGTTCCTTTCCCCTAATAGGGCAACTATCTTTTGAGGTGTTTCCATGAGTGGATAATTCATGTACTAAGTCATTGGGAAAGGAGGATTGTGGTGAACAACCTCCCATGCTTAGCATGAGGGCTTCAAGGCGGATCCACCCATGGCACTCCTCTTTCTTGTTAAATTGCATTTATGATTATGCTTATATTTTGGATATCTAGATATTAATGCTAACAGATATATGTGTATTTGGAAATGTTGTTAATATGGTGAATGCAGATTTCAAACCAAGATTACTTCATTAAAAGAACATTCATTTGGAAAGAAGAAACCCTAAACCTTACCAACAAGTGAATTCTAGGGAAAATTGGGTAAGGGATATTATAGTGGTATCAGAGCATCTTTCCTGCCATCTTGTGCTTGCTTGAGTTGGTTTCTTGTCTACTAAAGCTAGTTGCCTACTTGCTTGAGTTGGTTTCTTGTCTACTTTCTTGAGCTAGTTGCTTGTGTTCTTGAGTTGGTTGCTTGTCTACTAGAGCTAGTTTCCTACTTGCTTGAGCTAGTTGGTTTTCTACTTGAGTTTGTTACCTACTTGCTTGAGCTAATTTCTTGTCTACTTGAGCTAGTTTCCTACTTTCTTGAGCTACTTACATGTGTGATTGAGCTACTTGACTATGTGCTTGAGCAGCTTGTTTTCCTAGGTGAGATACCTACTTGTGTGCTTGAGCTATTGGACTACTTGCTTGAGCTATGTTTTTGCTTGGTTGAGCTACTTGCCTTCTTGCTTTAATATTTGATTTATGTGAGCCCATCATTGTGTTTACTTTATTCTTAAAAACTATGAAATTTCAATGTTGTTTTTCAAAATGTTTATGGCATTGGGAGGCATTCACTAGTTAACTTATCTATAACTGAACTATTATTATTATCCAAATGCAACAATATATGGGAAAAAAAAATTGAGTTGTGATTGCTTGAGGACAATAAATCTTGGGTGGGGTGGACTATCATGTCCCCGAAATAGAACATGGAAATAACCAAATATTGAAATACAAATATATATATATATATATATATTTATATTTATATATATATATATATATATATATATATATGTTGCTTAGTAGAAAATTTATTATAATATTATGATTATAAATATAATCACCATTTAACCATTATTCTTGTCATAAAAGAACAAATATTATAATCCATATCATAAATATGATATAATGCAAATGTAAAATCATAAATATAATAACTAAATAAACAAACATAAAATATAAAATATAATAAATAAATATTAAATAAAATAAGCAAGTATAAAAGATACCAATTCCTAAGCAACCTCTTAAAAAAAAATGAACCATTCACAAGGATATAATTATAATATAGATTAATATTATTAAGTTATAAATATCATAGTAATAAAATTAATGTTCACAGGAAACTAGACATCGGTTCCTAAGGTGACTAGGCCTTAGTAAATAAATAAATAAATCTAAAAAGGGCAAGCATTGATTAGAAGGCATAGTAACTATGTCTTTAAAGTTCTAAACACAACAATAATCACTATATTATAAGAAACGATTAATGAATAGCCACCAAACTAAATAGTTTGTAGAGGCCAAAGGGCATACCCCTTGGCAAATGAAGGGTTGGGACTATTGGTTAAACAAGTATAAAAGAGAAGACAGATCCAAAACAAAGATATCGAAGAGGGAAGGGACGAAGCTAGGAAAGAAAACATAACGGGAAAAATAAATAGATCTGAAATATATGTCTGTAAAAGGATATATAAGCAAAAAAATGAATAGAAGATGAGGACAGAAATAAAATAAATATTTCTAAGTATAGCAGAAAATATTTTAATATATTATTATCACATAAAAAAGTACAAATATATATATAGTATATATGAATAAATAATTATATTATATATGGAAAATTTGTATATGTAAAAGTAAATATATATAAATATATATATAGGGACATATAGAGAATATGAGTATACAATAATGATATTTGCAACAATTATTAAGCCGTATAATTAATGATGACTCTTTAACAAAGACATAAGTAGATTATGTATCTTTATGAATTTCCCTCATCCTATGATCAATCTAGTATAAGGTTGAAGGAGGTGCGTAAGGAATCAAAAAATGTGGAGAGATACAACAACTCAGGTGATGTATTCACTTAGCAATAATATTTAGCATATTTTGAATATAATAAATAGATAGGGCTAATTTGATTATTAGTGTAATGATTTCTATAGTATGATGATGATAATGATTTTGATATTGACTTAGGAGAATCAATAATAAATTCAAATGTATTTGATTGCTTAAAATATTGTCTTCTCCATGCTTGTACTCTATTAGGGAGGGCGAGCCATGGGTGAGTGGTGCCTAAAACCCCCACTTAAAGATTTCGCTATGGCCATGGAGGGGTGGGGGTCCCACCTATTATTCTGCTATGGCTATGGAGGGGTGGTAGGCCTTGAGGCCACTATGGACCTTATGGTTCCTTTCCCCTAATAGGGCGACTTTCTTTTGAGGTATTGCCATGAGTGGAGAATGCGGGTACTAAGCCATTGGGAAAGGAGGATTTTGGTGAACAACCTCCCATGCCTAGCATGAGGGCTTCAAGGCGGATCCACGCAAAACACTCCTCTTTCTTGTTAAATTACATTTATGATTATGCTTATATTTTGGATATCTAGATATTAATGCTAACAGATATATGTGTATGTGGAAATATTGTTAATATAGTGAATGTAGATTTCAAACCAAGATTACTTCATTAAAAGAACATTCATTTGGAAAGAAGAAAGCCTAAACCTAATCAACAAGTGAATTCTATGAAAAAATGGGTAAGGGACATTACACATTCCTTACACATGATATCATACTAGGAAGGTACTTCACCCGTGCCTTGAAGGGATATGCTGCAACAAATTATTCCCATCTATGGCTTCCATTGAAGGGATTGAAAAATTAGTTCCACATTGAGAGAGAGCCTCATATGAGGTTCATGATCATTTAGTATAACAATACAAATGAGGTGTTGTTTGCAAAACTAGAGCTGGGTAATTATTTTCCTATGGCCTACCATGATGATGAAGAGTTCCAAGAGGAAGAGAAGGTAGAGGAAGTCCTTGTGTTGTGTGATATCCCTATAAATTTATCTTCCCTACCAAGTAGCGTAGAAGTGTTAATTGAGTCTGAAGACCAAGAATTCTATGAAGATGACCATCTTGGGTTTCTAGATGGATTCCAAGAATTTATGTTGAAGTGCGTAAAAGATCAATTCACTTTAGGAGCAAGAATGGACTTCCAGGAGCTATTATTACCAAGCTGGTGTAGGGTCCACAATGCAACTCACTCTGAATTTTAATGTTGCTTATGCTAGATAGTAGTGGATCATATAAAAGGACAAGTTACCCATAAGGAAAAAATAGGAGAACAACGAAATGAAAGACAACCCAAATTTTCCCCGCCACCCAGTGATACAAAAGAATATGTGAAACCAAGGAGGGAATGATGCAGAGTGGCAGGGGAAGCAACACCTTTTTTTTGAAAAGCTTCTCTCAATGCACACATGAACTTCACTATTCCTTCCAACAAGCAACTTGACCACTCAACCTGACTCACACAACCAGAAATCTCAAAAAGACTTGGGGATGATGTAAATACTCTTCACACAGCACAACATGACCAAACAAATAGACCTTGCACCCAAAAACATCCATTCTTCCATTGCTCCTACACAAGCCCATGCAACTTTGTAACATTCACCAATAGGACATTCAAAATAAAATCTGATTAAAAGCATTAACCATACCATAAAACATGGTTTTAGACTCCTAACACCATCCTCCACAAGTTCCCAAAAGCATAGGATCAAACACCCAAAACAAATGTATCAGAAAATTGATTTACAAGCCATACACAAGGCTTAACTTGGCCTGTACAAGGAAGCTTCCAACTTGTCAAGGCACACCCCAACACCCCTAATGCCTTTAAAATAATTCAAAAGGTTCCCTAAGACCTGTTCCATGCTTTCCATCCATTATATTTTCTCAAATACTCAAAAAACAAAAAATACTCTATTCAAATGATCACATTTTGGACTGTATAAAGCAAAAACCAGACCTAGGGCATCACATAAATTTTGCAAAACTCCATATTTTATTCTAAAAAAAATTGAAACATGGATAGGATCCCTAAATCTATCATTCCACCAATTTTCAGATTTTTCCCATGGTGGAAATGGGAATTACATCCATTTTGGTGACCAAACCCTTGTTTTGCAAGGTTTTAGACCCACTTTCACTAAAATTGATGTAACTTACTCAATACTTAATGAAAACGATCCAAATCACCACCAAAATAAAGTAGACTCTTCCCTCTTTCAAAAAAGTCCAATTGGGAGTCCGTAAAATTCTGTACCAGACCGTACCAAGCACGGTAACAGTGAAAAATGCTGGAAAAAACAGGAAAACTGAGTTTTTTATTATATTTAATGCTTCAAAACTTCATCCAACAGTCCCATTCGAGCCTTGGTAAGGCTTAAAATACATTTTGGAACCAAAATATAATTCCTAACTTCCTCAACTGCCCTTTAACAATTTCCTAAAACCCTAAGAACCTATTACATGGCAGGTTGACAACTTACAATGCCAACTTTATAACTTTTAAACAATCTTCTCAAAAGGACCTCTCCACATTATTTTATTACATTGTAAATGGTCTTATGGGACCGTATTAAAACAAAAAAAAACTTTATGTAAACCAATTTGAAGGATAGACCTTGCAAACTCAAAAATTCCAATTAATCATTAAGGGTTGGAGTGCCCCTGCACCAGGGAAGCATGCTCCACCAACTCCAAGATCAAAGGTTTTTCTAAGTTTTGGATGATACGTTTTGATAGATCCAAGTCCAAGCACAAAGTAGGAGTTGGATTCAAACTCATCAGCCCTACGGATAAGATGTATTTTTCTACTCATAGACTCAAATTTTATTGTACAAATAATGTAGTAGAATATGAAGAATTAGTTCATGGAATTTTATTGGCATTAAGAAAGAAAGTTAAAATGCTACAAGTATTTGGTGATTCTAATATGGTAGTGAAACAAGTTAGGAAGCTATACTCATGTCATGATAGAAGGCTATAAAATTATAGACACATGGTATGAGATATTTTAGAGGGTTTAGATGTGTTCAACATTCAGCTAATCAGATGTAGTAAGAATCAAACTGATGATACCCTCGCTCAAGAAACAAGCACCCTCCAACCTTTCTCCTTAATCGACCTAAAGAATTTCATCATAGAGCTCGCATCTACTCCCTTAGTTCTTGATGCCAATGGGTCTCAAATGATGTCATTTCTAGATGGTTATTCTAGATATAATCAAATAATGGTGCAATATGAAGATATTCGTAAAACAACGTTCACCACAAAATGGGGAACATTAACATACAAAAGAATGTCATTCTGATTAATTAATGTAGGTGCAACATTTGAGCGTTTCATAGAAGTTTCCTTAAAAGAAATCATTAGAAAATGTATCATCATATACATGGATGACCTCACCGTGTTCTCAAAGAAAGGCGGGGACCACATCTCCAATTTATGCAAAGTTTTCTAGAAATGTAGAGAGTTTTGAATCTCACTGAACCTGAAGAAATACATCTTTGGGTTGACCAAAGGAAATTTTTTAGGACATGTGATTTCAAAGAAAGGGATCTCTATAGATCCTGAACACATACAAAACATATTGAAAATCTAGCTCCCAGGTAGCAAGAAAGAGATGAAAATTTTCTTTGGAAAGATCAATTTTGTCAGGAAGTTCATCATAGGCTTTGCTAAAATAGTCAAGCTGTTGAATGTCATTCTCAAGTAGGATTCCAAAGTAGAGTGGACACCAAAAGCTAATCAATATTTTGAAGAAATTAAGAGGGCTATTGTTGATGCCCCAGTGCTAGTTAGTCTAGATTACTTAAATCCATTCTACATCTACTCATTTTCTTTAGATCATTCTTGTTCCAACATGTTAACAAAGAAAGATGATGAAGGGAATGAGAACCCTATTGCATTCATGAGTGCTCCACTGAAAGATGTCGAATTACGATACTACAACGGGTAAGTGCACCAAGATGGTTCCCAAAAAGGGGACTTAAGTGGACAGCTTTTTTATGAAATCAGGAAATACTGACCTTGGATGTGAAATTGAGGATACTTAGACTCAAAATTTTGAGATGGAACAAAAAGAAGGATTCAAGTGCTCTGAGTCTACTTTCTAAACTACTAATTTATTTTGAAAATGATTGAGATTAAGGTGTTCAAATGAGGGACGTACACAAATTGGTGTTGTTTTTGTCAAAAAAACATAACATAGCAACTCTTGTACGACCCTTGTAGGGTGAACTTTTTTTTAGTATTTTTAAAATCACAACATTCAGAAGTTAGCTAACAGTATGTAGTTGATGCATGATTTTTCTGATAATTTTTTAATGAATATTTGATTTTTTACTAATTTGCGAAGTGGGCATATCCTGAAAATAGAATTTTGGTCGTGCTACCCCTACAAATTTTAGAAACTAATTGATTTGTTTTTTAAATTTTTTTTTAATTTTGTAGAATGGAGTCTAGTTTCTAAAAATGTAATTTATTTGAAAAATTCGTTAATGGTTAATTTATAACGAAAAAAATACCAAACACTACTTTTTGGCAAAAAAAAGACATACAGATAAAATAAATTATGGATGAAAGACTTAACATTTTCAGAAAGTCAAAAAAATTACATTGTTGGATAGCTAAGAGATAACCCAACATTACCCATGTGCTCGATTTTTTTGATATTGAACCACATGCAATCCTGGCGGTGAGCACGAACTTGATTATGAGATATATGGTGGATTTTTTAAAAAAACGTCTTTGGTTGTTGGGAATGCCCTCCAAACCTTTGGGTTGGAATTCCAAGGCAATACCAAGCTTAAATTTCGGTAATTCTCAAAGCAAGATATAACGTGAGTGCACTATAACGTGAGCGCGCTATAACAAGAGCACGTTATAATGCGCTCGCATTATATCTCACCTTGACATGGTTTTTACTTCTATGGGGAACATGTCTACTAACCCATAATGCGAGCACGTTATAACGCACTTGCGTTATGTTTTACTTTATGTTAAATGCAAATATATTAATGTATGCTGATATATTTTTATGTACATGTATGTATGTATGCTTGTATGGATGTAAGCTTATATGTACAAATGTATTATGCTTGTATGTATGCATTTATGTATGTCTTTAGACGAAGGGAGAATTTAGAGAGAGTCTAGAGAGATGGAAAGTGGGTCAAAGTGAGAGTTTAAGAGAGAGGGAGTGGGAGAGAAGGGGTTGGATTGAGGGGGACTTAGCTAGGTAGGGTGGAAGGGATAGAGGGAGGGAGAGACAAAGAGGGGGGGTCAGAGAGAGAGAATTGATGGAGAGGGAGAGAGAGAGAGAGGGGGGTGGGAGAGAGAGAATTGAGGGAGAGGGAGAGAGAGAGAGAGACAAAGAGAAAGAGACGGGTATGTAGGTAGGGTGCGAAAGGAGACCTGTGAGAGGGAGAGACTTGAGAGATAGGTAGTGAGAGGGAGTGTGAGAGAGAGGGAGTGAGAGAGGGTGGTAGGGATTGATTGAACGAGAGGTACGCAGAAAGAGGGAGACGGTAGATAGAGACAATTAGAGAGGGTGGGAGGAAGGGAAGGAGGGAGAGGTGAGATGTATATATAGAGAGAAAGTGATAGGGGTTGAGGGATTACGATGGAGGACCTATAGGGTTGATGGTTTCTAGAGTAGTAGGGTTTAAGGTTTGAGGGTTGATGGAATAGGTTTGATGGTAGAGGGTATTTGGTTGAGGGTATAGGGTAGAAGGTTTAAGGTTTAAGCATTTAGGGTTGAAGGGTTTGGGGTTAAGGGTTAAGGGTTTACTTGGTTGAGGCTAGAGGGTTTAGGGTATAGTTTTGAGGGTATATAGTTGAAGGATTAGGTTCAAGGTCCAATGTAAGGGGTAGAGGGTTTAGGGTTTAAGGATTGAGGATTGAGGGATTAAGGGTTGAGGGTTGAGAATTGAGGGTTGAGTGTTTAATGTATAGGGTAAAGGGTAGAGGGTTTAAGGGTTGAGGGTTGAAGATTGAGGGTTGAAGGTATAAGGTCGAGGGATTAGAGTTGAGGGTGCAATATATAATGTAGAGGCTATAGGGGTTGAGAGATTAAGGGTTGAGGGATTAGGGTTTGGGGTAGAGAGTATTGGGTTGATGGTAGAGGTTAGAGGGTATAGGGTAAAGGGTTTAATAGTTTAGGGTTTAAGGGGTTAGGGTTGAGGGTCAAGGGTTTAGGGCTGAGTGTTTAAGGGATTAAGAGTTGACGGTTTAAGGGTCAAGAGGGTTGAGGGATTAGGGTTGAGAGTTTACTAAGTGGGTTTGAGGGTTGGGGGATTAGGGTTGAGGGTAGAGGGTATAGGATTGGTGGTATAGGGTAGAGGGTTTATGGGTTAGGGTTTAAGGGTTTAGGGTTTAGGGATGAGGGATTAATAGGTTATTGAGTAGAGGCTATATGAATTGAGGAATTAGGGTTTAAGGGTTGAGGGTTGAGGGATTCAGAGGGTATAGGGGTTGAGGGATTAAAGTTTAAGGGTTGAGGGTTGAGGATGGAGGGTTGAGGGACTAATAGGGTATAGGGGTTGAGGGATTAGGCTTTAATGGCTGAGGGTTGAGGGTTCAAGGATTAAGAGGGTATAGGGGTTGAGGGATTACGGTTTAAGGGTTGAGGGTTAAGGGTTGAGGGATTAAGAAGGTATAGGTGTTGAGGGATTAGGGTTTAAGGGTTCAGGGATTAGGGTTTAGGGGTTCAGGGTTCAGGGATTAGGAGGGTATAGTGGTTGAGGGATTAGGGTTTAAGGGTTGAGAGTTGAGGGTATAGGGATTGAGGGATTAGGGTTTAAGGGTTGAGGGTTGAGGGATTAGGGTTTGAGGGTTGTAGGATTAATAGGGTATAGGGGTTGAGGGATTAGGGTTTAAGCATTGAGGGTTGAGGGTTGATGAATTATAAGGGTATAGGGGTTGAGGGATTAGGGTTTAAGG
>CM021102.1:242396060-242514418 GCA_007115665.2 Sequoiadendron giganteum
AAGGGTTGAGGGTTGAGGGATGAAGAGTGTTGAGCGATTAAGATGGTATAGGGATTGAAGGATTATAGTTTAAGGTTTGAGAATTGAGGCTTGACAGATTAAGAGGGTATAAGGGTTGAGGGATTAGGGTTTAAGGGTTGAGGGTTGATGGATTAATAGTGTATAGAGATTGAGGGATTAGGGTTTAAGGGTTGAGAATTGAGGGTTGAGGGATTAAGAGGGTATAGGGGTTGAAGGATTATGGTTTAAGGGTTGAGGGATTAGGGTTTAAGGGATGAGGGTTGAGGGATTAAGAGGGTTTAGGGATTAAGAGTGTATAGGGGTTGAGGGATTAGGGTTTAAGGGTTGAGGGATTATGGTTTAAGGGTTGACGGTTGAGGGATTAAGAGGGTTGAGGGATTAAGAGGATAAAGTGACTGAGGGATTAGGGTTTAGTGGTTGAGGGTTGAGAGTTGAGGGTTGACAGATTCAGACGGTATAGGGGTTGAGGGATTATGGTTTAAGGGTTGGGTGTTGAGGGTTGAGGGATTAAGAGAGTATAGGGATTGAGGGATTGGGGTTTAAGGGTTCAGGATTGATGGTTGAGGGATTAAGAGGGTATATGGGTTTAGGGATTAAAGTTTAAAGGTTTAGGGATTTGGGTTTAAGGGTTGAGGGATTAAGAGGGTATAGGAGTTGAGGGATTAGGGTTTAAGGGTTGAGGGATTAGGGTTTAAGGGTTCAAGATTGAGTGTTGAGGGATTAAGAGGGTATAGGGGTTGAGGGATTAGTGTTTAAGTGGTGAGGGTTGAGGGTTGAGGTTTGAAAGATTATGAGGGTATAGGAGTTGAGGGATTAGTGTTTAAGAGCGATGGATTAGTGTTTAAGGGTTGAGGGTTGAGGGATTAAGAGGGTATAGCAATTGAGGGATTAGGGTTTAAGGGTTGAGAATTGAGGGTTGAGGGATTAAGAGGGTATAGGGGTTGAGGGATTAGGGATTAAGGGTTGATGGATTAGGGTTTAAGGGCTGAGGATTGATGGATTAAGAGGGTATAGGGGTTGAGGGATTAGGGTTTAAGGGTTTAGGGTTTAGGGTTTGAGGGATTAATAGGGTATAGGGGTTCAGGGATTAGGGTTTAAGGGTTGAGGGTTGAGGGATGAGGGATTGGGGGTTGATGGAAGATGGTTGACAAATTAAGAGGGTATAGTGGTTGAGGGATTAGCGTGTAAGGGTTGAGTGATTAGGGTTTAAGGGTTGAGGGTTGAGGGATTAAGAGGGTATAGGGATTGAGGGAATAGGATTTAAGAGTTGATGGATTAGGAGGGTATAGGGGTTGAGGGATTATGAGGGTATAGGGGTTGAGGGATTAGGGTTTAAGGGTTGAGGAATTAGGGTTTAAGGGGTGAGGGATTAAGAGGGTATTGGGGTTGAGGGATTAGGGTTTAAGGGTTGATGGTTGAGGGATTAAGAGGGTTGAGGGATTGAGGGATTATGGTTTAAGGTTTGAGAATTGAGGGTTGAGGGATTAAGAGGGTATAAGGGTTGATGGACTAGGGTTTAAGGGTTGAGCATTGAGGGATTAAGATGGTTGACGGATTAAGAGGGTTCAGGGATTGTGGTATTAGGGTTTAAGGGTTGAGAATTGAGGGTCGAGGGAATAAGAGGTTATAGGGGTTGAGGGATTAGGGTTTAAGGGATGAGGGATTAGGATTTAAGGGATGAGGGTTGAGGGATTAAGAGGGTATAGGGATTGAGGGATTAGGGTTTAAGGGTTGAGAATTGAAGGTTGAGGGATTAAGAGGGTATAGGGGTTGAGGGATTAGGCTTTAAGGGTTGAGGGATTAGCATTTAAGGGTTGGGGGTCGAGGGATTAAGAGGGTTGAGGGATTAATAAGGTATAGGGATTGAGGGATTAGGGTTTAAGGGTTGAGAACTGAGGGTTGAGGGATTAAGAGGGTATAGGGGTTGAGTGATTTGGGTTTAAGGGTTAACGGATTAGGGTTTAAGGGTTGAGAGTTGAGGGATTAAGAGGGTATAGGGGTTGAGGGATTAGGGTTTAAGGGTTGAGGGTTGATGGATTAAGAGGGTTGAGGGATTAAGAGGGTATAGGGATTGAGGGCTTAGGGTTTAAGGGTTGAGAATTGAGGGTTGAGAGATTAAGAGGGTATAGGGGTTGAGGGATTAGGGTTTAAGCATTGAGGGTTCAGAGTTAAGAGGGTTTAAGGGATTAAGAGGGTATACGGATTCACAGATTAGGGTTTAGGGGTTGAGAATTGAGGGTTGAGGGATTAAGAGGGTATAAGGGTTGAGGGATTAGGGTTTAAGGGTTGAGAGTTGATGGATTAAGAGGGTATCAGGGTTGAGGGATTAGGGTTTAAGGGTTGAGGGTTGAGAGTTGAGGGTTGATGGATTAAGAGGGTATAGGGGTTGAGGGATTAGTGTTTAACGGTTGAGGGTTGAGGGTTCAGTGATTAAGAGGGTATAGGGATTGAGGGATTAGGGTTTAAGGGTTGAGGATTACGGGTTGAGTTATTAAGAGGGTATAGAGGTTGAGGGATTAAACTTTAAGGGTTGAGGGATTAGGGCTTAAGGGTTGAGGGATTAGGGTTTAAGGGTTGACGGTTGAGGGTTGATAGATTAAGAGGGTATATGGGTTGAGGGATTAGGGTTCAGGGGTCAAGGGTTGAGAGTTGAGGGTTGAGGGATTAAGAGGGTATAGGGGTTGAGGGATTAGGGTTTAAGGGTTGAGGGATTAAGAGGGTATAGGTATTGAGGGATTATGGTTTAAGGTTTGAGGATTGAGGGTTGAGTGATGAAGAGGGTATATGGGTTGAGGGATTCAAGTTTAAGGGTTGAGGGATTAGGGTTTAAGGGTTGAGGGATTAAGAGTGTATAGGAGTTGAGGGATTAGGGTTTAAGGGTCGAGGGATTAGGGTTTAAGGGTGGAGGATGGAGGGTTGAGGGATTAAGAGGGTATAGGGGTTGAGGGATTAAGGTTTAAGGGTTGAGGGATTAGGGTGTAAGGGTTGAAAGATTAAGAGGGTATAGGAACTGATGGATTAGGGTTTAAGGGTCGATGGATTAGGGTTTAAATGTCCAGGATTGAGGTTTTAGGGATTAAGAGGGTATAGGGGTTGAGGGATTACGGTTTAAGGGTTGAGGGATTAGGGTTTAAGGGTTGAGGGATTGAGAGGGTATAGGAGTTGAGGGATTAAGAGGGTATAGGGGTTGAGGGTCTAGGGTTTAGGGGTTGAGGGTTGAGGGATTAAGAGGGTAGAGGGGTTGAGGGTTTAAGGTTTAAGGGTTGAGGGTTTAGGGTTGAGGGATTAAGAGGGTATAGGGGGTGAGGGATTAGGGTTTAAGGGTTGATGGATTAGGGTTTAAGGGTTGAGGGAATAAGAGGGTGTAGGGGTTGAGGGATTAGGGTTTAAGGGTTGAGGGTTGAGAGTTGAGGGTTGACAGATTAAGAGGGTATAGGGGTTGAGGGATTAGGGTTTAAGGGTTGAGGGATTAGGGTTTGAGGGATTAAGAGGGTATAGGGATTGAGGGATTAGGGTTTAAGGGTTGAGGATTGAGGTTGATGGATTAAGAGGTATGGGGATCGAGGGATCAAATCTTAAGGGCTGAGGGGATCAGGGTTTAAGGGCTGAGTGGGACAAGAGGGCATAGGAGCTGGGGACTAGGGCCATGGGTTGAGGGATTGTGGCTTCATGGTCAGGATTTAGGGCTGAGGGATTAGCCAGGGTATAGGGTTGATTTAATCAGTAGTTTATGCTGCTAAGGGCTGAGGGCTGAGGGCCGATGACATGAGGGTATTAGGGCTGAGGGATCAGGGCTTAAGGCTGACCTGCTAGGGCTTAAGGGTCGAGGGATCAAAGAGGGCAGAAGGAGGGATTAGGGCCCATGGGGTTAAGGGCTGGAGGGATTAAGGGCCGAGGATTAAGAGGGCATAGGCATCGAGGGATTAAGAGGCATAGGGATTAAGGATTAGGGTTTCATGGGTTGAGAATTGAGGGTTGAGGATCAGGGTATAGGATTGAGGACCAAGATGGTATAGGATTGGAGGGATTAGGGCTTATGGGTTGAGAATTGAGGGTCGAGGATTAAGAGGGTATAGGGGTTGATGGATTAGGGATTAAGGGTTGAGGGATTAGGGTTTAAGGGATGAGGGTTGAGGGATTAAGAGGGTTGAGGGATTGAGAAAGTATAGGGATTGAGGGATTAGGGTTTAAGGGTTGAGAATTGAAGGTTGAGGGATTAAGAGGGTATAGGGGTTGAGGGATTAGGGTTTAAGGGTTGAGGGTTCAAGGATTAAGAGCATTGACGGATTAAGAGGGTATAGGGTTTGAGGGGTTAGGGTTTAAGGGTTGAGGGTTGAGGGTTGACAAATTACAAGGGTATAGGTTTTGAGGGATTAGGTTTTAAGGGTTGAGGGTTGAGTGTTGAGGGTTGACGAATTAAGATGGTATAGGGGTTGAGGGATTATGGTTTAAGTTTTGGGGGTTGAGGGTTGAGGGATTAAGGTTTAAGGGTTGAGGATTGATGGTTTCAGGATTAAGAGGGTATAGGGGTTGAGGGATTAAAATTTAAGGGTTTAGGGATTAGGGTTTAACGGTTGAGGGATTAAGAGGGTATAGGAGTTGAGGGATTAGGGTTTAAGGGTCGAGGGATTAGGGTTTAAGGGTTCAAGATTGAGGGTTGAGGGATTAAGAGGGTATGGGGGTTGAGGGATTAGGGTGTAAGCGTTGAGGGTTGAGGGTTGAGGGTTGACAGATTATGAGGGTATAGGGGTTGAGGGATTAGGGTTTAAGGGTTGACGGATTAGGGTTTAAGGGTTGAGGGATTAAGAGGGCATAGAGTTTGAGGGATTAGGGTTTAAAGGTTGAGGGTTGAGGGATTAAGAGGGTTGAGTGATTAAGAGGGTATAGGGATTGAGGGATTAGGGTTTAAGGGTTGAGAATTGAGGGTTGAGGGATTAAGAGGGTATAGGGGTTGAGGGATTAGGGTTTAAGGGTTGACAGATTCAGGTTTAAGGGCTGAGGGTTGAGGGATTAAGAGGGTATAGGGGTTGAGGGATTAGGGTTTAAGGGTTGAGGGTTGATGGATTAAGAGGATTGAGGGATTAAGATGGTATAGGGATTGAGGGATTAGGGTATAAGGGTTGAGAATTGAGGGTTGAGGGATTAAGAGGGTATAGGGGTTTAGGGAGTAGGTTTTAAGGGTTGAGGGTTGAGGGATTAAGAGGGTATAGGTTATGAGGGATTAGGGTTTAAGGGTGGAGAATTGAGGGTGGAGAATTGAGGGTTGAGGGATTAAGAGGGTATAGGGGTTGAGGTATTGGGGTTTAAGGGTTGGGGGTTGACGAATTAAGAGGGTATAGGGGTTGAGGGATTAGGGTTTAAGGGTTGAGGGTTGAGAGTTGAGGGTTGACGAATTAAGAGGGTATAAGGGTTGAGGGATTAGGGTTTAAGGGTTGAGGGTTGAGGGATTAAGAGGGTATCAGGATTGAGGGATTAGGGTTTAAGGGTTGATGGATTAAGAGGGTATAAGGGTTGAGGGACTAGGGTTTAAGGGTTGAGGGTTGAGGGTTGAGGGCTTAAGAGGGTATAGGGAATGCGGGATTAGGGTTTAAGGGGTGAGGATTGAGGGTTGATGGATTAAGGGGGTATAGGGGTTGAGGGATTAAAGTTTAAGGGTTGAGGGATTAGGGTTTAAGGGTTGAGGGATTAGGGATTAAGGGTTGAGGGTTGAGGGTTGATGGATTAAGATGGTATATGGGTTGAGGGATTAGGGTTTAAGGTTGGAGGGTTGAGTGTTGAGGGTTGACGGATTAAGAGGGTATAGGGGTTGAGGGATTAGGGTTTAAGGGTTGAGGGTTGAGGGATTAAGAGGGTATAGGTATTGTGGGATTAGGTTTTATGGGTTGAGGACTGAGGGCTGAGGGATTAAGAGGGTATAGGGGTTGAGGGATTAAATTTTAAGGGTTGAGGGATTAGGGTTTAAGGTTCAAGGGATTAAGAGGGTATAGGAGTTAAGGGATTAGGGTTTAAGGGTTGAGGGATTAGGGTTTAAGGGTTGAAGATTGAGGGTTGAGGGATTAAGAGGGTATAGGTGTTGAGGGATTAGGGTTTAAGCATTGAGGGTTGAGGGTTGAGGGTTGACTTATTATGAGGGTATAGGGGTTGAGGGATTAGGGTTTAAGGGTTGATGGATTAGGGTTTAAGGGTTGAGGGTTGAGGGATTAAGAGGGTATAGGGATTGAGGGATTAGGGTTTTGGGGTTGAGAATTAAGGATAGACGGATAAGGGTATGGGGATTGATGGATTAAGAGGGTATAGAGATTGAGGGATTAGGGTTTTTAGGGTTGAGAATTGAGTGTTGAGGGATTAGGGTATAGGGATTGAGGGATTAGGGTATAGGGGTTGAGGGATTAGGGTTTAAGGGTTGAGGATTGAGGATTGAGGATTGAGGGTTGAGGGTTGAGGGATTAAGAAGGTATAGGGTTTGAGGGATTAGGGTTTAAGGGTTGAGGGTTTAGGGTTGAAGGATTAATCCCTCAACCCTTAAACCCTAATACCCACTCTCCCTCCCTCTATATCTCCCACTCTCCCCTCTCTCCCTCCCACTATATCTCCCACTCTCTCCCACTCTCCCCACTCTCCCCACTGTCCCTCCCACTCTATCTCCCACTCTCTCCCTCTCTCTTTCTCCCACTCTCTCCTTCTCCCTCCCTCTCTATCTTCCACTCTCCCCCTCTCTCCCTCCCACTCTCTCATAAACTCTCCACTTCTTTCCTTCTCCCACTCTCTCCCACTCTCCACTTCTCTCCCTCCCTCTCTATTTCCCCTCTCCCTCTCCCTCCCACTCTATCTCCCACTCTCTCCCTCTCTCTTTCTCCCTCTCTCCCCTTCTTCGTCCCTCTCTATCTTCCACTCTCCCCCTCTCTCCCTCCCACTCTCTCAGAAACTCTAATACTATGAAAAATACACTAAGAAAACCTAATTTCACATAACGTGCTCGCGTTATAACGTGAGCGCATTTTGTAGTCAACTAAAATAGTAAAAAAATCAATATACCCATGATTTGAACGCCCACAGTCTGCATATTCCCCTGATTTTGTGCTTGCTCCGATAAAAAATATCTTTTTGATGATGTTGTGAAGTGTGCAAGCATCTTTTTCACTTTCCATCACCTTTTCCATGATCTTTTTACCACCTTTGCATGAAATAGCAGAGTTTCCACGTTGAAAGACATATAATATCAATTGAAGTTTGAATTCCATTGAAAACTGATATACAATTGAAGTGTGGAAGGGAACAAGCTTGAACAAGTCAAATTGTTGTGGAGTTTGAAGAAAGAAGAAGCTAAGGCTACATAATTGGGTTGAACTCCTCCATTTGAAAGTCTGGTTTTTAAGGTATGTGAAGTCTTTATAAATTTTATTTCGTTCTATTATGGCTTGCTTTCATTTTTGTTTGTCATTATAACCTTAGGTTGTCAATGCACATTTTAAATTACCAAATTATATACACAATAATTTACACTTTCCAATTACCATTTTACACTTGCCAATTATAGAAATTCAGAACCATTCACCAAAATTCATCCTTTAAGACAACTCCAAGCCTCTCCCATTCCTCTGAAGGGTCCAAACACTTTCCAATACCTCTAAACAAATTGATGCAGTACAAAGGAAGAAATCAACATGTTTCTTGACACACTTATTCAACTATATTTCCCTTCACAAAAGATTTGATTCGTGAAAAGACAATTAGGTCTCAAAATAAGATAATTTCTAGGTCTTAGGACCTTACACGCTCAACTAGGCTTCCAATACAAAAACCCCCATTTTTCAATGCAAAGAGGGAGGGTTTATAGAAACTCCTATACCCAGGCCTTCTCAGACCATTCCAAAGCATCAAACATCTTTAAAATACCCTACACAAGGTCAAACGTTCATTACATAGACCACTCCTTCAACAATTGATGGGGAGTCTTATCTTTCGAGAGCAATCTTGCTCTTCCCAAGTCCTATTCTCTAGTATTCCTAGGGTATTCCTCTTTACCCTACTTGGGGATCCCTTCTAAACCCATCTCACCTCATAAGACTCTCCACCAATTTCAAATTCTTCACCATTGCTCTCAATTCACCACTAAGCTTCCCTGGGCTCCACATTGACCCAAAGTGTCCTAACCACTCGAGGGGATAAAAAAGGGTATTACAACTATCCCCTTGTTGATTTGAATCCTCACTGATCCATCTCATAGGATTATTTCACCTTGTACCCATCGCTTTCTTGAAAAACCCAATTTTAGGCCTTGTAGCCTTTTGCCCAATTAAGCCTCCTAGAACCCGTTTTCTTGGCTTTTGTAAAAAACAGTCTTAACAACCTGCAAATATTTTTATAGATTATTTCTAGTGGTGCCCTAGGCTTCAATATTTACCATGTTTCTAGTCCCTTTGGCATTCGTACATAGGACTGTCCTCATACCCCCTATTTTCAAGGGTTTCTAGGGTTCTGGCTCCTTTTTCCAACTTTGAGGGCTTCAATGACCTCATCAACTCTCCTCCTTGCACACACATGTCTAGAATACATGTAACCACACTATATTTCTCTTTATTGGCACAAACTAGTCCATTTAGCAACTTTCTTTACTACTGTCCTCTCCAAGACACTAGCCAAAATGCACTTGCACTTGCTTAGTTCTTGATGAATTCACCATCTCCCCTGCAAACCAAGACACCACACACCATATGTACACTGTAAAAAAATTCCCCTACTTGATTCCAAGTTTCCATGGTAGTCTTTCCATGGGAATTCAAGTGGGGATCATTATTTCCCAAAACTGGCTTGAACCGGCTATGACACCAAAAACTCTAAAAAACTTACAAAATAGAAAAAAATTGAACTAAATGGCTAATATAATTCTTCAAACAGTAATTAAGTGACAAAATTGAAAGACTCAAAGCATTAGACAGGTCCTTTCAATCCATTCTTGACTGGATGAAGGCACAAAAATATAAATTCAATGAAATTTGCACTCTTCCAACTCACAAATTCCCCTTCCAAAACTCCAAATCGTACAATAGCTTTCCACATGCTCAATTAGGGTTTTTATGACCTTATATACCTTTATCCCATGTTCTAGGACCCTTGGGTTGGGCTTAGAGCATCATTAATGCCCTTTTCCCACTTTTAGGATAAATTGCCAAGTCCACATGGACTAATTTGCCTAATTTCATCATTCAGGCTTTACCAAACTTCAAGGCTCTAGAATACCCTAAGTTTTCCTTAAGTAACACATCAAAAACACTATTGGGACTTTACATCATATTCCTTATTCCCTTGGTGGCTGGCTAGAACCATCAACAATAAAATACTACTTTTGTATAAGATGATTGTAAGTATTATTTAAATGAAGTCTTTAATGACATATATTTTTCAATTATCTTGAATGGATACATTTTTGAGGAACTAATATTCATCTCATTACAATGGTATAGATAAAATTATCTACCATGCCGAAGAAAAATACAAAGAGGAAACTAACAGACGAAGAGAATGAAACCTTGAAAGAAAAGAAGAGAGTTCGGGTGGCAGCATATCGTGAAAAGAAGAAATTGGAAACAATTGATGAAAACAACCCGATTGTAGAGGAACCTCAACCATCAAAAAGAGAATGGGAATTTGTAGCACATAAGGCATGAATGCGAAAGCATCGTCGTAAGACAGATTCAGATACCGTAGTTGGAGACACACCCTCTATGACAAGTGAATATGAAGGGACACCATTAAGCACAAGCGAATATGGAGGGACACCATTTAGCACAAGTGAATATGGATGGACACCATCTACTACAAGTGAATATGGAGGGACACCATTTACCACAAGTGAATATTCTTGGACACCATCCAACACATCTCAAGTTGAGAGTAAATCACTCGAAATTGACGAAGAAGGTATGCCATCATTCCCATGTGAACCTCAAGGTATGTCTTCTTCTCCACCCTTAATCGAAGGTATGCAATCTAGCCCACCTCAATTAAATATTGATGAAATTCCTAATGTTGAGATGTATGTACCTAGGAGAACACCACCAAGAATTTTGCGTAGAAAACCAAAGTATTTGATTAATATTGATGATGAGATTTTGTAGCACATGGAAGGTAAGATTTCAACATGCACTTGTAGAAGATATGCTGATAAGATTTGGCAATGATTCTTTGAAAGGATAAATAAGACTGCAAGATGTCAACTATTTGTTGAAATGATGCGGGGTGTAAAGTATAGGAACATCATGAAGACTCTTGGGTTGAGAACATCGAATGCATCGAGTGAAGACACTATTGTGAAGAATCTAATGGATGCTTATGAGAGTGTGGGTAAGACCTCATGCTCAAAGGATAGTAATGTCACCCGACGTGTCATTACATCAACTTTGGTAAGTTTTCAAACAAAGAGAGCTCGCCTAATTGGAAAGACTAGTGAAAAAATGGGAATTAGTAGAAAAACTTTATCAAGAGCCATTCAAAGGCTGCAAAGAATTGAGGGCAATGATACAAATGAATTATGGGCATTCTTGGGGAGACTGTCATGAAAAGATAAAGAAGTTGTCGAAGCATTGAGAACACTAATTGAAGATTATTGGAAGTATAACACAAGGCCATCTCTGAATCAAAGGGATGTGGTAAGAAGGAGAATCGGTAGTCGGAATCGTGAGCCACATCCAAAGCATTTTTTGGATGACTCAAACCCAATTTTTTCAGAAATTTGAAAATGATTATCCTCAAATTAGTATTTCTCAAAGATTTTTTGAACTACTTAAACCTTTTTATGTCAAGATAAATCACACACGCACTACTTGTTGTTGTAGACTACATATTGAATTTTTGAACCATTACGATGTTTATCGTTCTATATGTTTAGATTTGCATACTAACGATGTTTTGCAGGATTGTGGCATAGAAGCCCCACCAAAATCTTCAAGAGAGTTCTTATCAAAAAAATAATGTGAAATAGAGGATGGCCAGATACTCTATAGGACAACATGCTTGGATGGCTCATGTGAGCGTTGCGGTGGCTTCCAACATATGCCAGTATGTCAACATATGGAAAGCACACATGAGGTGGGACAAAAACTAGTAGAGTTCAGGAAGTATAAAATAGTGGCATATGCTACAAAAGATGGGTCTCAAGCAAAAAGGTGTGATTTTGTTATTGAGAAGATTCCAGTGTACAAATTTATGACCACATTTCATGGCAGTATATTGTCTGAGTATGCAATGCATACCCATAGAGCCCAATGGTTGGACACATAGTTCAAGCTATGCAAGGACACCTTTCCAATTGGAAGCATAGTATCCATGGTAGACTTTGCAGAGTACTAAACTCTATAGCCACAACATGAGGTGTAGTCACAGTATTACAACTCCACACAAGTTTTGATATTTGTGCACATAGAATTCATTCATGCATCTGATAGTATAGATGAGCAAAGGAAGGTATTGAGGGAGTACCACTTTTACATTAGTGATGATCGCGCACATTCTCTAGAGTTCGTGCAAGGTTGCTTCCAGATGTTCTACAGTGGTTTGGCTCAGAGGGGCATAAAATATGATCAACATATAATATGGTCTGATAACTATGTAGCATAGTTCAAGAATTCGTGCATGTTCTACTGGCTATGAAAGATGCATGTCATTACAGGTGTTCACAATATGTGGAACTTTTGTGAGGTTGGACATGGAAAGGGGGAGCATGCGTGAAAAGAGTATTAGCACAAGAAGAGTTAAAGTATAAAGACAGTGCAAAGTTGACTGATGCAAAATCAATTGTCGAGTGGTGTAATGCTTTGATGGGTCCAGGTAATGAAGGTATGTCTTCAATTCGTAGATTTTTTTGGTTGATGGATGATACTAACATTGCACCATATGAAGACTATTGTATACTAATAAGATCGAGTGAGGTACACTCTTTCCTTAGCTCAAATATAGGTTCATGGAGTATCGATACACGAAAGATGGCATGATTTTGTTCTTCATGTACAATGCAAGACTAGAATGATTATGAGTCAGGGGAGTGGGTTGACAAATGGTTCACAAGTTATCTTAGCCCACTTCACACGTATCGCCCTCCAACAGCATTGGAACTAACACAGATAGAATCATCAGTTGACTTTGACCACATATCAGATCTACTTCAACGAGGTGATATATCTACTTTCTTAGTTGTTGAAATTCCATATCGTTAGATCGTACTTTGTACTGTATTCGTAATATTGATAAATTTCAAGAGATTTTTTGCACATATCAATGTAGGGCATGTTTATGCAATTATTGCAGATGAAGACAATGAAGAGGGAACGAACTATTACTTGTGTCGTTGTGTTGAGACAAAAAATAAATTGGAGGCCCCAGTTATAGATGGAGAAAACATCGAATACCCTACAGGGTCAGTTGTGGTTACTGGAACATGGCTTAGAAGGTACCCACATTCAAGTGTTAAACATTATATATTTTAGGACTTTGACATGTGTCATAAGATTCTTCATTACTCAAACCTTGTCGTGGCATCCAATGTTCATTTGACCAAATATGGCGGTAGACCTTTGAACAAGACATTATGGAAGGTCCGTGAGTCTGACCATGAGGCAATACTTGACACAATAAAGAGTAGAGCAGACCAGGATGGTTCATTGGATTAATTTGTAAGTATATGCACATTGGTTCTTATTAATTTATACTTGTATTCACATTAATTTGTTTTATGCCAACGCTATCATCTTCTTTTACATTGATTGGTGTCCCCTTGCAAAAAATGCAAATATATGAGCCATGCAAGAGAATGTCAACCACAAAAGCAATGCAACATCCTTATTTTGATGCCTGCATGCAACATCTGTAAGTGCCTTCCATTTATTTTTATTTCATTTCCATTTTGGATGCTCTTTCTTTTTCTCTTTTACTTTGCGTATTTGTAAGTAAACTACTAAGGGTTGATTGATCTTTTGTTGCAGAAAATGTTGATTTAAGAGCCATCAAAGAAAATCTCAGCCAAAAAAGCAATGCAACATACTTATTTTGATCATTTTGACAAATCTCAATTTTGATTTCAAGCCATTGTAAGAGAGCATGTGAAACTTAGCAAGGGAATCTCAAGTTACTCATTTGAAGTTAACCTCATGATGAGCACCTATGGTTAAGACATTTAAAGAGAATCTTGAATGTATGAGTGACATTGTAAAAGATCTGAGAGAACGAAGTGCCAAAGGCATTGTAATAAGATTTAATTCCATAATGAGATATACTCAAATATTGTAAGGTTGAAGTTCATGTTTGGTGTAGTAGCACCTTGTTCTGTAAATGCCTTGAGTAGGAAAATTTGCAAACTGTGAATTTTGAAATATAAACAATGTGAAAAAGGTCATATAAAGGTCATGTAAACAATTTGTACACATTTTTTTGCAACTCATGTCACCAAGCGGACTGTTCCAAAACCTCTGAATAGGTATGTTTATGCTAGTCATGGTCCTCTTTCGCACCGAAACACCTAGAATCGCTCCGAGCTATGTTCCACCGGATCGATCCCTTAAGGGTCCAAAGTGCAAAATGGCTGCAAAATTCAGCATGCTAGTACTCGGATACCATGACACTTAGAATCTTCTCATATGATCCTATAGAAAGGCATTGGGCCCCTCTAGAAAAACCTCTCTCGGTTTTGTCTATCTTGGAGTGGTTTTCTCATGGTGGTAGATTTTGACTTGATGGAAAAGGTGTCAAATTCAAGCAGTGCAAAGTTGCAAAGTGGTGCAACTTTCGCTCTGCAACTCGTGTGACCAAGCGAACTATTCCAACACATTCAAATAGGTACTTTTATGATAGGCATGGTCCTCTTTCACACCGAAACACATAGAATCGCTCTGAGCTATGTTCCATCGGATCGATCCCTTAAGGGTCCAAAGTGCAAAATGGCTACAAAATTCAACATGCTAGTAATCAAATACTGTGACACTTAGAATCTTCTCATCTAATCCTACAAAAAGGTGTTGGGATCCTCTAGAAAAACCTCTCTCGGTTTTGTCTATCTTGGAGTGGTTTTCTCATGGCGGTGGATTTTCACTTGATGGAAAAGGTGTCAAATTCAAGCAGTGCAAAGTTGCAAAGTGGTGCAAGTTTCGCTCTGCAACATGTGTGACCGAGTGGACTATTCCAACACATTTGAATAGGTATTTTTACACTAGACATGGTCCTATTTTGCACCAAAACACGTAGAATCGCTCTGAGCTATGTTCTACCGGATCGATCCCTTAAGGGTCCAAAGTGCAAAATGGCTGCAAACTTCAGCATCCTAGTACTTGGATACCATGACACTCAGAATCTTCTCGTCTAATCCTACATAAATGTATCGGGCTCCTCTAGAAAAAACTCTCTCGGTTTTGTCTATCTTGGAGTGATTTTCTCATGGTGGCGGATTTTCACTTGATGGAAAAGGTGTCAAATTCAAGCAGTGCAAAGTTGCAAAGTGGTGCAACTTTCGTTCTACAACTCGTGTGACCAAGAAAACTATTCCAACACATCTGAATAGGTATTTTTATTCTAGGAATGGTCCTCTTTCACACCGAAACATGTAGAATCGCTCTGAGCTATGTTCCACTGGATCGATCCCTTAAGGGTCCAAAGTGCAGAATGGCTGCAAACTTTAGCATGCTAGTACTCAGATACCATGACACTTAGAATCTTCTCATCTAATCCTACAGAAAGGTGTTGGGCCCCTCTAGAAAAACCTCTTTCGGTTTTCTCATGGCGACGGATTTTCACTTGATGGAAAAGATGTCAAATTCAAGCAGTGCAAAGTTGCAAAGTGGTGCAAATTTTGCTCTACAACTTGTGTGACCAAGCAGAGTGTTCCAACACATCCAAATAGGTATTTTTATGCTAGGAATGGTCCTCTTTTGCACTAAAACATGTAGAATCGCTCTGAGTTATGTTCCACCGGATCGATCCCTTAAGGGTCCAAAGTGCAAAATGGCTGCAAACTTCAGCATGCTAGTACTCAGATACCGTGACACTTAGCATCTTCTCGTCTGATCCTATAGAAAGGCATTGGGCCCCTCTAGAAAAAACCTCTCTCAGTTTTGTCTATCTTGGAGTGGTTTTCTCATGGCGGCAAATTTTCACTTGATGGAAAAGGTGTCAAATTCAAGCAGTGCAAAGTTGCAAAGTGGTGCAACTTTCATTCTGCAACTCGTGTGACCAAGCGGACTATTCCAACACATATGAATAGGTATTTTTATGCTAGGCATGGTCCTCTTTCAGACCAAAACATGTGGAATCACTCCGAGCTATGTTCCACCAGATCGATCCCTTAAGGGTCCAAAGTGCAAAATAGCTGCAAACTTTAGTATGCTATTACTTGGATACCATGACACTTACAAACTTCTCATCTAATCCTAAAAAAAGGTGTTGGAACCCTCTAGAAAAACCTCTCTCGATTTCGGCTATCTTGGAGTGGTTTTCTTGTGGCGGTGGATTTTCACCTGATGGAAGTGTCAAATTCAAGCAGTGCAAAGTTGCAAAGTGGCGCAAGTTTTGCTTTGCAAATTGTGTGACCAAGTGGACTATTCCAATACATCCGAATAGGTATGTTTACACTAGGCATGTTCCTCTTTCACACCGAAACATGTGGAATCGCTCTGAGCTATGTTCCACTGGATCAATCCCTTAAGGGTCCAAAGTGCAAAATGGCTGCAAACTTTAGCATGCTATTACTTAGATGCCATGATGCTTAGAAACTTTTTGTTTGATCCTATAGGATTGCGTTGAGCCTATCTACAAAAACCTCTCTCGGTTTTGGCTATCTCGGAGTGGTTTTCCGGTGGTGGCGGATTTTCACTTGATGGAAAAAGCATCAAATGCAAGCAATGCAAAGTTGCAGAGTGGTGCAACTTTTGTTCTGCAACTTGTGTGACCAAGAGGATTGTTCCAACACATCCAAATAGGTATGTTTACACTAGGAATGGTCCTATTTTGCACTGAAACATATGAAATCACTCTGAGCTATGTTCCACCGGATCAATCCCTTAGGTTGGAGGAGTCTTAAGTTGCAAATTTGTAAGTTGCTTAAAGCAATAAATTTGAAATGATATTGAATGGCCCACTTAGCACTCATTGCATCTAAGTGATGCTCATAGAGGTGAGGCACTAGGCCTTCTTGGGAGGTCACCCATTCCAATATACTCCAGCTCAAGCGCTTAACCAAAAAGTTTTTTCCCCAAGAAGGCACAGTGGAAAAGGCATAATCCACTATACTTTTGATGAGTGGAAAGGAATTCCTAAGAGACATGAAGGAGGAAGAAGGAGTTTTCTATGCAATCATGTTGAAGCCAAAGGAGGAGGAGTCACCTAGTTGGCTACCTAAGACAAAAGAGGTGAAGCAACTGTTGGATCAGTTCAGGGATATCATTTTCCAAGGCACACCAGCTACACTACCACATAAGAGGGCAATTAGTCATCAAATTGACTTTGTACCAGGAGCAACATTGCCTAACAGGGTTGCATACAAAATGACACTAGAGTAGAACAAGGAGATAGCAAGGCAAGTTCAAGAACCTTTGGACCAAGGGTTGATCAGGAAAAGCATAAGCCCATGTGTTGTTGCAGTGGTGTTGGCACCTAAGAAGGGAGATAAGTGGAGAATGTGTACTAATTCTAGGGCCATAAATAGGATAACCATTAGATATAGGTTTCCTATTCCTGGGATAAAAGACTTAATGGACTATTTAGAGGGTGCTAAGTACTACTCCAAGATTGATTTGAAAAGTGGCTACTATTAGATTAGGATGAAAGAGGGAGATGAATGGAAGTCAACTTTTAAAACCATAAAGGGGTTATATGAGTGGTTAGTAATTCCATTCGGGCTTACAAATGCACCTAGCACTTTTATGAGGGTGATAGCTTCTCCTCTTGAAGGACTTTATAGGAGTCTTGGTGGTAGTCTACTTAGATGATATCCTCATCTTTAGCAAAACAAAAGAAGAACATATGAAGCACTTAGAACTTGTGTTGAAGAAACTTCAAGAGGAGAAGCTCACCATAAATCTTGATAAATAGGGTACTTGGTAACTTGTTGAGGTGTCTAACTAAGGAGTATGGACAAGGATGGGAACAAGTCATTTCGTAGGCAAAATTCGCCTACAATGATAGCACAAATAGGCCTACTGGTAAGAGCCCATTTGAAATTGTATATGGGTTACATCCAAGGGCTGTACTTGAGCTAAGAGACCTAAAAGGTTATGAAGGAATCAGTGGACATACTGATGATTTTGCTCAGTCAATGAGAGAGGTTCATGAGTAGGTAAAGAAGACATTAATGGAGGCTAACCAGAAGTTGAAGGCTAAAAGAGATGAAGGGAAGAGATATCTACAATTTGAAATAGGTGATTTGGTGATGGTGTACTTGAACAAGGAAAGACTACAGAAAGGCATACGAAGTAAGCTGCAGATGAAAAGGATAGGGCCATGTAAAGTGTTGGCTAAGTATGGATCTAATGCATACAAGGTGGAGTTACCCAAGGAGATGTCCATTTCACCTATCTTCAATGTGAAGAACTTGGTGAAGTATAAAGGACCAGAAATGGATGAGGAACAATATAGTGTTGAGGTGAGTAAGGATGTGGACAAACTCAAGGTACTTGATCAAATCAGTCCACAAGCGGACAAGATTCTAGACTGAAGGGTGAAGAAGAAGACTAGGCACAAGACATACATGGAGCACCTAGTGAAGTGGAGACATCAACCAGAGTCAGAGGCTACTTGGATAGCAAAAAGTGACTTTAAGAAGCATGGAATTAGTGAGGAGCTCTTGAAACCACAGGTTCCTTAACTTCTTTGTTGCAGGGGGGAGAATGGTGCAGGAGCACCTTACGGTCTTTTGGAGAGATCTTTGCAATTTTGGCTTGTAGGTGGTTCTAGCCAACCACCAAGGGAATAAGGACTATGATGTAAAGTACCGAGAGCTTTTTTGATGAGTGAATTGGAAATAGGTTTGTTAGGGGCTTGTGGTTTGGGTAAGTCTTGGACACTGTGAGCATTTTGAGCAATGTTGCCTTGGCTATTTGTCCTAAAAGTTGGAAAATGGCATTAATGATGCTCTAAGCCCGACCCAAGGGTCCTAGCACATGGGAGAAACGTATATAAGGTCAGAAAAACCCTAATGCCTGGGTTGGAGGATTGTTTTCACAAATTGAGACTTGGAGAGTAAATTTTTATGATTGGAAGAGAGCAAGTTTTCATTGAATTTCTATGTTTGAGCCTTCATCCAGTCAAGAATGGATTGAAAGGACTTATTTGATTCTTTGAGTCTTCCATTTGTGTCACTTACTTACCTTGTGTAGCATTATATTAGTCATCTAGACCAACTGGTTATCTTTTTGCAAGTTTTTGGTGTTCTTGGTCTCATTGCTGGTTCAGGTTTGATTTGTGAATAATAAGTCCCACTTGAATTCCCATGGCTTTCCTCTCATGGCCACTTGGAATCAAGTTGGGGACCAATGTTACAAGACTAGGACTCACCTCAGACTTGACAAGCCATTTTTTGACTTGGACTTAGGCTCGGAGCCCAGACTCGACAAATAGAAAAACCTAAGAAATTCAAAGATTTGTAAGGATTTAAAACTTGTTTCATGCACCCTTTAATAAATAAACCTTAAAGACACAATAGCATCATCAAATAGAAATTACTATGATCCCATACACAAACATACATCAATCACATAAGTATAAGCACAAATTTTAGCTGAAGGAAATAAGACATTTAGATATATAAATATTGTGATATTGCTATCAGGATTCAATCGTGTAGTTTTACAAGTCAAACTCATTGACCCATGATTCATCAGTAGTGGTTCACAAGAACCCATCTCTCATGATAATGAATGGTTCATAAGGAGGAAGATAAATCTTCATACATTTATTCTATCACAAATGAGATAAGTGTTTGGTTTCATGAAGGTCATGAGACAACCATTAATGGGGAATGGATACATGAAGAACTGATGGAGAATGATAATGGCTTCAAACTGCTATAAAGGATTTTTTTTTTCGTTTCAATGATGCAAGAGGTTTTTGGTTTCACTACCAAAATGAGCCTACGAAGAATGCATGTGAAACTCCTTTTGACCTTGAGGGTGAACTTACTCCATCTCAAGGATCATGCATTGAGGATGACATAGATCAATGTTAGGGCTAACCAATTAATAATTATACACGTGAATAAGTCAAACATGTACATGTCAATAAGGGAACTACAAGTACTCATAAACACGTAAGCCTCAAAAAGAATACACACAAATACATAGTATACACAAATTCAAACAAAGTATATGCACAAATACAAGGTATATACATGAAAACATGTAAGCCACAAAGTATACACTTGAATGCACATAAGTCACAAAGTATACACGTAAGTTGTAAAGTATACACTTGAATATACGTAACTCATATCTATTAAACCATCAATTTAGAATGCAAATATGGAGAGGCATCGAAAAAAGATATTTGTATTAACCAAATAGTCATGTAGGCATACATAAATATATGTCAATATAAGTATGAAATATATGTACAAAATAGCCATGTAGGCTTACAAGAATGCCATCTAGGCATACAATGTCAAATATGTCCAATAAAAAATATATACAAAACTGCCATGCAGGCATACAATAAAGGACTTTGGAATCAAAATTCATTGCTCTCCATGCCCAAGAAATAAAATATTTCCCTTTCCTTTTCGCTCGGATGGCGATAGGTCTATCACTCATTTTTGTTGAGCTCGTGGAGTGCTCCTACTACTCCTCCTAGGGTTTAGTTCATGGTGAAGTTTTAACTGTTACAATAAGAAGTAAAGACATGAATATATAGAAATTACATTATAAAAAATGATATATTTGACAAAATAATCACTTACATCCATCTCACGATCTCTCTCCACAAGGGAAATATCCTCGCGCCCATGCTCAGGCATGCTCAATCCTTGTATAAACCATGCAAATAGACAAAAACTACATGAATCAATAATGGTTTGATTTCTCACTAACTAACATCTATAACAACGAATGTAAATTAAAATTTACTAATTTGCCTCATACCTCTTCTATCAGAGCCATCGAGGATTGTATAGAAGATGTCACACCAATATCCATTGCCCTCATCACATTCAAAGGTGTATCGTCTTGCAACAACTGAAAAGAAAACAACAAATTATTCAACATAATCAACGATGTGCATGTATAAACTACACAAATATATTAAGTACTTGATTCATTAGTTAAACTCTTTATTCTATTACCTGCGTGATGGTTTGAGTAAATCCACCACCACTAGGAAGTGTTCCATCAAAACCTCCAATATTAGTCTGTTCAACTTCCAAAATTGCATATTAAATTACCATTCGTAAAACAATGCCATTAATATGAAATAAACTTATAATTGTTTACTAGTTACATACCCTAGCGATAGGTGTACTACAAAAATAGGTTGGTGGGGGGGCAGTGTATCCAGTCTCAACACTATGACCCTACAATTTTATAAAAAATCATAAAAAATTTTAGTTAATCTTGCATTTGAAAATCAAAATTTAATAAACTAAATTCAATGAACAGATGCACTAACTTTTACCTGACTATCAATGCCATATGCCTCATGAAAAATGTTAGCTTCCCTCTCCATATCCATAGCTATAGATGGATCCTGCGTATCAGTCTCCTGAGGGTAGATGGGGTCATGTGAACAAGCAGCCCCGCAAGATTGACACACATGTGTTTGAAGACCACCACTAGAAGACTCCCCTGGATGGCGTTGTAGAATAGGGCTAGTATGATGGATGAAACTCTGGGTCAAAGTGTTGATTGCCTGTAATGTCTCTACATCAGCACTTTCCTTCATGATGGAAGGCATAACAATGTGCTCATGATGTGGCCTAGCGAGAGCTCATCTACCTTGCCACATAGGATCCAACTATGCACCAGGTCTATCCTGAGTTGACCCCCCACCTCTCCCCTAGAAATCCCTCATATCAAAATAATTTGGGATTTTGTTCAATATGAACTCACTATATAGTTTCCTAAGGAAATATTGCGAGACCTCGCAATTGTTGCACGGTGGGTAATCAAAGACCATGTACCACCTATCCTAAAACTGCTCCTTCATTTGTTGGTGGTGGCACCAATGGATAGGAAACCTCTTCGCATTGAGGGTAAGAGTTTGATTTGTGTGTGGGTCGGTGAATAATGAGCACAAATCAGCTTTTGTTATTTTTAAATCTTTAACATCCTTGTATGATAGTTTATTTGCATAATACTCCCTAGCGGCCTACCTCCTATCTTCCCATCTACTTATTTGTTTGCTAATTGAATCTATGTTTGTTAAATCTTTCAATGAATTTGCTAGGGTCATTCTTTCTGTGGTTGAACCATTTGGATCACTCAAACTATTGATCAAATCCTCAATTTATTTTTTGTTGTTCTCAATTTCACTCATTAAATTTTGTTGAGTGCCAGGAGAGGGTTGAGTGATTGGTGGAGGAGGTTGATGTTGTGGTTGATTTTGATCTTGAGGATTTGGTTGGTCCTCCTGTTGAGGATTTTGAGGGTTTGCAGGTTGATTTGCATGTCCTAAAAATTCAAACAAATAGATATCAAATTCAACCTAAAACTAACAAATTCAAAACAAAAAGCATAGAATCCTTACCTCTTACAACTCCTCGTCGTCGTGGTGCCATTGTTGTGAAGAAATTTGGATTCTTGGTGAACAAAATCTTCTCCTAGAATGTGAGCATGATATTTTGGGGATTTTGGCCATGAGTGGAGCAAAAAAACCAGTCGAAATGCAAATGAGAGATTTAAATTTGTTTTTTTGCTTTTAACAGTCAATAACAAGAGTGCATTATAACGCACTCACGTTATTTATTTGTAGTTATGGCCATCGGGATCTTGCCTAGGTTTAATAGAAGACATAATGTGAGCGCGTTATAATGCGCTCATGTTATGCTTTTCAACTTTTTTTTTTTAGGGTGTCCATGGAATTGCTACCCATTTCCATGCACCCACCCCAATGTTGAAAAGCAGGTATATGCCTTGGTTAGAGGAGTTAAAAAATTTAGGCACTATATCTTAAGAAACAAGTTCTTCACAATTGTCCTAGATCCAACAGTCAAGACCTTATTAATGTAAAATGAGTTGGGAGAAAGAAGAGAAAAATGGGTCACTCTACTGCAAGAATATGACATGGAGATTAATCCCATGAATTTGGTTCAATGAAAAGGTCTCACACATATAATAGAAAAAATTGAGTTGGAGCTCATAGTCTAGTAGTATTATTTGGAGGATGTTTCCCAATGTAAGTGGTACAATGACACCATCTATTATTTTTTGAACAATAAATGCCCTTCATGGGTGCAAGGAGTATAAAAATATGCTTTAAGGCTGAAAAGAAGCAACTACGTGTTACAAGGATCCATATTGGACAAGATAAACCACAAAGGGATTTATCTAAGGTGCCTTGGGAAAGAAGAAGCAAATGAAGTGTTGAAGCAATTTCATGACAAGTTTGGTATTGGCCATGGGCCCGAGGCTTCAATAGCTCATCAGATCCTACGAGCTAGGTATTATTAGCCAACATTGTTCAAAGATGCATACAATATCATTAGGCCCTATCATGCATGTCAAACAACCGCCACTAGGGAAAGGAATGTTGTTATCATGCTATAACCAGTCATGGAGGTAATGCCTTTTTCTTAATGGAGACTTGACTTCATTGGCTTGATAAACCAACCATCCTTTGTAGGCCATAGGTATATTATGATTGCTTCTAATTACTGGAGTAGATGGACTGCAACAATAACATGTAGGAAATGTATGACTTAATTAGGTACTAATTTCTTGGAATGTTTTATTTTAAATCTCTTGGGTTGCTTGTTTTCCCTTGTGTGTGACCACTATGATTCCAAACCCACTCTAAGATTCAGTGCTTATGTTTTTGATCAAAAAAGAAGAGTATCAAAAGAAAATATAAAAGAAAAGAGAAAAGAAAAAGAAAATGATGAGACAAAAAGCTATGTGGGTGTATGAACAACTCTTTTTGGGCTATGGATGCCCAAATAGAAATAAAGAAATGTTTGTGGGGTCATAGCAACAACTCTATCTAGGATATGGATGCCTAACTAGCAGTGAGCAATGTCCAAGTTACTTTTGGGGTCAAAAAAATTATGTAGCTTGCTTTGGCTGATTAGTCACTATCTTGAGTGGTCTCTAAGAGACGGAAATGAACTCACTGCAAAGACTTCTGAGGTACTCTATGACTTGATCTCACTAAGGGTCCCATTCTCCTTTAAGTTCTAGTTCACTTATGGAAATTGGATTTTGGTCTGCGAAACCAGATATTTTGGGTTTCATATGAATCTTTATCCTTGGAATTCTCGAGAGCGTTCTCCTAGCGGAGTCACCATTTGTTGTGCCTATTGCACACATTCCCCATTCAAATCGAGGACCCCTCCTTGTTTTTGGCTTCATCGATTCTTTTTTTCCTTTGCCTCATTTTGTGTGCCCCTAGCCTTGAACTTAAGTTGTTCACATGTCTTGAATTCATCACATTTTAAATGGCCAAAACAACCATTCCCAAATTTGCTAAGTGTTTTGTCTCTAATGAAAATCCCCTTGCATGTTTTCCTTTGCACTTTTCCCTTGCATCCTTTGGACCCTATAGACCCGCATTTGTAGGTCTCCCTTGGCGGGTCTTTGTTATTGCTTTTCTACTAAGTAGCTGCTAACCTGTTCCTTCCACCCATGTTTTCGGCTCTACACTGATCATCACCGTCTGGGTCTTCGCCGAAGGTCACACCAAGTTGGGTTTTCACAAGCCCATCTACCCAACCTACCCTCTAACTTTTGTACCAAGAATTTATTATAGACCATTAATGCACCTTGACTTATAAACATGCCACCTAGCCTGTCCTTTTCATTTTCATTTTGAAAATTTCAAGGACAAAGAAACTAAGAATGAGGAGGGACACCCCCACAAGCTCACAATGAATCAAAGCCGAGCTTTTCATCAGATTTCTGTGTTGATTCTAGGTTAGTTGTCGCTTAAAATTTCAAGAAGTGCTTTTGTAGTTAGGGTTTGAGTCAGTTAGAATTAAAAATATTAAGAAATCAATACCCCAGTTCACCCAGTAGCCTTCACCACCCTCAGTCTCGTACAAACTACTTGATCCCTCATTCGAAATCATCCAAGTTGGTCAAAATAATGTCTCTATGTTCATGCAAAACCCCATGCTCCCTTCATCATTCCTCGCATGGTAAGGATACCTTTGTGGCCTGCATCATCATTATGGCCGTCTTGGTTAACAATGAAAGTCTTAGAGGAAAATAACTAAGTCTTAACCCTAGGCAAGAATTCCCATGCGAGATTCCACTTGCGAGATGTCACCTCCCCATTATTATTGTTGAATAGCCTAGCCTTAACCACCTGCCGCATTGTGCATTCCTCTTATACTGCTGGCACCAAGTGCTCAAATCGTCTAAGTCCAAACCAAGTTGCGGGAGGCCATCTATGGGTCGTTGTCCTATGATTATCTATAGACATGGAAAATGTACATTTTGATCTGACACACTGGATCTTGATTTACTAACACCATTTCATCCTGAATCATCTCCTTTGCTAGTCATTTAATCGAATAATTTTTATTTCATTAAATTCATCACTCTTCATCTCTTAATTAAATTAATCAACTTTATCTAATTACGACATCATCTCCTATTAATTAAATAAATCAGTTTTATTTAATTAATTCTCTAAAACTCCTTTTAATTAAATAACTCATTTTATTTGATTAAATCCCTAAAGTCTTCTTATTAAATTGAATAAATTAAACCTTATTTAATTTAATCTAACATTATCCCCTTTAGTTAAATAAATCAAATCAATTATTTAATTCAATCTTTCTTGTCAATTCTTGATTTAAATTAACTCATAAATTTAAGTCTAAATTGTCGCATCTCCTAATTCTTCATTAAATTAATTAATCTTTGATTAATTTAATCCCAATCTATGTCACATTCTCTAGAGAATGCAACTTGCACAATAAATCAATTACTTTGATTTATTAATTCATCTATTTTCCCTCACATGGAATAAGAGGGGAGTATTACCTAAAATTTGAATTCAAATTTGAATGGGCTTGGTCCTTCCAACAAGGCATTCAATGCCTCTTACATGTCCTTGTGCATTGAGCCAAGTGACATTAACTCCATTTCTTCCATCCCCCCTAAACATGTCACTTCATCAAATTCAAATTTCAAACTTGCACATTGATCAAAATGTGCTCATTCCTCGACCAATCACATCTTGATAAGTGGCACTTGGCCATTGGATGTTGAATGATCCCACATTGTTTATTTTCACTCTCTCTTCCATTTTGGAAATCTATAAATGAGAGACTCTTCCTCTCATTCAATCATCTGCAATTTGAGTAAACTTAATATACTCAACTTCTTCTTCAAGCATATCTAGTTTCATCCATTTCTTCACATTCTTAGCTAGGTTATGCAGATTTTTATCATGAAGCTTGATTGAATCTTCATCAAGGTGGATCACTCATCAAATCACTCAACATTGCAACTTAGGAGTTGGGAATGGTACAATTCTGACACATCAATTGGGACCAACTCCCCCATGGGATCTCTAGTTTGCTCACTTAATTAGGATTTAATTGCTTTCTTTGTTCATCTTTTGCTCATTTTTTCTATTTTAAGTTTTGTAAATGGATTTCATGGGGAATCCTTGTTTCTAACTTGCATATGATCTAATATTGTGTTTTTTTGTTTTATTTATGTATGTATGAAATTAGGGTTAACATTTTGGCCCTAGAAGGAGGGACAATGAAAGTGAGTATTCCCAATCTAAATTGATCCTAGGATGAAGCTATTGGATAAAATAAGCCGTGAAACTATCCAAGTCTTGCAATGCCAATTGATTATCAAAACCCACATTTAGGCATGATATCATTATCTCCTCCAAACTTCAAAAGTATAATGAAAGTGAGTATGCCCAATATAAATTTTGGAACAACTCTCCCTTTGGTAGATTTAAATCTAAGTCAAAACTTAAAAATCTATCAACCAAGCAATCAAGGTATGAGCCTTTCAAACAATATTCCAATCATAAAGAAAAGAATCATATCAAATCCTCCCATTTTTCCATTGATATCGCAACAATAGATGGAAACCATCCAAGCAACCCCAATGGTCAACACAAACACCATCCCTGAAGTGTTTGAAGCACCAAGCGTCTCAATCAGATCACTCATCACAATGGTCAACACCATTCCTAGCCCATCGCCACCATCACCAAAGCACAATTCATTCTCCATCATATTGCAAGCCACTCAACAAGATGCTCATCAAAAGGCGCTCCAAAACCAATGAGTTGCACAACTAGCTTCTCAGCAAGCACAAGTGCAATTAGTTGGCCAAAAAGTTGCACAAGCCACACAAGCCGTACAAGCTATGCAATTAGCACAAGTAGCCTGAAAAGTACAAGCTCAGGCTCAAGCTCAACACCAGGCTCGATAGGAATGAGCACAATACCAGGCGTAATTACAATCAATCCATCAACAAATAGCTCAACAACAAGCCCAAAAACAAGAATTATTGGCACAACAACAACATCACGACCAACAAAAAGCATTGTTGGCTCAACAATAAACACATGCCTTACTCACGCACCTAGAGCCACTTTTCAATCATGATCAAAACTCACCAATGATGCCCAAAACTGATCAAAGTCAAGAAATGTTAACATCATTTGATCCTATGGTTGAAAAAATTGACAATCTATCCACCATAGTTGTTGAAAATAATGATCAAAATCTACCCATCAATGAGCACCTTGAAGATGTTTCCACTTCATCCAATGATCAAATCAACGTACATCAAGAGCCATTTTTTAGTCATGATCAAGACCCCTCCTACAAAGATCTATTTCAAGGAGTGTTGATGTTATTTGATCCTATCGACATAGACCAAGATCCATCCACCAATGATTGTGTTGACAATGTCTCTACACTACCTAACGAGTTAGAGGACATATCTCAAGAAATTATTCCAAAGCATGATCAAAAACTATCACCAAGGTCTAGCAATGGTCCCTCCCAAGGCATATTGACATCCTTCGACGTCATGGTTGGGAACAATAAAAGAATCCTCAACTCACCATTTGATCCAAGTCCACTCAAAGATCAAGAGGATATTGAGCCACTTCCCATGCCTTATGACGATGTCCAAAAACCCTTTGAAAGCAATCCATCCTTTGAAATTGACCCATGTCAATAATTTGATCCAAAGCATGTTGAAATCAATTTTGACATTAACTAAGATCAAGAATTTTTATATTCAAGATACTACAATAAGGTAATGGGCACTCTCCTATCTATACAAGATACTCCTCCATCTACCCATAAGATGCTGTCTTTGGATGGACACGTGGATGATCTTCATTCAAAACAAGAATCTCATACTCTTGAAATCATTACCAACAAACAAGAGTCTCCTACTCTTAAAATTTGTATACATGATCAAGATATATAGAGAAATCCAGAGACATATCAGAAATAGGTCATGAAGAGGGCTCCTCCAAAAGTTGCGAATTAGAAACATGTTATGAAATGAATCATGAGGAAGACTTTTACAAGGACAGTGAAGCATCAACATCTCTTGAAGAAGCATTACAATCTGATATCTCACAAGATCAAGCTAAAGATATCAATCAGACATTCATCCCACATATGGAGGATCCTATCACTTATAAAGTTGGACCACTTACCTTTCTTAGGGAAAGCTATCTCATCAATAAAGACGCTGACACTTTTGAAGGTCCACAATAGGGCACAAAGGGATTAGAACATTTTTTCCAAGGTAAATCATATCCTATTGCAGATAAAATGTTTTGACAAATGAATTATCAAGGCAGAGGATTAGGCCTACAAGAACAGGGTATCCTAGAACCAATGCAGATTTTTGGCAATCCTAAACATCAAGGCCTTGGTTATTCAACAATCAAGGGATATAAACATATCAACGATCCTTCCATAAAACTGGGGGCAACTTCATCTCAAACAAACATCAACATAGGGGGAACGAAGGATCCTTATGATGAAACTAATGCCAATACTACAACCCGCCACGCCATGAATCTTCATCCACCCATCATCCCATCCACGAATTGGGACCAACATAAAAATAAGGTTTTGAATAAAAAGATGAAGAATATCATCAAAGAAAAAGAAGCTAAGAAGCATATTGGACAAATCAAATACATATGGATATCGAAGGATACAAAGAAAGATTATCCCTATCAAACTCCATTAGTCGAATAAACTATGGGGACAAATAAAAAAGGGAAAAGTATCCATCGAAGATGTCCAAAAAAGAAAAACCAGGCTTCTCAAGCGACATACAAAGTATATTGAGCTGTTGGTCTTAATTCCATGCACACTTCCATATCCATCCATCATTGGTCATCTTCCCAAGTTTGGAGAGTCAAAGGTTCCAAACTATCAACCAATCCATATTTTATTCGTAAACACACTCTACCATCCACGCTTCCACGCATGATATCCAATTCTCACATTGACCATGTATTGGTAGCGACCCTTCACAATAAGGATTCAAAAGGAACTCTATCGTGATGCGTGCACAAAGATAGAGTCAACTAAGGTATCAGCAAACCAGATCAAAAATCTCAAAAGTTGCATTCAAGTGCGCATATCTTGGAAAAGCAGCTTCTTTAAGCAGGATATAGATGGAACGTTATGACAGAAGCATCTACATTAGCACCACCAAGGGGTTTATCATCAACTTAAAATCTCTCAAAAAATCAATAAATATCAATAAATATCAAAAATCCTAAAAAAAATAATTAGAAAAAGGATTGAAAATAGTAAAAAAAAAATTATTCCTCTAGTGAAAACCACTACGATGGTGCTTTGGGCAAGTACCATGATGAAAACCTGGAAAACAGGCGTCATGTGTAGAATCAAGCATCTACGTGTGCCAGTTCAGGAGAAAGCATCTTATCACATCCATAATAAATCCAACATTTCGGCCATATCATCTATTCATCCATGAACCGTTTATCCAACACATTATCATTTATATACCTTATCTAGATCTTGATGAAGGTTTGGTGCACACTTTACACTTGCTTGTGGTAAACATCTTGACATGGGTCATTTTCATTGATCCCATCCTACCCGAGGTTATTTAAACCTGGAACCACTATCCAAAGGCACATCCATTTTTCGAACACCTTATCTTATCGCAAGATGATCCATATCCATTCATCCATCTGTCTATCCAAGAATCCACCCATGGCCATTCAAACATTGCTAGACGCTCGAGGGAAAATATTTACATCTTGCTTCGAGAATAAATCTTGATATATATCCTCTAGCTTATGTGGTCATCTGAACATTTGCAAATGTGAAATCAATTTGGTCAAAGAATTTGTGAGCACTAAATCCAAATCCCTAGCCCATGGCATATTTTGACAAGATGATGTTCCTTATCAAGCTTTATCTTTTGTTGAATATCAATCCAAGCAATCCATATCAGTTGCATCTAATGTGTACATCATCACATCAAATCATCAAAGCTATTTTATTCTAAACCAAGCTTCATTAATCTTGATCAATCGAATCCAATCAATTATTGCCTTGTTTGACTTAACACACTTAGTCAAACTATCATCTTGTGCACGAGTTTACTCTAGGATAACACAACTTCCTAGAGTGTACAAGTGCATTATCATCTTATTTGACTTAACACACTTAGTCAAGTTATCCAATCCATTATCAACTTGTTTGACTTAACACACTTAGTCAAACCATCCACTTTTCTACAAGTTTACTCTGGGATATCACAACTTCCTAGAATTTACAAGTGCATTATCACTTTTGTTTGACTTAACACACGTAGTCAAACTATCAATCAATCAATTTGATCAATCAACCTTAGCTTGGTTTTCAACAAAATCCTGAAATAGAGCACTGCTATCATCACATATCCACATCCAAATCATCAAAATCATGCGAAAATCCAAAAACATCCAAATCATATCAAAATTCAAAACATTTCAAAATCTGAAAAATCAAAAAATAGTCACCTTGTCCAAACTACATCATCTCTCAGCTTGAACATAGGAAAGGTTGATCTTTGATCATCCCCTGAGATAGTTAAGGTCAATCCTTAGGCATCCGTCGCATTGGCAATCCGTTTTCCCATCTATTTTCACATTTAGGTCAGTCCTTAGGCATTCGTCACAATAAAATGGCAATGTATTTTCCCATCTATCTCATCATGCAGTCAAGTCAATTGTCATCCAAACTATGTCGTCTCTGAGTGTAAACTTAGGCAAGGCCATCCTTGATTGGCCCTTGATACACAAAATACCAAAAACATTGAAAAATCTCGAAAATACAAAAAAAATTGTAAAACATCTCAAAATACAAAAAACAGCCTCAAAATATCTGAAAAATCCAAAATAGTGCATCCATTTTCATCTCGCTTTCACCCGTGATTGTCATCACTCATAATAAAATCAATCATCTCCTTCACCCTTTAGTGAGTCAATCAAAAGCAAGTTTAGCAGGTTCCAAAGTGAACACCTAATCGTCAAAGTCTTGAAAGTCTCAGTTAGTAAGCAAGCAAGTTGGTCAACTCAGAATATTAGTAGCTTATCATCCAATCAGTCCCATCAAAACCCTGATCACAACATGTCCTAGGATGAAGCTTTCCTGCGATGGACATAAGCATCAGTTACCCCATAGCAGTTAGTCTTGGCTAGCGGTATGAAGAACATTAGCTTGTTTGGTTTTCTTTATTTGGTCTTTGATTGACTTATCTTATTTTTTGTTCATTCCTAGGAACTCTCGATGATGCCTAAACAAAATAGGTTTAGAGAGAAAGGAATGGGGCAATGATCATTATCTTTTTTATCTACTTCTCTTGTTGGATATTCTTGTAAAATAACTTGGTGAATACTTGCTTTGTTAGGTCTATCCTAGCAAGGTTTCCATATGTCAAGTGTGAACAAGAATACTCCTATCTGATTGATGAGTCAAAGTCCATCACACTAGGTACCACGCCATCCTAGTCCTTTATACCTTGATGCATTGTACCTATGTGTGTTATCAAACATAAAGTAATTGGCCATTTGAAAATCCTAACTCCTGGTAAGCAATACATCATCATCATCGGTAATAATGTGAACTTATGTGGATCCTCCTTCCAGCTATCTTATTCTTCTATCTTTACTAACATTTCTATCTAAAATCAGTGTGTTGTATCAAAATATACACGAGGCTACCCATGGCCGATGACTGTCCATATATCATTAGAATTGTCTACATCAAAGAATTATCTTTTGTCCTTTGATCAATAGAACCACTCCTCTCGCATTTTATCGTGATCTCGATCGAAAAATCATACATTTCTGCTCAATCTCTCAAGGGGGCAGTATACCAACGTAATCCTTCCACTGGGGCAACAGTGGGGCATCTAAAAAATTGAGAAATTTTGAACTTTGATCACAGTAGTTTATTCTTTGAATCAAAGCAACAAATACATTGCTTCAAAGAGGGGAAAAATGTAGACATGGAAAATGTACATTTCGATCTGACACACCGGACCCTGATTTACTAACACCATTTCATCCCAAATCATCTCCATTGCTAGTCATTTAATCGAATAATTTTTATTTCATTAAATTCATCACTCTTCATCTCTTAATTAAATAAATCAACTTTATCTAATTAATTCATCATCTCCTCTTAATTAAATAAATCAATTTTATTTAATTAATTCTATAACACTCCTTTTAATTAAATAACTCATTTTATTTTATTAAATCCCTAAAGTCTTCTTATTAAATTGAATAAATTAAACCTTATTTAATTTAATCTAACATTATCCCCTTTAGTTAAATAAATCAAATCATTTATTTAATTAAATCTTTCTTCTCAATTCTTGATTTAAATTAACTCATAAATTTAAGTCTAAATTGTCACATCTCCTAATTCTTCATTTAATTAATTAATCTTTGATTAATTTAATCCTAATATATGTCACATTCTCTAGAGAATGCAACTTGGACAATAAATCAATTACTTTGATTTATTAATTCATCTATTTTCCCTCACATGGAATAAAAGGGGAATATTCCCTAAAATTTGAATTCAAATTCAAACGGGCTTGGTCCTTCCAACAAGGCATTCAATGCCTCTTACATGTCCTTGTGTATTGAGCCAAGTGATATTAACTCCATTTCTTTCATCCCCCCTAAACATGTCACTTCATCAAATTCAAATTTCAAACTTGTACATTGATCAAAATGTGTTCATTCCTCAACCATTCACATCTTGACAAGTGGCACTTGGCCATTGGATGTTGAATGATCCCACATTGTTTATTTTCACTCTCTCTTCCATTTTGGAAATCTATAAATGAGAGAATCTTCCTCTCGTTCAATCATCCACAATTTGAGTAAACTTAATATACTCAACTTCTTCTTCAAGCATATCTAGTTTCATCCATTTCTTCACATTCTTAGCTTGGTTACGCAGATTTTTATCATGAAGCTTGATTGAATCTTCATCAAGGTGGATTACTCATCAAATCACTCAACATTGCAACTTAGGAGTTGGGAATGGGCCAATTTTGACACATCAATTGGCACCAACTCCCCTATGGGATCTCTAGTTTGCTCACTTAATTAGGATTTAATTGCTTTCTTTCTTCATCTTTTTCTCATTTTCCTATTTTAAGTTTTGTAAATGGATTTCATGGGGAATCCTTGTTTCTAACTTGCATATGATCTAATATTGTGTTTTTTTGTTTTATTTGTGCAGGTATGAAATTAGGGTTCACACCTATTCTATAGATAGAGCTTGAATCTATTGAATAGGGATCCATCTTTTAATAGTAAAATTATGTTGTTAAAATCACTCTCATCTTCAACTCACTTTTTATGTTTTAAAAGGAATTTTAGTTTAAATCTTGCATTATTAGCTTAGAGCATCCATTAATGGCTTCCATGGTAACTTAGTTGCATCCATTTACCATATTTTGAAATAAGGGTTTTAATATTTTGAACCTTGCATACATTTAGAATAGCTTTGCATACACTCATATCAATCATTTTAGCATTCATCATGTTAAAATAGCCTTCATCACATTTTATCAAATATCTCTCATTGATTTCGTCAATTCTCTATTGGCAAGAGACACTTCACAAGTCATCTGGTGTTGTCACTGATGGAAACCCTAGTTATTAATCCCATCCATATCTCAGTAATTGCTTATACTGAAAGTCAAATTGAAGATATGTAATATTTGTAAAAGCTAAAATAGGGCATCTGACAGAGTTGTGTACATTCACTCATATGTAATTTCTTGTTATCACTTTGTGTTTTGGATCTCAAGGAAGGTATTTTGATGTATGGACTATCTTATCTTTGAATCATCAGGGTTTGCACTGATTGGTGTGCAAGTTAGAAGATTTGGTTTATTGATTTTCATTCTAATAGTGCAAAAAGGCTAACTACGATGAGTGTAGCGTGTTGTAGATCTTTGAGGCATTATTGTTTAAGGTGTTTTATTTTTGAGACATGTTTTTTTGGGTCCTTACTATGTTTTGACTGACATTGTTTGATTTGTATTGATAATTTTCTATGCATTGGGTTAATAGTTTGTGCATGTTTCATATTTTGTTAAAGCTGACATACAGTTGTTCTAATCTCTAGTTGCGGATATTTATAATTGATCATTCATATCATTTTGATACATGATGCGAGATTTAGAAGAAATATAGATCGATTATGTGTAGTTTCACTTGAGCAGAACAAAGATTGGTGATTTGAATTAAAGCAGATAGAATTTCAAGACCAGAATCAGACATAATGTGAAGAATGCAATCAGTGTGCTTAACCAAAACTATAATCAAGCATTAGAAGATGATCTCTCATAGTTCATCCATTCTACTTTTCTTTTGGATGTGACTATAAGATAGTGAGTCTTCTTTTGTGCATAAAGCCTTTTGTATCTGAGTAGTGAGTTCTAGGCAATGTTCCTGAATGCATGTGCATTCCATTTGTAAACACTTATTTTGAGTATACTCAAATTGTGGATTAACCTCCAGAATGGTTTTCCCCTAACAAGGTTTCCACGTAAAAATCCTTTTGTTATGGTGTTGTGGTTGATTGCCTTATGTTCTTGCATCTTTATTTTGGTTCAATGCTATAAGTGGTTTAAAGATCAAGTTAATAAAGTTAAATTTTGTAGAACACTAATTCACCTCCCCTCTCAATGTTCCTTGATTCCAACATTCCCTTTAATAGAATCGATTGAAACAAGATCATTATCCAAGGGATTGGGAAAGGGTCACCATTCCACATCAATGCAACAACACTCCCCCAATAGGATAAGTTTAAATAGATTAGAATAGATTTTTATGAATCTTTCATATTTTAATATGTTAATTTCAATGGATTCTTAGCTTAGTTTACATTGATGATCTTATTGGGACTGATGCATAGTGGTTTAAGTACACTTTGGATCCTCATGGATCAAGTCTAGTTAGCCTATACTACATCGTCAGTCACACATAGAACATTACTTTTCAACACCCTACTACCCACAATCTAATAGTCAAGCTAAATCAACTAATAGAACCCTTGATCAAATCTTAAGGAAAATAGTTAGCAAAAATAATAAGGATTAGCACACACAACTGACATATGCATTATGGGATTATTTTATGAATAATAAAGCATCAACTATGAGTACCCCTTATAACCTTGTCTATGGGATGGAAGCAATAATTCCCTTAGAGTTAGAGATTCCTTCACTAATAATTGCTCTTCAAGGACTTATTGATGATAATACTCATATGGAACAATGATTGCATCAGCTTGAAATGCTTGATGAAAAATGCATTAATTCTCTTGAGAACCTTCAAGCTTATTCTAAAATAATTCAGCGTAGTTACTATGCTAACATCATCCCTTAGTTATTCAATAAAGGTGTTTTGGTGTTATCTGAGAATCAATGTAACATCAATGTCACTCTGACTGAAAAAGGAAAATTTGGCCCTAATTGGTTAGGACCTTATGTAATTGATGAAAAGTTTGGGTCTAGAGCATATATGTTACAAGAAATGGATGGTAAACCTCTTAAAGAACCTATTAATACCACACATTTTCACTAGTACTATGTCTACTCTTCTTGAATAGTGTGAATGATAAAAAAGTGGTGTTAGAGTTAATAGATAGCATTTTATATTCTCTCGCATTGCTTCATTCTTCACAAACAATTATTTATGTTTCTTGAATACTAAAGTAATTATTACATTAATTTTTAGATGGTTATATTAGGTTTTCATACTATTCAAATCCATCTTATATATTGTGTTAGATTAGATCCTTATATGCATTTAATGTTGTTCAATAAATCATAGGTGCATTTAATTTAACATAATATACTTAATCAAAATGTTGCATCTAACACAAACACATAAGCATAAAAAATGAGCTAAATGTAAATGATGATATATATATATACCACAAAGTTTTCTAGTACATGTCATCAAATATACAATTCTAGGGTGGCATATGGCTACTAGATCCCTTGGGATCTAGTGATTATATATATCTAGAGATAGTCCATCGAGAGATGGTTGTATGAGAACATGATCATGAACTAGTAAGAGCATTCAAATCATACTGTAGACCTTGTGCTCATCCAATAGTCATAGTTTCTTATCTAATGGCCTTTAGGAGCTCTCACTCTATGTTGCCTCTATCTGCATGTAGCCTAGCTTCCTCTACATGAAGTCTCTTGACCTGTGCTAGACCTCAAGATGACTATATCTCCTCATATGCAACCTTGGATTTCTCAATGCACCTCATGGTACCCTCATATGATACCCTCAATCTGAAATGAGTCTCGAATAGCTCTAGGTCCCACTCCATGATGGGTGAGGGCATGTAGTCTATACCGATATCTTGATCAAAGACTCAAGGATGGAATATATCTATAGCTACCTATCGAGAGAGATCCCACAAATCTCTCATAGACCTTACAAGATATAAATAATAAATATAATTAGTACACATCATGATATATATATATATATATATATATATAAATTAAAAGCATAAGCATGAACATAAGCATAGGCATAGCAATAATTAAAATATCATCACCTAGATCTGATGTTGGCTATGTAAAGACAATCTCATCTTGTATAGGAGGCATGGAGGATGTGCTAGCCTCTTTATGACCATAAGTTCCAATGCATGTTATAGCTAATAACTATGATCTAGTGATACGAGTAGGAGTTAACTTTCTCCAATCATGGCCAAATGGATCCTTATCCACTGTATCATCACCCTCACTCATCAGTTGCTACTCCTCCTCTTACTTCTCGTCCTCCTCTCCCTCATAACATGAGTCTATATCCTCATCGTAGTCCTCATATATATCATCTACTAATAGGTCTACAACCCTAAGCCTTGTCTCCTCAATTGTATCCTCCTCCTCATCCCTTTTATCTAGAAGTGTTCTTTCAAAGCTTATAGGTTGATCCATCCAAAATATAGGAGTTGGTCACACTACTTCCTACCACTCCTCGTATGCATCTTTCACAATGACGTCATCATCATCGGAGACTGAGGGAATATTATGATCATCATCATCTAAGCCACTATAGATGACATCAACAGAGGTGAATCATCTCATATCTTTGAGCCTCCGAGCACTCTGCACTGCTCACCTATAGAATGGTCATGCTACTAGTGGCACCTGTCTCTTCCTGAACTCTTGCATAACATGATCATAGTAGAATGGTCTTACTACACAATCGTGTTGACCTAGTAGAAATATTTCCATCTGTGTCCTCCTCAACTGTTGGGACTCATTTGACCACTATGGTATTAGTTGGTACGATCTCCATAGGATCTCCTCATGATCTACTCAAGCGTGTTTGACCCTCTAAAAGTGTAAATCCTTATACTGTCATGACTGCCTTAGTGGATAGCTAAATGTGTGTGGATATCTTAGAGCTAGTATAGATGGAAAACCTATCGGCCTAATGCATGTGATATGCTCCAGGCACCAAACCTATAGTAGCATATAATGTACCATGTTGTTGACCTCATGATATGAAAACCACCCTAAATAATAATACAAATTTGTAAGGATGTTGTATCCCTAGGCATGTACGATCCTCTAGTGTACCATCTTTAGTATCATGTGTACTAGTCCTCCATCTATATGTGCTCCTTGACCATCGAGGATGAGTACTAATGCCACTATGAAAATCATGATCTATATAAAAAGTGGTGATTGTGAGTAGAGTATCCATGATAACTCAATGTGTAGCCCCATGATCTCATCTTGAATTGGACCTCCAAGGAAGAACTAAATATTGTATTACATCTCATGAAATGACTAATCCCTTATGAAACAAACCATCTCTCATTGAAACAAAATTCGAAGAATATGATGTACATCCTCTAGGGTGATCTTCATCTCTCCTATAGGTAGATGAAATGTACATGTGTCTACATACCATCTCTCCACAAATGCCATCAACATAGAATCATGGTAACTCATGGGAGACTTGAGGTATTCTCCATATAATCTAGTGGTTTGTAAAGTCTGAGTGTCTACCTCTAATAATGTTGAGACTAGGCCTTGTAGGTGACATAATTTTTTGCCACTGAGACATTGTCATTACCGAGGTGGAGTCTAACAAAAAGAAAACATATGTCCTATAAGCATTCTAAATGTCAAATCTACACATCAACATTCAAAAAGTGTACTAAAGTTGTTCAATTGTACTTTTCTAAGGTTCCTAGACACTTTATTTCTATTTTGGGACACTTTGTGAAGAAACGTGATAGTTTGCAAAAAAGTGGGACACTTCGTGACAAAAGAGAAAACTTTGCAAAAAAATAGGACACTTCATGAAAAAATGAGACACTTTGCAAAAATTTCTTCTAGGGTCCTAAATCAACCTAGAAATATGTAAAACATAAAATAAATGCTTAAGGACAAAGTTATGATACACAAAAAATCAACTCAACTGATGTTGTAGCTCGCCTTAAGCTAGTTCCTCCCACAAGATCTCGAGTGTTGGAGGCACATATTCTGAACGACTCAAAATTTTCACTCACTCTCTAATGAAGTCTATCTACAAGAAGGTAAAAGATAAAATGATTACAAATTACTTCACTTTTCACTCTTATATATGTTAAAATTAGGTTTCTACTATATTAGGGTTAAAATTAATTTTTCATTCAAACTAGCATACTGAGGGCTAGAGAGCTCCCTTTTTTATGCCATTTTTTATATTGGATTCATGATTCTACTTGTGTTTTTATCAAATTTCTATCACTATGTGGTATGATACTTGAAAATACCCTATGATATGAATTCTCTAATTTGATGTGGTTAGAACACTACCTTGATTCGACCTTCATAAAGCAAGAAGAATCAAGGGGGGCATACATCTACCCTCGAATAAGAGAATTTTCAGATTAATAATGAATTTGTGTTGCAAAATGTGGTTCCTAAAATTGTGGTTTTGTAGATAGCTACAGTGGGGGATTCATTCTCCCATATTGTGAATGAATCTATATGAGTATCCTTTTATGAAACACACTATTTCGATTCCTTTAGCTTGCATATGCATGTAGAAGTCATATGGGTGTTAAAGTGGGGGCTAGATGTAATGATGGAAATTATACTCCCTTCTTGGAGATGATATAATTTATCATTTAATCTAGACCTATTTTAGAACCCTTGCATTTATGACCCTATACATTATCATTAATAGGCCTCTAAGACCCTTTATTTCAGATCTAAAGGCTTATTTCAACTAAAATCCTGACAAAATCAACAAAATCATTAATTTATCTAACAACCCATCATTGGCCACCTCGAAAAACTAGGGTGGCAATCATATACCACCTTAGGCATATAAGTGCCCCTAGGTGGGACCCATATGCCACAAGTCACGTATGAGTCCCTTGTGGCCCATTTTTAGGGTTTGAGTGACAAATTCATGTTTTTAATTCAAAATTTTGGTTGATGTCATCTTTTGAGATCTAATAAATGGTAAATTAGGTGCATTGCCTATATAAGCAAGCTATTAGTTCATTATTTTCAATCTAGAGAAAACAATTCCAGGTCTAAGCATTCACAAGCATTCAAGTATTCTTTCACAAGAGCATTCAAGAGCAAGTATAAAGTAAATTTGAAGTCTTGGAGCAACATAATAGTATTTTTGTGGGTCTTCAAGATCAATTTCATTCAAGATCTAGCATTGTCAAGGATTGCTTATGGTTTCCTAAGGTGAATCATGATGGATTCTAGGTTGGGGAGATGCAACTAGCCATCAAGCTAAGCCTAATGACTTGTTTCCTAAGTGATTATGTCCTCCATTATCACTCTAATTTCAGCCTAAGGAAGGTAAATGTATTATTATGAATTATTAGGGTTATTAGGGATATCCCAAAGTAAGTCATTCATCTTCATATTGCATTCATGCTTCTCATTCTAAGCACATTAGAATAGGGTTGCATTACACTTCAGCTTTCCTAATCTTAAATACACTTAAGGTTAGGGTTTATGTTCACATTTATATTCAAGATCCATTGTTTATATCAAGGTTTAATTACCAAAATAGGGGTTTGATGAAGGAAAACCCCCATAATAAAATTAACACTATATTCTATTTTGCAGGTCTTTTTATAGATTCAAATCTGAAAATCAAGTCAAAAGGGAAGAACAAGGATTGGAGATTAGATCTAGAATTTCAATTTTTGAAAAAGGAGAATGGGACTGATACATCACAAGTGGTGTATGAGTCCATGTATATGAAATTTGGTAGATTTTTGAATATCCTAAATCAACACTACTAGATTCTTGTTTCAACCCAAAAATTCTAGATTGAGAATGATACACCCAACCTGGCATATAAGTCCTAGTGTGACCTAAACTCTACATTTTTCATAATTTTAGAGGTAATTACAAGCACATTCAAGTTTCCATGTGCACCTCTATGAATTCTTAAGTTTCTTGTTTAGTTTTTCATAAAATTCATTTATTCAATCTTTTCATATCATTAAGTTATATCATTAGATCTTGCATATTACTAGTCTTTACAACCCCTAGCTTGGTGGTGAACCCCTCTTTAGTCATTAATTATACACTAAAATATCCATTATTAGATATTTTTCCCTCATTCCATCATTAGATTGAGATCTCTAGGGTTTCCTTAAATGTAATAATAGCAAAATAGGAACCCCCTCATTTTTGATTTATCTCCTAAAAGGTGGAGCACCTTATTTCGATCATTACAACACATTTTTCCATTTGACATACTTTGTAACTCTGCAAAATATTCTTCATATCCTCTTGAAACTATGGCCAATAGTAATTCTCACCAACAATAAAAATGGTGTTGTCTTGATTAAAGTGTCCTACTAATCCTCCACTATGGTTCTCCTTAATCAGGTTCTCTCTCGTGGAACTCCTCAAAATACACAATTGACTCCCTTGAAACAACATACCGTATTGGATTATTAAATAAAACCTTCTCATCCTATCCAAAGCTATAGGCTCCATGCAAGCTCTCCAAGCCTCTACAAAGTTTAGATCCTTAGGATACAAAATCTTGAGTTCATCAAACCCAACAAGTTCAATCTACATTTTTTCCTACAAAATTTTCTCCTACTTAAGGCATATACAACTCTATTATACCTCCCACTCCTATTATTTCAAATAAATGTATAACTTTGCAAAAATTTAATCAATTTTAAGTGCCCTTGATTTAACTTCCCTTGGCTATTAATATATTGCAAGGCTTCATGATAAGTACATAAATAAATTTCTTTTGGGAATAAATAATGTCTCCATTTATTCAAAGCTTGAACTATAGCGTAAAATTCCTAATGATAAACATAATACTCCTTTGTATCTTGCAACTTCTCACTAAAATAAGAAACAGTTTTACCTTCTTGACTCAAAACAATTCTAATGGCCTTGTCACTAGAATCACAATCTACTTGAAATACCTTGTTAAAATATGGAAGTGTCAAAGAAGGTTGCTCTGTGACTTTCTTGTTCAACATATCAAAACTCTTCATTTCCCTTGTAGTCCATTTAAACTCTTTTCAATCCCCTCTAATTTATTTAGTTATGGGCGCATAAATACTACTCAAATATTTGATAAAACTTCTATAAATTTTTCCTAAATAATAAAAATATCTCACCTTCATAGAACTTCTTGGTGTAGGACATGCAATGATAGATTTCATATTTTTTGGGTCCATCCTAAGGCCCTATGCTAAGACAAAAAATCCCAGGTATACCAACTCTCTCTTTAAAAAACTACACTTCTTCAAATTAATCAACAACTTCTCCTCTCTTACCTTCTCAAGAACTCTTTGGATATGCATTGGATTCTCCTCTAGTGTCTTGCTAAAAATAAAAATATCATTCAAATAAAAAATGAAAATTTTACCCAAGAAAACTTTCAATACCTTGTTCTTAAGCCACATGAATGTACTTAGTGTATTGGTTAGCCCAAAATCCATAACTAACCACTTGTACAAGCCATGCTTGGTTTTGAAGGATGTATTCAATTCATTTCCTTCTCAAATTTGAATTCAGTGATATCCACTCTTCAAATCTATATTTGTGAAGTACTTAGCTCTACTCAAATAATCCATAATACCATCTATCCTTGGCAAGGGAAATATATACTTGATAGTGATCTTGTTGATGGCTCCAAAATTTGTACACATTTACCATTCTACATATTTCTTTGGTGCTAGTACTATATTTATTTCACATGGAATCAAACTCTCTCTCATCAATCTTTTCTACAACTCTTTCACTTATCTATTCAAATCATCATTCTCTTCTAGAGTCATTGAAAGGATTTCCTTATTTTCAAAACTAGCTCTAAGAATCAAGTCCATCTTATGAGTAATCTTCCTCACTAGAGGCAAACCTTTAGGCACATTATTAGAAACAATATCTTGAAACTCATCCAATTAATTTGAAGCCTCTATAGTTATCTCATTAGCATCTCCCCTATCAACTCTAGGAATCATTGCATAACAGATATGTTTGTGTCTCATACCTTCTCTTTCTTCCATCAACCAAACATATTCTAGCATTATTGTATACCTTTTACTCTACCTCCTTCAGGGGTTCCAACTTATGATGAAATCCATCCTTTGTCAAGGAATAGGTGTATTGAATTCACAAGACAACTAAGATGGGGGCCTGAACCAATTGTACATTAGAACATCAAAATACTCATTAACATTTAGATCTACATTATTCCTTAAAACCTAAACAACTATTAAACCCTTATTATGCATTAGAAGAATATAAAAAATGAGAAAAAGTAATTCAAACATATCCATACATGTGAGATCACCAGACTTATATGGAAAACCCAAGAAGGGTTCAAAACCACGTTAAGGGTGAGCTCACAATATAAATTAATTGCAACACCGGATACAATAGGCTCACTACTAGAGGGATCACTGCTAGATTATAAAGAAGAATATAGAATATGTTTACAATGATAAATCCATCTTAGAGCAACATAAAAGATCCACCATTTCTTCACTAGAACATTCATACTCTCTCTATAGATTGTAGACACATTCTACTCACTGCTTCCAGTAGTCTTAGTCATTAAATCTCACATTGCACTTTGCAATTTCACACTTCACATCATAATTTACATCACACACCTCCTTTATCAACTCATCATACATATATATCATCCTCAACCTTGAAAACAATATACAAGGCTAGCTATACACCTCAAATGTGAAAATTCAAATTGAGTTGACACCAAAACATTCTCACGGTGGAGAGGAATTAAGGTGGACCAAATAACACCTTAACTTGGACCTAAATACACTTATACATGCCACACCATGCTTCCAAAATCACTGAAGCATATCTAGAATTAGTGAAAATTCCCATGGTCGATCGAACTTGCATTGACACCATTAAACATTTAAGCACATGCTTCACCAAATCCAAAGATGAATCATAGACCAAAAACAAAACTAAAGCACAATATGAAATATTCCATCAACACCCTAAAATTGAACAAATCCTTCACAACAACATACACTTGAAGAACATACTCATTCTACACATGCAATTAACCTTTCACACACTGTAACACATGAACACAACTTTGCAGACCACCAAAAATCAAACAACTTAGACTAAAGATAGATATGAAAAATATACAAATACTTCTAGATCTACAAAACCATAAACCACAACATCGAGAAATGTAGAGCAAAACCATTTCTCTTAGACAACACATCACATTTCACACATTTGTGAACACAACTTCCTCTGCTGAATGATCCAAAACCTGAAACTCTAGATATAACACCTTTAAGCAACTTTGATCAACATATCCAAACCACACAATAAAAACTTCAATCATGAAGAAGTGTGGAGAAAAACACTAAACACCACTCTTCCACACTAATCACTCTTTATCACACTATCTCCTCTTTTATTCAAATTTTCTCAATTTAAGCACTTGGAAACCAAGCACTACAAACACAATCTCAACATCGAGAAAGCCTTAGTATCTCAACCATACAAGAGGCTGAACATCCATAAAAAAATGCTCATCAAGGCAAGACTAGAGGTTGACATCAATGATACTACTAATGAAAATATAATGCAACTAATTAAAGTATATCCATAGGTTGAGATTAATGAAAGAATAAAGATTTTTTGACATCAATGATGACATGAAATTCCAATAATCTCCCCCTTTCCATTGATGACAACACATGATATGGAAAACCATAAAAAACAAATAGAAAATTTGATCAATTCCAAATATACTACACACCAGTGCAAATTGCTCCCCCTTACACAAGCATCAACTATTTACAACACTTTCTCTTTTATAGGACTTCTCTCCCCCTTCCTTTATATGGTTTTTTAGTTAAATATCTCACCCTTTGACATCAATGGAAAAGGTCAATAATTGCATACACTTTATCTCCCCCAAAGGAAACACCTATAAGGGAAAACTACTTTGCAACCTCAGTTTTCAATTCCTTTGACATAACTAATATACAATGAAAACACTTACTCCACATAACTAGAACAAAAAATAGTGCCACTGCCTACTCCCCTTGAGAGGTAGCCACCAAAATTAGTCCTTAAAAATGAATTAATCTTGAAATCCATTGGACCGATGCATAAACTTATGCATCTAATTGGAAGGAGGGGAAATATGGTGCATGAGCACCAAGTTGCTTTCAAGCCTCCATGAAGCCATTTGTAAATAGTTTCTCTATTTTATGTATTGGGTCTTATAATAAGGTTTATCAAGCCATTTTATAGGTGTTTGAGTCTTAGGAAGTAATATTTGAAGTCATTTGTCAAATAATGTTTAAAGCTATTATATATTGTAAAAATTGTAAAAGTTGCTCAAGAAAGTTGTCAAGCAACTTGTCAAAAGTGTCATTAAAGTGTTTTGTCAACAAACTAACTAAAAGGTGGTTGAAAATAGTTGGTTTTGGTTGTAAATGTATAAGTACACCCTCAAAAACTTGAATTGGAGAGATTGGAGAGGTTGGAGACATTATTTGTGAAGTTTGATAAATGGCAACCTCAAGTTTGGTATGCATTTTCTGATTTTTAGATTGTTTTCAGGTTGAAGTTGTGCTTTGTACAGCCTGATATGGAATAAAATAATGGATTATAATATATGGATGGAAAGATATCTGTTTCTAGTTTCCAATTCTTTTTGTCTCATTGAATTTTATTGAGTTTTTTGGAAGATATAATTATTTTGTTTCTATGAATGTTGAGTTGTAAATGGAATTTTGAATGTTGAGGAAGGAACCTGATTGCCTAGGTGAGGCAAGGTGAAGTGGAAGCAAGGAGAGACTTGCTTGTGAAGATGGAATTTTTAAAGAGATGCTGGAAGGTTGAAGATTCACGAAGGAAGAAGGAAAGAGAAAGGAAATGAGAAAGAAGGAAAGACAAAAGGCAAGACAAATAGAGTTTGAGGAAGCCCTAGAAAAGATAAGCCAAAGGTTGGAAAGATTAGACAAAGAACACCAACTTCTTAAGGAAGCACAAAGGAGTTGGAATATACCAATTTCAAAGAGGTTAAGATGGCCTCTAAAGAAGATTATGAAGAAGCAAAGAAAACAAAAGAAGGCAACAAATGAGACAAAGGTAAAGTTTGAATCTATTGTTCAAGTTGAGCAACATAAATTACAAGTTGAGATGCATGATATTTTGATTGTGTTTGAAGATGAAAAAACTTCTTTGTTGGTTAATGAAAATGTTGATGTTGAGATTAATGATGTGGTTGTTGTTGGTACTCAAGTAGTTGATGAACAAGTTGATAAGGTTGTTAATATTACTGATAATTTTGGTATTGATACTGAAGTTGATGATGATAAAGTTGTCGATAACATTGATGTTGATATTCATGATCAAGTTGTTGTTGATGATAAGGTTGTTAATAAAGATGTTGCAGATCTATTTGCTAATGAGGTTTATGAAGGTTTGAAAGAGTATGATTCAGATTATATATGGTACTCTAATGATAAGAATGAAGATATAGATGATGCTACTGAGGTTTATACACAAGAAATAGAGTTTTGGAGCCTAGATGTTGAGAAGATGATGGAGAAGAGATGGTATAAGAAGAAGAGGAAAAAAAAACCATGGGTTAAGCTGAAGATACAAGTGTTTTTTACTGCAGGTGATAGTGAAGAATCATTTCTTTTTTCAGGTGCTTTATTTTATGCTAACTCAGGGGACTTGAGTTTTTTCTTCAAGGGGTGTATGGTGCATGAGCACCAAGTTGCTTTCAAGCCTCCATGAAGCCATTTGTAAATAGTTTCTCTATTTTATGTATTGGGTCTTATAATAAGGTTTATCAAGCCATTTTATAGGTGTTTGAGTCTTAGGAAGTAATATTAGAAGTAATTTGTCAAACAATGTTTAAAGTTGTTATATATTGTAAAAATTGTAAAAGTTGCTCAAGAAAGTTGTCAAGCAACTTGTCAAAAGTGTCATTAAAGTGTTTTGTCAACAAAATAACTAAAAGGTGGTTGAAAATAGCTGGTTTTGGTTGAAAATGTATAAGTACACCCTCCAAAACTCGAATTGGAGAGGTTGTAGAGGTTGGAGACATTATTTGTGAAGTTTGATAAATGGCAACCTCAAGTTTGGTATGCATTTTCTGATTTTTAGATTGTTTTCAGGTTGAAGTTGTGCTTTGTACGGCCTGATATGGAATAAAATAATGGATTATAATATATGGATGGAAAGATATCTGTTTCTAGTTTCCAATTATTTTTGTCTCATTGAATTTTATTGAGTTTTATGGAAGATATGATTATTTTGGTGAGGGCAGGTTTGATCACTGCCTAGGGTTTGCAGTTTTGGGAGAAACACAATAACTTTATTTTCCACCATTGGATCTTCATAAAAATTGTAAGGAAGGTCTGTAATTATGTTATATTCAATCTCACCAAAGTGATTGGCTTTATTATTTGTTTTGTAGAAGTTATTAATGACTGTTCATTGCATTAAATTGTGGGCTACCATGGCTATGTTTCTAATGTGATCTAGAATGCACTTAATAATTATTTGAGATGAATAATTCTATGAAAGTTGTGAAGTAAATGGAATTTTGAGTTGTGAATCCTATTTCTCTGCATCAAAATAACACCTAAATTATCCTGAAGATACTCAAATTTATCCTTAGGAAGAGCCTTTGTGAAGATATTTGCAACTTGATATTTAGTAGGAACAAACTACAACTTCACCTCATTGTTTGCAACCTTTTCCCTTAGAAAGTGATATTGGATTGAGATTTTCTTTGTCCTTGAATGCATTATTGGATTATATGAAATATTGATAGCACTTGTATTGTCACATAATACATAAATTAGTTCATCATATGATACTCTGATATCCTTCAAGGTTTTCTTCATCCACAATACCTATGTGTAGCATGATGTTGTGAAAATGTATTATGCCTCTGCACTAGATAATGAGATAGAATCTTGCTTCTAGCATAGCCAAGACACCAACCTGATTCGAAGAAAGAAAGTACCACCACTTGTAATTTTATCATCAATACAACTTGCCCAATATACATCTATATAATCACTTAAAGAGAAATAAATATCCTTTGGATACCATAAACCATGTTGCAGAATGCCTTTCAAGTATTTGAATATTCTTTTTACTATTTCCATATGTGATTCGCTAGGATCTTGAAATATAGCCACATGACAAACTTAATGTAAAATATCTGGTCTAGTAGTAGTTTAATATAACAATCTTCCAATCATTGATTTATAATTTCTTTGATCATCTTTAGGAGATTCTTCATTCTTACTCAACATGCAACTTGTAACCATCAGGATACATACTGGTTTAGAGTCTTCCATTCCAAACTTCTTCAACATTTCCCTAACATACTTTGATTGTGATATGAATATTATTTTCTCTATTTGATTGATTTGAAGTCCAAGGAAGAAATTCATCTCCCCAAACACAAGCATCAAAAATATTAATACATATGTTCCAAAAATATCCTACACATACTTTCATTTCCTCTAAATGTTATATCATCAACATATAAAACCACAACCAAAATTTGATATCTTTAACTTTAAAATAAAGATTTATATCTATGGTACCTTTATTAAATCCCTACTACAATAATTACCTATCCAATATTGCATACCAAGCTTTGGGAGCTTGCTTGAGTCCATATAATTCCTTCTTCAATCTATAGACCATATTAGGATCTTCTAAAAACTAAAATCCTTTTAGTTGTTTAGTATAAGATTCTTCTTGAAGCTCACCATTTAAAAATGTAGGCTTCACTTCTATTTGATAAAATTTGAAATCCTTTGTGTTACAAAAGACAAAAACATCCTAATAGCCTCCATTCTTACCACTGGAGCAAATGAATCTTCAAATTATATTCCTTATACTTGTGACTAACCTTTAAAAACAAGCCTTGCCTTGTTCCTAAAAATTCTCCATTCTCATTCAACTTTTTCTAAAACACCAATTTAATTCCAATCATGTTCTTGTTTACTAGTATTGGGACAAGTTCCCAATTCTAATTCTTCTCAATCTGCATCAATTCTTCTTCCATATCTTTGATCCAAAATTCATCTTTGCATGCCTCAATCACTATCTTAGGTTCAACATTAGAAAGAGAACATAAATTTACTTGTTATTTTGTTATATAAACCTTTCTTCTTGATAATACACCTCTATTTTTGTCACCAATGATCTAATCTTCAAAATGATTCTTTTTTACATATTATGGGGTCTTAGGGACCCTTTTTGGAGCTTCTTATTCTTCAACTTGCACTTCTTCTTTTTTACCATCATCTTTCTCTTCTTCTCTATAAGAGGACTTACCTAATTCATATCCATATATAAACACTGAGCTTTTATGTAAGTCTTCATATACTTTGACACTTGCACTTTAAACAATCCTTTTTAGCCTCTTGTTGTAGAACCGGTAAGCCTTTCTCTTTGTATAATATCCAAGGAATATTCCTTCATCAGACCTTGCATCAAACTTTCCTAATTTTTCTTCATGTCTTAAGATATAGCACTTGCTTCTAAACATTTTAAAATAATTGACAATAGGAGTTCTTCCATGCTACAAATCATAGGGATTCTTTGAACTATTTGTCCTTTCTTGTGCTCTATTAAGTATGTACACTATAGTATGAATTTATTCTCTCCAAAAAACATTTGGTAGATTTTCTTCTTTCATCATTGTCCTTGCTGCTTCCTGAACAATCCTATTCTTCCTTTCCACCACTCTATTCTTCTAAGGAGTCCTAGGAGCTGATTGATGTCTCTTTATTCCACGATCTTCACAAAATATATTAAGCACATTGGATGTTAAATTTCCACCTCTACTATATCTTAAGCATTTTATTTTCATATTCATTTCATTCTCAATCATATCTTTAAATGCCTTAAACTTATCTAGAACTTCTTATTTTTCTTTGAGAAAAGTTACCCAATTCATTCTAGAGTAATCATAAGTTAAGAACATGAAATACCTATCACCTTGTAAACTTCTTGTTCTTGTAGGTTCACAAAGGACTATATGCACCAAGTCCAAAGGTCCTATGGTAGAATATTATTTGACATTGAATCTTTTTCTTATTTTCTTCCCAACTTGCCATTCTTTACAAATTGCATTTAAATAGGCTTTGTAATCTTTGAAAGATCTCTCATATATTGAGTAGATTTGATTCTAAATATGCCATAAAAATTGATGTGGTACATTCTTCTATGCTATGGCTAACTTTAATTGATTTTTCATAAATATCATACCATTAGCATCCTTAAGTTGATAAATATTTCTATATATCCTTCCTGCAACAACTAGAGTTTTGGAGCTTTTCCTAATCTCACAACCACTATCTTGAAATACAAGATTATATCCTTTGCTACGCATTTGTCCTATACTTAGAAGATTATGTTACAAACCCTTAACATAAATAGTATCATCCTTATTATGATTTCCATCAAAACTAATTGAACCTTTTCCACATATATTAGTAAACATATCATATCCAAACTTAGCAAGATCACCTTCAAACATCTCAAGTTTAACAAACTTACTTTTATCACCTATCATGTGATTTGAGAATTTGTTGTCAATAATCCAACAGTTTCTATCCTCTCTAGCATGAAAAGAAATTACCATAGTTTCAATGTGACCTAGTTCCAAAGGAACTTTCTTCATATCTCTCTCAGAGTTAGTAAAACTAGTTCCAAAATTTAGGGCCATGAACAAGCATTCATCACTTTCATCATTGAGGTAATCAGATTCATCATTAGATAAACTAGCATCTTCTTTAACATAGTAAATTATATTAATTGACTCACATTTATTCTCCTTAAATATGTCATTTGAAGCTTTCAATGGCCATATTGAAGCATAATGATGTATCTTTCCACAATTAAAACATTTGAAAGGTAACTTACCTCTATATTTTCTAGTACCTTTTTTCAATCTCCTCACAAAGTTTTCTTCTAGCTTATCAAACTGATCAAAATCAAATTCCTCACTCTTCTCTACTAAGTTTCCAACTTTAAAAAAAAAATTATCTCGAATCACTTGAACCAAACTCTCTCAATTCAAAAGTAGTTAAAGCACCAAACAACTTATCATATCCTTCATAGACACTTTTTTAGATTTTCCAAATCTCACCAACAATTTTATAGCTCATAAAATTTATAAGTTCTAAATTAGAAATACCACTAAAGAGAGCATACCTTGATTTTCCATTGTTCACATATTCCTTGATCTCATCATTGGTACCCAGACCATTTGTAGGCATTATATATCTTGTTTCAATAGAATTGAAAACTCTAAACCCTAGAGAAACAAGGAAGCCTTCCATCCTAGTCTTCTAGAATGCATAATCAGATCCATCAAACAAAGGAGCCTCCTTCTTGTGTGTCATCACAAATATACCTCAAGCGATTAAGCTTTCTTCCAGGGAACCTTTCTTTGATACCAATTACTGAATGCACATGAAAACTGAGAGGTGGGTGATGTGAATTAGATGTACATTAAAACATTACAACCCTCATTAACATTCAGATCTACATTAGTCCTCAAACCCTTAACAACCATTAAAAACTTATCATGTGTTAGAAAAATATAAAAATGAGAAATAGTAATGAAAACACATCCATACACATGAGAACACTAGATTGATGTGGAAAACCTAAGAAGGGAAAAATCACGGTGAGGATTAGATCACAATATAAAGTAATTAAAACACCAAATACAATAGGCTCACTAACAAAGGGATCATTGACCAAAAGAAAGAAGGTCTCACTTCAAATGGATCACTACTAGATTACAAAGAATAAGATAGAATAATTCTACAAGGAGAAATTAATTTTAGAGACAAAAAATATCCACCATTGCTTCACCAAAACATTCACTCTCTCTATATAATTTAGACACCTTCGACTCACTACTTTCAATAGTCTTAGTCATTAAAGCTCACACTGTACTTCACACTTTCAAAATTAACATCATAATTCACATCACACACACTTCACAAACACCTCATTCATCAACTCATCATACACATATATCATCCTAAACCATGAAAACAATCTACAAGGTTGGCTATGCACCTCAAATGTGCAAATTTAAATTCAGTTGGCACCAAAACATTACCATAGTGGAGAGGAATGATGGTGGACCATATCACACCTTAAATTGGACCTAAATATAGATATACACATCATTCCATACTTCCAGAAACACCGAAGCATATCCAAAATTAGTTTTAAACACCCAAGGTTAGCCAAACCTATGTTGACACCATTAAAAATTTAAGTACATTCTTCACCAAATACAAAGATGACTCATGGACCAAACACAACACTTAAACACAATTTGGAATATTCCATCAACACCTTGAAATCCAACAAATCCTTTGTAACAACATACACTTCAAGAACATACTCATTATGTGCACCCAATCAACCTTCCACACACTATAATACATGAACTCAACTTTATAGAGTGGGAAAACTCAAACAACTTAGACTAAATATAGATATGAACAATATAAGAACACCTTTATATTTGAAAAACTAGAAACTACAATGCGGATAAATGCAGAGCAAAACCATTTCTCCCATATAGCAGTATATCACAGTTCACACACTAGTGAACACGAATTCTTCTGTTAAATGATACAAAACCTGAAACTCTGGATATACCACCTATGCACACCTCTAATCAACATATCTGACCCACGAAAGAAGATCTTCAACCATGAAGAAATATGGAGTAAAACACTAAACACCACAAGCTGCCACACTAAACACTCTTTACCACCTTATCTCCTCTTTTATTCAAATTTTCTCCAAAGCACCTGGAAACTAGGGTAAAGGCAAGAAGATGAGTCCACAAGATGTGGAAGTTTTTGCCTTAGAAAAAAATATGAAATCAGCATCAAGAAAATGGGATCTTGTTCAGGTTCGAGGTCCCAAGCTAAAAACGGGATCCCATTTTTAAAAAAATGGGATCTCGTTTCTTGAAAATGGGATCTTATTTTAAAAAGGCCTACTTAAAAATGGGTCGTTAAAAAATGGATCTCATTCTTAAGAAACGAGATCCTATTTTTTAATGACCCATTTCATTAAGATTTGTTTTTTACTTTTAAGAAAAAGGATCCCGTTTTATAGAATGGGATCCCATTTTCAAAACGAGATCTCATTTCATTAAAGTATAAAAAATATATATATTTATGAAACAGGATCCTGTTTTGGAATGGGATCCTATTTTTATTTTTAAATGATTTTTGGTCAAGTTTTTTCTTTATTTTTTGGTTTGAGAAAAGGCTTGGGGACCTGAACCTAAGCCCTGGACCTAGTTTGACCTTCAAGTTGAAGGTCTTGGAAATGTCACAAGAAAATAACGACTTTGGGCATATGGCTGAAGACCTTTTTTCCAGATTTTTTTTGATGAAATTAAAACCCATCATAGATGAGATAGTATAGATTCCAAAGATTTAATTTTTTCTACAATTAGATTTATTTTTTAATTTTTTAATTAATTTATGATGAAACGGGTTCATAAACTTGAATTATCAGGGTTTTTTAGTATTTGACAAATGGATTGCATGAAAGCGTACTTCAGACAATTCTTTTCAATTTTTTAAAAAGATAAAAAAATGATATGTTTAGGTCATCTTATGCGTGACATACAGGACAATTTTTCAAGACACCAAATATGGCTGGTAAAAAATTAACAAAAAAAATATTCAATAAAAAATTACACAAAAATATGGAAAGAATGCTTTAGTGAGTTATAAATCTTTTCCCAAAAGGATTTAGAAAATATGATTATTTAGGTCAAAATATGGATGACGTAAGTGTGCATGGTATGGTAAAAAAGAGTGACTTTTAAACAGTGGTTTTTGGAAATTCCTATTAAAAATCAATTTGTATCATCTCAGTATTGAAATAAATTACATATTTGGAAACTAGACTTCGAGTACTACATTTTATGACTACTGAATTTCTCCAGGATTCCATCTCTAAGTGCTTCAAATTTTAAGGTCAAATGTGTCGAATTTTGAAAATCAAGTAAAACAATTCCACTAGATGGCCAAAATGTGGACTTAACTTCTTCCTTGCACCCACCAAGCACCTCATTTACACAATCTCAACATCTAGAACACCTTCTCATCATCTCAACCACACAAGAGGTTGAAAATCAACTAACACATGTTGATCAAGGGAACATTAGAGGTTGACATTAGTGATACTACTAATGATAACATAATGCAACTAATCAAAACATCTCCATAGGTTGACATCAATAAAAAAACAAATATCTTTTGACTTAAATGAAAACAAAAGCTTCCAAAAGTTCTTGGCACATGTCCACAATGCATTTCTTGATTATCAAATTGCTATAGTCTCCCTAACAACATGTGCTAAACATCCATAAGTATAATATAAGATAATGCCTCATCATGGTAATTGTTGATCTTAAATTTTACTAGACATTTTTCATTGACCAAAGCTTCATGGTCCTTCTACAACCAAGCAATCTGGTATGGATTCAGATGTCATCTTCTCTCCAATTGTAAATTATTAACCATTTCTTTTGAAACAAGTTTATCGATACTACCTCCATCAATAATCACATTATAAATTTTACCTTCACACTAACATTGTGTGTGAAATAGATTCTTACTTTGATCTAGTTCTTTCTCCTCATTCAACAATTCTCTTTTGGTAACAAGAACCTCTCCTTTTTTTACATCTTTAGAATATGAAGACTAAGCATCTTAATATATATGTGCAACTCATGCATTACCTTCAGGTATTCTATTTGTCCTTCCTTAATGTTGAGGACACTCAATTTCTCTATGCCCTTCTCCACACTGGAAATAGGTTCCACATAATCCTCTTCTTCTTTTCTCTCTATTATGTGAATCTCATAAGTGGTAGGTGTTATCTCCTTTCTCGTGTTGATTTCTACTATATCCTTCATTCTTCTTTTGATCTTCACTTTGGCCACCATATGACCATCCACCAATATTTCCATCACAACCTCTTTTCTTACTTTTAAATCTTTTGTTTTAATTCTCTTTTACATTCAAGGTGATCTAATATGTATCTCGAATGGTAGTCAGTCTTACAAAACTCAACTCTTCTTGGATACTTTTTCTTAACACATTGACATAATTTGAAAATTTCTCCTTGGTGGCCTCAAAATGGCTTGTTCTAATTAGGACCTTGTGGAACTCTTTCGTATACTCTTTGATGGATCTCCCCACTTGCTTCAATCCTTACATCTTATTTAACAAATACAATTCACAATCAATAGGAACGAATTGTCTCTTTATCTTTTCCAACATCTAATCACATCTTGTTATCTTCTCTTTTCCTCTACTATTTCTCTCCAGCTATACTTGTTTCAACCATTTATTGGCATGACCTATCATCTTGGTCTTTCAAAATTTTACCCTTTTGGGCTCTTCTATTTCATCATACTCAAAATATCCATCCATATCATTGATCTAATCAATCAACTCTTCTAGATTAAGACTTACAAAAAGTGTGGAAAGTCAAATGTTTGGCCTCTTTCCAATCTTGGAAATGGCCCTTAAAAGTCTATTAGTTTTAGGATCTATAAACACTTCTTGTGAACCCCAATCCTAGACCTGCATAAACATGAGAAACAAACACACAATTAGATTCATATGCAATTAAGAACAAGGATCCCCATGAAATTCATTAGCAATGCTCAAGATAGGAAAATATGAAGAACAAGGCAATAAAGTAAATAAATCCTAATTAAGCACGCAAATCCTCAATCCCATGGGGGAATTGGTGCCAATTATGTGTAGAAATTGGCCCTTTCCCAAATCCTTTGTAAGCTTGATGAAGATTTATCCACTTTGGTTGAATTCTTGCATAACCTAGCTAAGAACTTGATAAAAAATAGATGAAAATGGATATGCTTGAAGATGAAATTGTGCATAATAAGTTTGTTCAAATTGTGGATGATCAAATGAGGAGAAAAGCCTCTTATTTAAAGACAAGATTGAGAAAAGAAGGGGCAAAATGGATGAATGTGACATCATTCAACATCCAATGACCAAGTGCCACTTGTCAAGATGTGAATGGAAGAAGGTTGTGCACATTTTGATGAATGTGCCAATAGATGATATTAGGTGGATTTTCAAATTTGTGAAATGACTTAAATGCCACTTGGCTCAATGCACAAGGACATGTAAGAGGAGAGTGAATGATTTATTGGAAGGAAAAATCCACTTGGAGGGATTTTTAAACATGGAGGAATATTCCATAAATATGCCATGTTGAGAGAAAATGTTGATTTAATAAATCAATTAAATGCATTTTCATGTGCAAGTGGCAAAATCTAGAGAAATTAAGAGATTTGGATTAAATTAATCAAGATTGATCAATTTAATAGGAGATTATTTGATGTGACTATTTGATTTAGATTTTGTGATTTTATTTAAATCCAAGTTGAGAAGAAAATGGTTTAGGCTTTAATTCAATAAATATTTTAATTTATTTAACTAAAAGGGGATGATGTTAGATTAAATTAAATAAGGTTTAATTTATTTAATTTAACTGGATGACTTTAGAGATTTAATAAAATAAAATGAATTATTTAATTAAATAGAGACATAGGGTTAATTAAATTAGATTGATTAATTTAATTAACAGGGGGGGATGACTCAATTAGATAAATAATGATTTATTCAATTAAGGGATGAAAGGTGATGACAAGCTAAGAAGGTGATTTAGGATGAAACAATGTTAGTAATTAGGATCAAGTGTGTCAATACATTTTCCATGTCTATATTTTTCCCCTCTTTGAAACAATGAACTTTCCGTTGGTTCAAAGAATAAACTATTGTGATCAAAGTTCAAGGGTAAAAGTACAAAGTTGTGTCACACATTTAAAAAGGAAACAACTAACGCTCATCTAACTTTCAAAATTCAATCACTAGAAAGTGGCATATATGTTTTGAATTTTGAAATGCTGGAAACTTATAAAATGTGTATTTTTTAGTATACTTTATGTTTTTTAATTTTTTGAAATAGATAAAAATTTATTTCAATATAGTTTTTTATTAATTAACACTATAATTTAGTTGCTGATAAAATGTTGAAAAATGACGTTACATGAGATGTCAAGCTTTGTATAGCAAATTTTCCTTTTTTTTTCTTTAAATTTTTTTGTGTATATTTATAACTAGAAACTTTAGGGCATGTATATATATTTTTTCAATTTTAATAAATAGATATTTTTAAATAAATATTTAAATGTGCATGAATTAAAACACGCTTGTTTTGAGTTGACATCAACTTTAATATTAGATATTTATCTAAAATAAAAAACAAATTATGCTATCTTAATCTTGATTATTTTATTTAGGGCATCATATTTTTTAAATTTTTTTAATAAGATTTAGTATTTTTCTTGGCATGATAATAAACCTAATATTTTTGTGTCGATAACCTAATTTTAGTAAAAACTAAAAATAAAATATAAATAATAATTGAAATATTAAAATAAATATGTATTTTAAAACTACACTTATGGATCTACAAAAGGGTATTTTTACATTTAAAAAAAAATATTATTTATATGAGTAGGAGTTATTGAAACATTAAAGTTTCTAAATAATATAATTTTTTAGTAAATTGCCCCTAATAGTGGTGCTACATATGCATTTAGCCAATAGTTTTAGTTTAAAAAATTGTAGAAGTATTTAACTTATCTAGAATGAATCTTACTAGATCATATGTTTGACCAAAATTTATTTTTAGTTATAAATACTAAAATTCACTTATGATGATAAGTTGCCCAAAAGTATGACACAACTTTGTACTTTTACCTTAATAATTTTTCTCATTTTTTTTCTTTTTAGATGCCCCATTGTTGCCCCAGCAAGAAGAATTATGCTGGTATATTGCCCCCTCGAGAGATTAGACAAAAAATTGGAGTTTTGGGTGATCTTGCGAAAAAAGAGGACATGGTGCCCGATAGGTCTAGAAAAGCTTTGGGATGCCAAAAAAATATGTTAAAATGCAAAAAATGATGTAAAATGGCCCTTGGTTAGGCAAAAAAGGGGATCAAAGACCAAAACCCCAGCTGGATGTCTAAATTAGGTCAAAAACCCTAATTTTTAGGTTTAAAATAGACCCTAAGGGATCATTTTCCTACACTTTGAGCTCTGAGTCTTGATCAAGATGGTGCAACAACAGCTTCTCCGACACGAGTCAGAGAGAGTACGAGTGCACCAGTAGCCAGTCGGTACAAGACCCATGGCATGTATCCCTTTCCTGACTTGTAATTTTATCGTTTTACGTGCATTAATTAGGGCCAACATTAGATTAGATTCAAGGGATGCTATATAGTGTCAATACAAATGTCAAATCGGTGTCACACAACCTCTTATTGTACTGCATGTGCGAAGAGGACTGCTAAAGCCCACTTTAGGAACTAGGGTTTTAGAGAAAACTCGATCGCATATGAAAATAGTTCCATGACAGGCCCATTTGGAGTTTAGGACTAGAGAACACAATCAAAATGCATTTCTGCGATGCAGTTTGGAGTTTGAAAACTATGCCATAATTACAAATAGGGCCACAATTGTTGTTTGGCTAGTGGAAACTCAGTTCGAGAGTCCGATTTTTTTTAAAATTTGACACAATGACTTTTCTCGTGCAAGAGGACCTTAGGATACTACATTCGAGGGAGCACAGATGCCCAGTGTTGCGCAGAATTGAGGGCATGCATGTGTTTCTCTAGGAGTAGCTTGGGGCCATGGGTCTTTGGTTTGTTGCATATGTTCATCCTGTTTAGACCCACGTACGGATGATTACAACCTTGGTGGAGCGATGGCACAATGAGACATCCTCCTTCCACCTTCACACCGGCGAGGCCACTATTACACTTGCGGATGTTTGGTGCATCCTATGATTACCCATCCATGGTGAGAGAGTGATCTATGATGTGGATGCTGAGAGGGATGTCTGTTTCATGGTTACGGGGTTGGATGAGATCATTTTTTCTAAGGGACAAATTGATTTGGAGAGGTATTGGGGCATAGTGCTCACATTCAGGCTCATTGTTGCTATGATTATATTAGGTCTTGTGGCACTAGATTGGCGGGGTCGATACTTCAATCTAGAATGGGGACTGACATGGGAGCAAATGGTTGTTCAGGGGGAGTGCTTTGCATGGGGTCCAGTGATGTTGGCCTCATTATACAAAGACTTACATGAGTTTTCTTATTTGGAAAATAGTGCCATTGGAGCCAAGGTCACATTACTTCATATTTGGGCATGGAAGTGGATTCTAGTGCTTCATCCATAGGTTACCCCAGTTGTTTTAGATATAGATGATCCAGTTGTCTGGTGGTATGGTAGGGCCCAGATCACTTTCACTCACATAGGGATAGGTGACATTTCCCACTAGGGATGGGTTATCGATGAGATGACAGTGTTCATTTGGAGGCCTTGTCTTGGCATAGACCCACAATATGACGATGTGCAATAGTTGCAATTTTCTCGCTAGGATAGATTGATGCAAGGAAGGGAACATATGATGATTGAGAGGTATCTCCCAGATAAAGTGGCCCATCAGTTTGATGATGTTTAGGACAAACCCGATGACCAGTACATGATGATCTTCACTCATACTACAAGTGAGACCGCATAGGGTTGGCCCATACTAGCAGATGAGGAAATGACATCTTTTAGATAGTTAGTGGCTAGGACATGGCCATATGATTAGCGGCTAGTAGATGTTGGATTCACATAGGCATACCGGGATTCGTTTCGGCCTCCATTGAGTTTGATAGTTCTAGGTGTAGTACTCCCACGATGGAGACCAAGAGGTAGATCAGCTGACAGAGGGCAAGGACAAGGAAGCAGGGGTGATGGTGATAGGGATGGGGATGGAGATAGGGGCAGAGGTGGGCCACCTCCACATCAGACACCAGCCCGGGGCTAGGCACAATACACACCACCTCGGGTGCAGACACCACCACAAGAACATACACCACTTCGGGATCATCCCAGAGATGGGGACAAAGAGGTCCCACAACAACAACCACCAACACAGCCAGATCATAGAGATTCCCTCATTTAGTAGCTACAGGGTCAGATTCAGGTTTTGACAATAGAGAGAGATCAATCTCGACAACAAGTCATAGTACTCACATTAGACAGGGATCAGGCTAGGTTTAAGAGAGACTGGGAGATCGTTCAGTGCAAGCAGTTTGAGAGTATGGCCTCCTCATCCCAGGGCTGAACAATTTTCTTACGGGCGTAGAGGGAGGTAGTCTGAGAGGCTGATTATTATCAACAACATTATTGACACACAGTTCCACTAGCTACCTGAGTGCCAAAGTTATCTTAGCAGACATGGATCAGGCCTCTCGAGTATCATGGTGAGAGGTAGGTAGGAGAGGGAAACAACTAGCAAGGCTAGCCTTGATCACAAAGAGTTATTCATTTTTGATTCATGGGCTCTGATTGTTATTGCCCCTATTGTATCATATATTTTTTATGTATACACACTTGATTTGATTGTGTACCATGACAATTGTATATTTTTGATGATATATATGAGATGTCTATTTTATTTATGCATGATGTATGCATGTATTTTAATTTCCTATGTGTGATAATATGTTATGAGATGCTTCTATTTTATGTTGAGCAATATGATGTATGTTTCTACATGATGTAATGATGTGATATAATGATTATGGATGCATTTATTTTTGTATTTTTCTATGCATTTTATGGTGAAGATGTATGGATCCATTTATGATATATAGATGATTTATATTATGCCCCTAATGCTTCATGTGATGCATAATGAGCGATGGTGATATTTTTTATTATGACGATGTATGACATGTGATGGCTATGTAATGATGCCAAATGATGATGGTTTTATGATATGATTGTGCATTATGATTTATGAATTTGATGGAATAAATGTAATGATATGAATGTGATGAATTCCTAAGATACTCAGAATAACAAAGCTCTATTATTCTTCATAACTTAAGATGATAATGTAAGATGATGATATGCAATGATATGATTAATTTCCTATATGATATAATATGATATGCATTATGCTGATGATTTGTGGATGCACGGCGGATGCATTAGCGATGTTTTTCATTAATTTCCATGGTACCATGTTAGTATGGAAAGAAGATAGAAGAAAAAGAGATCCAACAAGGATACCTTATTAATGATGACAATGATTTGCTTACCAGAAGTTGGGATTTTAAAAGGGTCAATTACTTTATGTTTGATAACACACGTAGGTACGATGCATTAAGGTATAAAAGACTAGGATGGCATTTGTACCTAGTGTGATAGAATTTGACTTGAAAATTAGGTAGGAGTACTCCTGTCCACACTTGACATACAAAACCTTATTTAGGATGTAGTTTAGATATTCTAAACACCTCAGACAAAAACATAGAAAAGAAAGCCTTCCTATGTGGTCAAAAAAACATTTAAAACATCTTCCCTAAAAACTAAACAAAGCACACATAACCAAGTTATTTTACAAGAATATCCAACAAGCACAATAGATAAAAAAAGATAATGATCATTTCCCCTCCCATTTCTCTCTAAATATTTCTATTTAGACATCATCGAGTGGTCATTGGAATGAGCGCAATAAGATAAATCCAAAGAAAAGATAAAGTAAACAAACAAGCTAATATTCTTAATACTGCTAGCCAAGAATAAACTATGATGATTCCTAATGTTGATGTCCATAGTAGGAAGGATGCATCCTAGGACATGTGATCAGGTGATGATGTGATTGATTGGATGATAAGCTATTAATACCAAGAGTTGACCAACTTTCTGACTTACTGACCTAGACCTAAGACTTTGATGATTAGGAATTCACTTTTGAACCTACTAGACTTGCTTTTGACTAACTTGCCAAAGGATGAAGATGATGATTGATTTATTATGAATGGATGATTATTGCTGGTGAAAGCGAAATGAGATAGATGCACCATTTTGGGTTTTTCAGATATTTGGATGTTTTTGGTGTTTTGATGTTTTTGGATCTTTTGAAGGGTTTTTTTTTAATGTTTTTGGATTTTTGATGGATTTTTGAATGTTTTTGGGTTTTTGATGGATTTTTTTAATGTTTTTGGGTTTTCTATTTCATTGAAGATCACAAGAATATACATGAAGCCAATCTGACGCTAGTGCAAGAACATGCCCCTAGCATGATGCAATAGACTACATCGGTATAGGTAGGACAAACTGACCCTAGGAATGTGCCAAGTAGTACTAGGGTGGAACATGATACGAACAGAAGATCAAGTTATGGTACGAACACAAATGAGTGATGGAAGGATTATTAGAATGTGGTGGATGAATGGTGAGGTATAATGGATAAGTGAGTGGGTAGAATAAGCCATAAAGATCCTAGTGGATGGAGAGTGCTTTATTTATGCTTGGTGCCTATTTGCCAAGTTTTCACCAAGGTACTTGTCCAAAGCACCACCGAAGTGGTTTTCACTAGAGGATGATTTTTTTATTTACTATTTTTAATCCTTTTTTGGATTTTTTTGGATTTTTGTATTTTTTTGATTTTTTTGTTGTCACCAAGATGCCTGTATTCTAGGTTTTCATTAGGGTGACCATTTTTTCAAGACATTTTATGATTTTTTTTGTATTTTTTAGTTCTATACCTTGCAATTTTTTAGGCATAAAACTTTTTGAGATGGGAGTTGTTCATGGGCTCTTGCAGAGGCTCGCCTTCTGGCATTGATAACTGGTATACCCCTGACTTATAACTTTCCATGATGATGAAAGGTCCCAACTAGTTGGGTTCAAATTTTCCCTTGCTTTCTAGGTTTGGCACATTCTTCTAGTTCTCCTTCAGTACTAGCTCGCCGACTTGGAAGGTTCGCCTCCTAATTTTATTGTTATAACTCCACTTGAGTCAGTTTTGATACACCTATAGATGGTTTATGGCATCCATACGTCGTTCATCCAGTAACACCAACTCATTTAGTTGTTTGACTCGGTATTCTTCATCTGTGATTAGATTTTGCAATGATATCCTCGAGGATAGGAGCTCGATCTTAATGGGGAGAATGAATTTTGATCCATGGACTAGGGAGAATGGGGTGGCACTTGTTGGTGTGTGAATGATGGTGCAATAGGCCTATAAGGTGGGATTTAGCTACAGATTCTAGTCACAACCAGTGTCATTGACTATTTTCTTAAGGATTTTCAGAATGGTTTTATTGGTGGCTTCTGCTTGGCCATTGCCTTGGGGATAATACAAAGTGGAAAAGCGATGTTGGATGTTGAATTTTTGACAAAGGTCACAGACCTCCTGATTCTTGAAAGGTTTCCCATTTTCTGAGATAATAGCTTGGGGGACACCATATCAGAAAATGAGGTAGTTCAGGATGAACGTAGATATCTACTTTCTAGTTATGTAGGTCATGGGAGTGGCTTCGACCCAGTTTGTAAAGTACTCCATGGTAGTAATGATGAATTTATGGCCATTAGATGAGGTGGGGGTGATTTTTTTGATGAGATAGAGCCCCCACTATGAAAAGGGCCAAGGTGTAACAATGGGATGAAGCTCTTGAGCTGGTGCATGGATGAGCTCCCCATGCTGTTGACATTGCAAGCATCTTCTGACAAAGTCCTATGTGTCTCTTTCCATTGTGGGCCAATAGTATCTAATCCTCAACAATTTCTTAGCTAAAGTCATACCACTCAAGTGAGAACCAAAAATGTTGTTGTGTACCTTAGTTAAAGAAATTAGGGCTTCCTCAGTATTTAGGCAACACAATAGGGTTACCTTAATGCTCCTACAATAGAGGGTTTCTCCTAGGATGAAAAAGAGGGTTGAATTCTTCATGAAGGCTCGTTTAAGGCTCAATGTTATATCAGCTGGAAAGACTCCTATTCTTAAGTAGGTGTAAATGTCATGATACCAGGGATCATCAAGACCAATGAGTTCATAAATGAATTCAGAATCTGGTACCTCAAATGCTAGTATGAGAAGCTACTCCATGAGGAATTCCTTCTTTGGGATGTTATGCGAGATTTCCAAGAGTGATCCAATTGTAGCCACTGTGTCTACTGCTCTATTGTTTGCTCTAGGTAGCTAATCAAATGTGATATCAATGAATGACCCTTTGAGGCTCTCAACCAACTTCTTGTATGGAGTTAGTTTGTCATCCTTCATCTAATATTCATTGTTTACTTGATTGATTATGAGCTGAGAGTCTCCATAGACCTTCAGAGCCATAATCTTCCATTGTATTGCAATTTGTAAGCCTGTGACAAGAGCTTCATACTCTGCTATATTATTCATGCATGGGAATGACAACTTATAATATTTGAGTATGCAATCTCCTTGGGGAGTGATGAAGAAAATTTCTACTCTTGACCCATGTTGCATGTATGATCCATCAAAATACATCTTCCAGTGGTCCACTACACTTAGGCTGAAAATTGATTCATTAGGAAACTCTGAGATAAGTGGGTTTTTTGCATATATAGGTGCCTCCACCAATTGATCCACAATTGCCTGTCCTTTGATAGCCTTGCAATCTACATATTCAATGTCATGTTCTATAATATCATGACCCACTTGGTTGTCCATCCTATGAGAGTGGCTTTGGAAAGTGTGTACTTAAGAGGATCTATTTTTGCAATTAGCTTGATCTAGTGAGCCAACATGTAGTGTCTAAATTTTTGAACTGTAAATACAACTGCTAGAAAATATTTTTAAATAGGAGTATAATTTAGCTCGTGTCCTACCATAGTCCTATTGATATAGTATATTTCTCTTTATCTTGTATTTTCCTCATGCTGACCTAAGAGAGTGTCGAGAGATTCCATTGTTGTTGAAATGTATAGGATAAGTGGTTTCCCTAGAATTGGCATCATCGAAACTAGTGGCATGAGTAAGTATTCTTTGATTTTGTTAAATGTCTAGTCACATTTTTCATCCCATTTGTATGCTACCCCCTTGTGGAGTAGATGAGAATATGGGATATATTTGTCTGCCAAATGTGCTATGAATCTATAAATAGACTAGAGTTTGTCTTGTAGATCCCTTAGCTGCTTTAGTGTCTTGGATGCTTCCATTTCGAGGATCGCCTTGACTTTGGCAGGATCAACCTTGATTCCTCTCATTGACACAATACATCCTAAGAGCTTGATAAATTGTACTCCAAAGATGCACTTCTTTTGGTTGAGGTAAACCTTGTATTTTTCCAACCTATCAAAAATGGAACTCAAAGTTGATATGTGGTCCCATATTTTCCTTGATTTAGCCAATATGTCATCCATGTAATCTTCCACCATCTTATGAATCATGTCATGAAAGATCAATTTCATGGCTCTCTGATAAGTTTCTCATGCATTATTTAGCCCAAATGTCATCATGTTCTAGCAGTAGGTTCCCCATGGACATGTGAACATTGTCTTGTGCTAATCCTCCTTTTCTATCATGATCTAATTATATCCAAAAAACCCATCCATTAGTGATAACATCTCATGTCCAGCCATCATATCTACTATCATGTTGATGTTGGGTAGTGGGAAGTCATCCTTAGGACACACTTTGTTTAAGTCTCTAAAATTGGTGCAAATGCGGATGCCCCTAGTTGGTTTTGAAATAGGAACTAGGTTGGACACCCACTTGGATAGTCAATCGAGCGTATGAACCCTACATCCAAGAGTTTTTTCAATTCCATTTCGACTAGCAAGGCTATTTGTGGATGCATCTTTCTAAGCTTTTTTCTCACAGTTTTTTCCTCAAGGTATACTGCCAAGTGATGAACTACTACTTTCGGGTCAAGCCCAGACATATCAACATAAGTCCATGTGAAGTTCACCTTTCTTTATTTCAGGAATGTTGCTAAGAGTTCTTGCTCCTTTGTGAGAAGTGATTCAACATGGAAAGCTATGTGTGGTAACTCCTACGTTCCTAGGTTGATAGGATTGCATTGTTCTACTAGGACTATTGATTTTTCTTGATGAATTGTAGTGAAGGGAAGATTGAATCCTTCATCCTCTGGTGCCTTAGAGAGGTTTTCACCATTGAATGCATCATTTATTTTTACTATTTTAGGGTCAAAGAGTGCTATGGTGTGGTTTTCACTCAAGGACCTTGAGATTATTCTCAATTTCTCACTTTTGTGATTGAAAGATTCAATCATCTCATTATAATAGGCATGAGTGTCCAGTGTGATGTCAAATATAGCCTTATGATCTCCACATGGTACTGTATCCCTTAGTCCCATGAATTTTGAGAGTGCCTCATCATTTTCGAACGTGTCCAAAATAGGTGGTCCTCGTTGGTCATAATCGATGAGTTGGGGGTAGACCAGGTTTGTCTTGTGGGTTTGTTGGTATGACTCAAAGGATGATGTACTAATCATGGGGAGGGAGGAATCTTCAAAAAGCATGGGTAAGCTAGCTACAGTATCCTCATCGTCGCTACCACTACACACATCGGTGATATCAAAGGTGAAGTTATCTAAGGGCAGGCCTGTAGATACAAGTAGCTGAAGGGTGGTTGCTATTAATTGAGGGGGATTCTTGACTACTCTAATTGGGGGACTTCGGCCATGTATGGTTACACTTGGAGGGGTACACCCAAGGCCAATATTTTTCATTCGTCTCTCAACAATGATGGGTCCATTTGGCTATTGTTGTTCCCTCCAAGGCTTTCATTTCTATTATATCCCATACCAAGTATCATTTGTAGCCCCTTGCTTCTCTCATCCATGGGAATATTAGGCATGTACCTTTCATCTTGGTATAGTGAGCTTGAAATTTCTCTCTCATCCATCATTTCCTGACTTAGATCCCCCCAACATAAGAATCTAGAAGGGTTTACCCTAAAAGTTTGTGAGGGTGTTTTGACCAGTTGAGGTCATCCATATGTCCTAGGAGGTTGAGGTAACTCTCCTACGACAAAATATTTTTTCTTCATTCTATACTCTCCACACCCATTGTCTTGGGTCATGAGATTGATGTTAGATATGTCAGGCATGTAGGGTGTCTTTGTCCTAGAAGTGGAATCGATATTGGATGGGTTGATATATGGAGTGAAGGGGCCTTCATAATTCTTTGGGACTTGGGAGACTTTATAGAACTTGGCTTCTAGATTCTAGCAGTAGGTGAAAGGTTCAGGATCACCTTGAATTGTGACCTCTTCATTTTGGTATGAAAACTTGACGCATTGATGGTATGTTGATGCAATTGCTTGCATCCCATGGATCCATGGGCATCCCAGAAGGATATTGTAAGGAAGGTCAAGGTCAAACACTTGACAGGTGGTTTCCATAACAACTAGCCCTACTTGAATAGGGAGTTGAATAGTGCACTAAGTCAGTCTTTCTTAATCGTTGTAAGCCCTGATTGTGATACTTTTACATTTTTCAATGGAATCTTCAAAGATTCCCATATTCTTTATGAGCTTTAGTGAACAAATTTTGAGGCCTTCACCTCCATCCACCAAGACCCTTTTGACCTTACTTTTGTGAACTGAGACTTCAAGGTGTAATGCACGGCTGTGAGATGGTTGGGTGGGGAAGTCTTGATTGGAAAAGGTGAGGAGATTTAGAGTGGTGATGTTATCGACCATAGCTTGGAATCGCTTTGTATCAAGGTTGGAAGAAATAGTGGATGAATCCAATGCTTCCTCAAGTATTTCTCTATGGGCATCTGGAATCTTTAGTAACTCCATGATGGAGATCTGAGTAGGGGTTCTTTTTAACTGGTCAAAGATGTTGTAACCATTAGGGATGGAGTTTTGATTTGAGATGGGGGTCTTAGATGGTTGTGATTCCTTGATAATGGTGACCTTTCCACCATGTGTGGTGACTCCACAATCAGCGTTGGCTCCCTTGATGCTAACAACAATGACCAATTCGTCAAGGAATGCAACAAATCCTTCATATACATGGTTCACTTTGCCAAATATTTGCTTACCTTTATCGTTTCCTTGATTGTGGTTGGGCATCAGATTCATGTATATTTTTAGATCTTGGTTACCGACCAATTTCTCAACATTTATGATTTTTTCATCGATTAGATCCTAGATGACATTCTTTAGTTTCATGCAGTTGGTGGTCATATGCCTCTTGAGCTTATGATAATCGCAAAGGAGATTTTAGTTGTACTAGGGTGGCTTCACCTGGGGTTCTTGGTAATTATCATGAGTGGGGACCTTGATGAGGTTCTCATTAATCAACTTCTTCATGATGGATTCGATGGATTCTCCAAGGGTTCTGAACTTCCGCTTCGGGGGATATTTGTTTCGCAAAGGTGGTCATCCTTGATTATTGAGATTATTGATTTGATTATGGGATGGTTGCTAGTTTACTGCATTTTCTTGTGTGTTATTGTGATTATTGTTCTACATTTGATGATAATGCGTTTGATTATTTTTCTTTGGAGCACTAATATGAGCTTAGCATCTAGTACTCCAGCATTGGTGACATTCTTGTTCTTTTCCCGCGTGCAAGGTTTCTCATTGTAACTGGTAGATGGGCGACTGTCTTGATGTTCAGGATCAGTAGGAATTTCCCCTTGTTTTATAAGGTCCCTTTCAATGTTGACAACCTTAGGGATCAATTGGTCATATGTGGTGATGCATTGCATTTTTAGATAAAATGTCAATGTCTTGTCCAGATTAGCAATGATGGTGCAAACCTATTGTTCCTTTGGCATGGCCCATTTGCTTCGATTGTCCTTGGATCGCCATCATTGGAGGAAGGAGTTGAATGATTCCTCCTTTCCCTTTTGAGTGTCGATAATTCCTCTAGAATAACATCCAAACAAATATTGAATGTGTAGTTCTCAAGGAATGCATCTTTGATTTCTTGGAATGTTCTAATGCTAGTAGGCAAACAAGAGAACCACTCCATGATGGCAACAACTAGGCTCTAAGGAAACAATCGCATTAGATATGTGTCATTGTATGCATTTTCCATACAATGTACCTGGAATTCCCTGATGTGATCTTCAGGGTTTCCTATCCCACGATATTTGTCAAAATTTTGAGATTTCAAATCCCTTCAGGAATGATACCATTGCTAAGCTCCTACTGAACAGATAGGGACATAAATTGTTAGGTGTCCATGTTGTTTTTCCTGATTGAAGATTAAGCACTTGCTACAACAGAAGTTTGATTTGTGTTGTTACATCATCTTGCAAATCAGGAGGTGGGGTGAACATGTTTTGAAGTGTTGGATTGATGGGTGGGATGTTGGTGGGAGTTTACTGCAAGCTTTATTGAGCCAGTAACGCCTGTGTTTGCTACTAAGCCAACAATGTTTTTTGTTGGTTTTGCTATTGTTGTGCCAACAATGCTTGTTGTTGGGCCACTTCCTATTGTACTTGATAATCTTGCAAGGCTTGTTGATATGCTTCTTGTTGGGCTGCTTGCAATTTTTTTTTTTATTGTGCTTGTGCTTGCACTTGCTAGGCTTGATATTGGGCTCGGGCTTGAGTATGCACTTGTTGGATTTCTTGTGCAATTTGAGTAGCTTGTGTGGCTTGTGCATCTTGTGCAACTTGGGCGGCTTGAGTTGCCTATGCAACTTGTTGTTGTTGTAATAAATCTTGGGCTTGAGCAGCCTATTATGCAGCCTATTGGTTTTGGAGCACCTTTTGATGGGCGGCTTGTCGAGCAACTTGTAACACGATGGTGAATGAATTTTCTATGTTGTGTTTTGGCGGTGGTGGCGATGGATCGGGAAGGGTGTGGACCATTGTGATGAGTGGAACAGTTGTGTTAATGATTGGGTTTTGGTTTGTGGATGGTGTGATTGAGATGCTTGGTCCTTGGGAAACCATGCTTTGGTAAATTTGAGGAATGGGGGATGTGTTAATTGTTGGGGTCACTTGGATGGTCACCATCTATTGTTGTGATATTGCTAGAAAGACAGGAGGATTTGATATGGTGTTCTGATTTGATTGATTGATGGAGGGTACAAGAGGAAAATTCAACCCAAGGGGTGATGTGGATGTAAGTGGTAGAGGTGGGAATGGTAGAAAGATAGGAAGCACATTCCCTTAAAGTGATGATGATGGATCAAAGATTCCTTTGGATCCAAATAGATCACCTTCTCCTTGTGAGGTAGGGAGAGAGGTTTGTGTGTCCAAAGGATAATTTGGTGTTACATGATAAGAGGTTGGATTGGAAAAATCATGGAATGTAAGTGGAATGTAATGGTGTAATGGATTTACCGGGATGGATTGATCTAGTGTGGTGTTTGCATTCAACTCTTGATTTTTCACAAGGGGATGTTTTTGGAGCTCTTGAAGCATTGTGCTTTCCTTGTTAACAGTTGGCGGTTGAAGCAATGGATTTTATGATTTGCAGGATGTCTTGAGTGATGCTTTGAAGGGGAAGCATGGATGAGGTTGAGGGCATGATCCCAAGAGGTCTTTCCATAATATTTTTTACATAAAATTTGAAAGGGAGTTTAGCCCCTTCTTTTGCTAGCTCAAGCATGTATTGGGAGGGATATAACCTCATCATAGCATTGACAATTCAATGATTTTTGGGATTTCACACCATCTCTAGGATTTCATCTTGTGTCATCCCTAAGACGTTGTTAGTGATTTCCTCTACTTTACCATCTTCCTGAGGATTTTGCGATGATACAGGGAAATTGCTCTGAGGATTTCTTGATCCAACAGGATTTATTTTGAGAGTAGTTTGACTTAGATCACTTGAAGTTGATGTTTCCTTGGTGATTTCCATATTCTTCTTGTGTTGAGATATTTTTTGCACCATAAAATAGAGATCAATTAATATAACTTTAGGTACAAAAAGCGAAGAACTAGGATAAATTAAGGATCAAAGTGACAATGAAAATGAAAGATTGATGATACAAATGATGAAAACTCTTGAAGAACCTTGAGGGAGATTCTAAACTTTAGGGCTTGATTTGATTTGATTTTGTTTAATTTGGATAATGAAATTATAAACTCTAGTGTGTTATCCTAGAGTAAAATCATACACAAGAGGATAATTTGACTAAGTGTGTTAAGTCAAAGAAAGTGATTTTGGATAATGAACTCCTAGACCCCAAGATGTTGGATTTTATCAAGAGGTAAATTTGTTCACAAGGATTGATAATTTGGTCAAATATGTGGAGAATGATTCATCTACACATATCTAACCAAACAAAGTGATTTTGATTTTTCCTAGAGGTTTAGCGTAAATGATGTTTTCAAAGTTTCCAAGAGTTTGTTGGTGAGATGATGTTTGATTTTGATGGTTGAGAGATGGGTGAAAAATGATTGATTTTGATCCTAAACTTGACCTAGATAAAACTTCTTCTTACAAGACCTTGGTTTTGAAGAACATGCCATACTTCCTATGTGAGAAAATAAAACCTTTGAAAAAGATTAGGATTTTGTTGATAATAAAACTCATATAGGTTAGGGTTGTTTCTTGAAGCTTTCTTGTACAAGTTGTAAACGAACCTTTCTCTTACCTCGTGAAGCCTTGAAAGATGCTCTTCATGAGACTTTGGACTAAGACTTTTGAACCTTGGTTTCTAGATTTTGATTTTGTGGGAAATCATTTGAATGAGCACATGTGTGGGGTTCAATTTTTCTTAATGAGTTCTTTTTACCACAAACAATTTCTTGATTTAAAATTTCAAACTAAATGTCAATGTCTCAATTCCTTTTCATTCCACAAGGTCCCTTATATGAAAATCGAGGTTTCAAGAGCATAGTTTCCTAGGTTGACTTTAGAGAGAGAAAATTGTGATTGAGTCCAAATACTTAGAAGCCTCTAAGGATGAAATCCCTAGGGCAAGCAGGAGCACTTGAATTTGTCAAAGGTATTTGCTTCTTCCAAAGGGTTTGAAATTTTGAAGATCTAGTGAATGTTTTTTTTCAACTATTTTGAGATCCAAGCAAAGTGTTTTTAATTCCAAGAACATGTACAATCCTAGAATGAAGAGACACAATTCGTTGGGTTCCCACTTGGATAAATCTAGCTACGCATATTCAGTGCGGAGGATTAGATTCTTGACCACATAGGCTCCCCCTTATAGTGCACATGCTTCTCGGGTCAGCCAAGCATCAACACCCATGAATTTCCCATGGAATACTTATCATCTCTACAACAGAATCGCATGTTACGTGGGGCAGCTTCAAAGGACATGACCTTTTGCACTAACAAATAGAAAGGATTTTTCCCTTTTCTAAACAAGGGGTTTTAATGCAGGCATTTTGTTCATGGGGGACCATCCATATGGTGAGAGACCGTTGTTTCCCTTCTCATCAAAATAATCCTTGTGATTCTCAAACGTTCCTTGAGAATCCTCACTTATATATCGGTTGGATGTCGCTTGGATTTAGCGTGTTCCTGGTTGGGTCATTCCTTGTTGGGTCATTCCCTAGGGTGATTACTATTTCCCACTAGGTAGGCCCTCTAAGATAAACAAAATTGAGCAAGCATATGCCATAGTTTGATCAATCTTTGTTGAGAAACAAAGGGAGAACAATTAGAATATGTCATACTCACACTCGCAAGAATTGGTTCAATTTTTTAATCCCAAATGAAATGTTGAGGCAATCACTTACACAATTCAAGATCACCAAAAATACTTTTGATTCTCAAGATCTCTATAAAATCCATGAGAAGTGCATATTTCCTTTTAGTGATATTACTTTGGGTAAGTAATTAGAAAACAAAGAAGCATTTTGTTCATTTTACATCCACAAAGCAATGATTTGATTCTTTTTAGTGCACCAAAATAAAATATAGAATTTTCCTTGTTCAATTGTTAATCCTCAAACCAAATATAGTGAGTTTGTCCTCAAGTTCTTTTTAAGCCCTTTGTTGCAAAGAATTGAATTTTTTTGAAGTGTTCTTTTTAGAGCCGAAAAGAAACTTTAGGGAACCTAAAAGCATGAAGGTAATCAATTTATTGAGAAGGGATTATAAGTTCTCCCAAAGTGTTCAAAAACACTTAGTATAATAAGACAATGATTTCATAGTGAAAGATTCTTCTTTGCTCCCTCCTTGCCTAGACCTGTAAAACTAATTAAATCCAAGAAATACAGAGACAACAAATAGGTTAGGAGTCAAAAAGTCAGAAAAAAAAAGCACATGTCAGAGTAAAATAAAATTTGACCCTTTTACTCCACCCCAACAGTGTAGTTCGTGGGTACGACAAAGTTTAGAAACTACAACAACGTAATATAACACTGCTAATTACTGAGAGCGCTGCTCTGTAGTGAAATAGAGACCTGAATTACAACTCTGTTTGGCCAATGGCGATGCTTGTATTTTGAAAAGTCAATGGTCGGGTTTGAAATTTGATTTTTTAGGCAAGAAGAGACTCAGTGGTGGAGTTTGGAAATTTAAGTAGTACAATATAGCGTCACTTGATAGTCAGCGGCTGAGTGTCCTGGAACCTGCAAAAAGCATAAAAAAACACAAAATTTTCTAGAAAAACATGATTAGAACTTGAGATTTTCCCTCCTTCTAGCACCAAAATGTGAACCCAAATCCTAGACCTTCACAAACATGAGAAAAAAACACACAATTAGATTCATATGCAAAGAAAGAACAAGGATTACCCATGAAATTCATTAACAATGCTCAAGATAGGAAAATATGAAGAACAAGACAATAAAGCAAATAAATTCTAATTAAGCATGCAAATCCTCAATCTCATGGGGGAATTGGTGCCAATTATGTGTAGGAATTGGCCCTTTCCCAACTCCTTTGTAATCTTGATGAAGATTGATCCACTTTGGTTCAATTCCTACATAACCTAGCTAAAAACTTGATAAAAAATAGATGAAAATGGATATGCTTGAAGATGAAATTGTGCATAATAAGTTTTCTCAAATTGTGGAAGATCAAATGAGGAGAAAAGCCTCTTATTTATAGATGCGATTGAGAGAAGAAGAGGAAAAATGGATGAATGTGGGATCATTCAATATCTAATGACCAAGTGCCACTTGTGAATGGAGGAAGGTTGTGCACATTTTGATGAATGAGCCAATAAATGATATTAAGTGGATTTTCAAATTTTTGAAATGACTTAAATGCCACTTGTCTCAATGCACAAGGACACATAAGAGGAGAGTGAATGATTTTTTCGAAGGACAAATCCACTTGGAGGAATATTCCATAAATATGCCATGTTGAGAGAAAATGTTCATTTAATAAATCAATTAAATTCATTTTCATGTGCAAGTGGCAAAATCTAGAGAAAATAAGAGATTTGGATTAAATTAATCAAGATTCAATAAATTCAATAGGAGATTAGTTGATGTGACTATTTGATTTAGATTTTGTGATTTTATTTAAATCAAAGTTGAGAAGAAAATGGTTTAGGCTTTAATTAAATAAAGATTTTGATTTATTTAACTAAAAGGGGATGATGTTAGATTAAATTAAACCTTTTAGATTAAATTAAGTAAGGTTTAATTTATTTAATTTAACTAGACGACTATAAAGATTTAATTAAATAAAATGAATTATTTAATTTTATTTTACATAGGGTTAATTAAATCAGATTGATTAATTTAATTAATAGGGGGGAATGACTTAATTAGATAGATAATAATTTATTCAATTAAGGGATGAAAGGTGATGACAAGCTAAGAAGGTGATCTAGGATGAAATGATGTTAGTAATTAGGGTCAAGTGTGTTGGTACATTTTCCATGTCTACACTTCTTGTTCTTTCTTCAAACTATTCAGTTTGACTTCATCTTCACTTTCATCTCTTCTTATAACATCAAGTCCCCTATGTAACTCCTCTTGTAATGCTTCTAGTTGCCTTTGTAGAGCTATAAAACCTCTTTTATTACACAAGCATTCCTCCCACCATGATTTCTTCATGGAGACATATTTTCTCACAAACCCACAACCACAAGTCCTGGTACAAATTGCCTCACATTCAATAATATATATACACAATTAGGAACTCCTTGTTTGGTACCATTTGATGAAGGTCACTTCCCTTACAACCTTATGCTCACAACAATAAAGATTGCACAAAAAACTTGCAATAATAATAAAAATTCAATTATCTCAACAATGAAACAAAAGTACAACATTCAGAAGCTCACAAGCTCCCTTGAAACATGATATTTCTAAATACAAAAATAAAAAATATTTGGAGTCTCAAATCATCTACTCAATCTGGTATAATCTAGTTATGTTGACCTACAAAAATCCATATCTAGAAAAGCTAACCTCTCATAATGAAAAGGTATCAATATATAGAATTTTGTGGTGAATGGGAATACCATTATGGTTTTCAAAATCAATATGAAAATACCTCATTGGAAAACACACACCCCATTCAAGGATAAATCATAAAGTGATAAACTTACTAAATGCTGACATGGCCTTCATATGGGTACCTAAACCTTACCCAATCAAATTTGGTCAATTTTGGAATCTCCATTACTCCCCAATAGGTCTGATGGTGCCATCCAAGAACATGCACCAACATGAAAAATTAGATGCCCAACATGAAAATAAATGTAAATTGAATGCAAATGAACATGAAAGAGTGTGCATTGATGAGTGACCCTCACCCAAAAATGGGATGCCAAAAAGGAATATACCTCCAAGATGCTTTTGTAACCTTTATTGAAGTGATGCTAGATAACAAATACAATTACAAATCAACATAAGGAAAAATTACAATATTTTTGAAATTTGAAATTATTAATTCCCCACACATTGCCCTTATTGAAAATAAAAATAAAGTAAATAATATGTTTGGGTGATGTAATATTGCTCTTACACCTTCAATGCTCCAACATCACATACAAGTGAATAAGATAAATGAGTTATATTTTGGTCTCAATGATTAGTTTATAGGCCATTTGATAATATACAAAGCAATGTTAAACTTCATGATGATGCAATAATATAAATTTAGGAGTCACTAAATTATCATCCTTGACATTTTTAATGAACAAGTACTCTAGAAGATGTTCAAAATATTTTTTATTCTAAAATTAAAGATAATCAACCTCTTGAATGAATCACAATAGAACCTAAGCGAGAAATTATTTCTAGGATATTTTTTATGGTCAAATTATGAAAGTGACTAAAATAGATATAGTAAATACTTGATATTAATAGAGAAAAACCTCGATCTAATCAATATCTAGGTAAATATTACATAAATAAAACACAAAAATTCATAATCACAATGAAGGATAATGGCTTTCTCATAGATGATGATATCAGACAAAATATCAATTATGCAACTATGGATGCTCAAAGTAGAAATAATTCAATATAAATTTGACACATTATCAATAAGGTCAAACTACATTGACATTATCCATGATAATTTAATGAACATCAAGAACAAGAAGATTATATCCAATTGCTACCATCCACTAACCTCCTAAAGAAGTAGCATTTCTAAGGTATTCTCCATTTCTATTACTTACATCAATTGTAGTTGTAATGTTCAAAGTTATAGTCTTAAAAATCCATTAACAACTTCAAATCACAATTAGCTAGATTTTAGTAAACTATAAGGAGAAAGAATTTCAAGTTTGTAGGAAGAGATTCAAAAAAAAAAATACAAATTGGTTAATGAACTAAGCTTCATTGAACAAAATTTGTTAGAAAACAAAGAGTTTCAACTTTGTCAAGTATTTTATAATAATGTAAATATGAATATTGGAGGTATGTCTTTGATCATGGTTGAATATAACATATTATTATATTTCAATACTTATATTCTTCATTATTATAAAATTTCTATATTAAAAGAACACACTAATCTAGACCAGTATTTTTAATTATTTTGCAATTATATCTATAATTTTGGTTGAAGATTTGGGATAGTTGTCTCTTGTTAATGAAAAGCCACCAGATATTACTAATAGACATGCTAAACTATGAGGAAAGAATTCAAAACTAATGTTACTTTTGTTGGAAATATGTGCCTCAATCCTACTAACATGAACCTCCTGAAAGAGAAATTGGTGAGACACCTGAGATATCCTACCGACGGTTTGTTTATTCCTAAAGGCTTGAAGTGTTAAGTTCAGTGAGACCTATGGTTGGTCTTGCTGATGGGATCCATCGTTGTAACCTAAATAGTCAGTGCAAGTTTCCTAACTCTCAGTGAAGATAGAAGTCTAGTTAAAGAGTTCCGTTGGGGAGAGTATGGCTGATGAACAGTTCGTCAAGCTAACTTTGGTCTTTGGTTAGACTTGCGAAGTTTGGAATGATAGTAGAGTTTTTGCAAATGGGTCATGTCAGTATGACTCTGGCCAATGATCAGATCAGGGTGGCATTGGTCTTCAAAATGACCTGTGAATGTCACTCTGGTGCTTCTAGTCTAGCTGAAGAGTTATGTCAAGGAGATTCTTGCCAAAGTGAAGTGCATCGCGAAGACATTGGTCTTCGGGTGACCTAAAAATGTTGGACCGACTATGTTACTCTGGCCGATAGGTTTGATCAATGTGTGTCTTGTCAATGAATAGATAGTTAGGCTGACACGAGACTTCAGAATGTATTTTATCGACAACAATGGTCTAGCCAATGTGATCTGATTAGTGTGTGTCTGGCCGATGATGCTTGGTCATTGTGACATGGTATAGTGGGATGAGTTCTTAGGGTTACTTTGAAGTAGGATGTCTAGCTGATGGGTGTGTTTAGTGTGACTCCTACCGATGAAGTGTTTTGAACTGTAATGAGCTGAAGGTCATCGGGGTGATATATGAACTCGATGAGACTTGTTGGTATTTCTCTGATGGTGTTTTTCTTGTTGATGGTCTATTTTTTTGAATTTGGTGTGACTCTTAGTGATGCATACGGTATTGATGTTCCTTTGGAACATCAAAGACACCTGAACTATCATTGTGACATCTAAGACGCTCATCGATAAAGTTGATCATGTCAATGGACTAAAAGGTGGACCATGGTTGAACAAAGTTGACTTGGTGGATTGTTCAGGTGTACGATAGACATTGGTGGACTGTGTTGAGTTTGTGGTGTTCATTCTAAGAATGGTGACATCTACGGTTTGTCTAAAAAGGGAACTAAATGAACTGTTTGTTAAAAAAATGAATAGATCGATGGCACAGATAGGCAAGGGGTTCGATATGAAATTTTCTATGTGAGTGTTTGAACTGTATGTTGCTAGGCATTGTAATAGTGAGAATGTTGTGAGAGAGGATGTGAAGAATGTGAACACGAGAGGTCGTGAGGCTATGTTGGTCGAAAGGCTGGCTGGCTGAGTGGACTGGTGAGATGAAATGAATCTACATTGTATTTTGTGTGAGGAAATTTTAATAGTGTGAGGATTCTGACTAGTGTTGATGCCAGTTTATCTCCAGATGAAAGAAGATGTAACTCCTATAAAGGCTATGAGCCTGAGATTGTATTGTAACTTTATTTGTTGTTGAATAATACAATGGCTCCATCTTTTGGAGTGGGGTATTTTACCTGAAACGGTTTTCCCCATGTAAATATATGTGTCCATATTTTTTTGTCTTTCATCTTTATTGATGTTGTAAATTTGAATTTGTGCATAGTGTTGAATCTAGTTAAGTCTGCATGTGATTTTCTCAGAAGGGTTAATGTGGGAAATCAACTATGGTAGTTTCCTCTTTATGGTATAGTATGTTTTGTCTTTGAGGCAACTTGAAGAAATTAAAATCATCAGAGGCATTGCTATTCTTAGATGTTTCTTTCTAAGATGGCATGATTTTCCCTTACAAGTGGTATCAGAGCCATCTTCTAGTTGCTGATTCTAGGTATTTCTCCTATGAAGATTTCTTAGTCTATCAGGCTTGAATAAATTTGGAGGAATCATTTGGTATATTGATCCTTTGGTGAGTAAAATTTCTTTCTCTTTTGAGACAACACATAGTGTGAAAGACATTGATGATGGAGAAACTAGAGTTGATCATATTGTGATGATGTGGTCTGAGGCTCCTATTTGGTAGTGAATGATCCAGATGCAAGGGGTGTGAGTTTATGCTTATGGTTGTGTTGCAGAAGAGCATGGTTCATACTGGGTGTCTATGTGAGAGGCTCCCTAATGGTATATAAATGCTTGGGTTGTTATTTAGACATGGAGTATTGTGCTTGTGCTAGGTGTTTTGACTTCGCATTGAAGGCACTATTCTTTGTTACCCTGATTGCATGAAGGCTATGAAGTTGATCTCTGGGTGGTCTGAAAACTTCTGAATAGCCTCGCTCAATCAAATGCATATACATACTTGTGGTTTTGGAATTGGTTTGTAATGGGATTGGAGTTCCTGTACTACTTGTTCCTTTTAAGGATACCTTGTGCTTACATGACTTAGATTAATGTTCTTTAGTTCTGAAGGTTTTTTATAGATTTTCCTAAAAAATCTACGGTGATTCATATTCATGTTGATTCATTAATCTAGTTAATCGTGATGGTTGTGCGTACACTCTTGAGTCATCCAAATGTGTAGTGGATATGGACATGCATGGGTGTTTAATAAACACAGTGGTTTTGTAGGTTTTGCACGATCAAGAAAAACTTGTGGTTTTGTGGAGTTGTTGGTAAAAATATTTTCTAGACCTTGGCTGTTTGGGGTGTTGTTGGATGGGATAGTTATAGTTTTGTAGTGCTACTTGTTGTTTCCCTAGACTATGGTGCTTGAGTTGTGGACATGATTGAAAAATCAAATTTGGTTGTGATCTGATGTTTGAGTCAAATTGTCTACATTGTTGTTCTCTTTGAGATCTCAGTTTTGCAGTTTCAGTGCGATGATAGATTTACAGGCTTCATTGATTGAATCTATGGGTTGAGCATGTTGTGGACTGTCTTTACCTACATTTTTGTTGTGGGACAACTTGGAAGTGGACTGCCAATATCCAAAAGGTTTGATTCAATGTTGGTGTAGATCTGTTAGCTGGCCTTGCTTGTGGTCATTTGTGCATTGGTGTGGTTTCTTCTGGATGAGAGGAAGGATGGCATTGAGTACCTGAGTAGTCGATTATGGGGATGTGTAGTGTGTGTATCACAATGCCATGGAGAGCTTGATACACATTCTAGTGTAAGATTTCGATAGTGATGGTGTGATCTATGTGGTTTGGAGATCTTGGTGTTGCTTGGCACTGTTGTTAGGTGGACATGTTTTCAATTGTACTTGGAGGTTTTTTGGATCAGAAAATGTTTGATCACGAATCTTAGAAAGCTTGGATGTCACGGTTCAGTGGGAGATTTAGTAGTGACTGTGGGTTCATCACTTGGTGGTGCTTGATAGGTGACGTTGGTCTAAGTTGTTTTATGTCATGATTGTGCATTAGAGTTTTGGCATGAGGCATTGCTCTTTAGACCATGGTGAGGTCACTTGAAGCATGGCAAGGTGAGATCATGATGTCATGATAAGTTCCTAGTTCAGATGATTGGAGCTTTGATAGTGGTCTGGTGGTTCTCTATGTTTTGGGTACATTGGTCATATACTTGAGAACTTCATGTTAGTGCAGTAATGTAGTTTGGAGTTTAGCATGGGATGATCATTTGCAGGTGTTCATGCATACATGGAGAATAAGGTGAGACTGTAATTATTTTGAGAAAGGTATTGATTTTAGCAGAAAGTCTGAGAGGCCTACACCTTGGTTGGACATGAGTTCAATACAGACCAATCTGGAGATTTATCTTGGATGAGTCATGGTGGCTTGTATATCTTGGAGAAGAATTCTCATTCCCCACTCTTGGTCTACTCAACAGTGAAGTCTAATTTGAGAGGTATTTTCCCATTGTATCTTTTAGATGTATTTTATGCTTTCTTTCATGATATGGATCTTGAAGTGTTGTTTACTAGCTCTAGAGGGTTTTTAATGGAAGATGGACAACATGGTTTATCTCCTTGATATTTTGTGTTATATCGTTTATTGCTGAGAACAGGTATGAGATAGTTATATGGTTTCCTTTCCTAAGATGGGAAATGAAGTAGTTTGATCTTCTTTGAGAGGCTTACATTCATGATTGATTACATGTTACATTTTTGATATGTTTGATCTTGGGGATTGAATGGTTGGGTGTTGTTCTGGTTTTTCTCTTGGGGTTGTGAACAAGATCATACTTGACACAACTAGATTTTAGAGGTGTATGTAGGAGGATGTTCTATAGGTATATGTTGTGCAGAGTTTCTCTCTTTGGTCTAGATTATCTTCCTGGAAGTTTGTTTTCATTTTACATTGGTTTGAGATTTGGTCGAAGCTTTTGTTTTCACTCAATATTTTTGAGTGGTAACTTGGAGGTTCTTTGTCTCTTTCCTATGTTGGGTGTGAACTTGGAAGAGCTCTAGAAGACTATCGAGAGAAATTATTCTTGTAGCAGTCTATTGGAGGTTATGCATATCATTGTGAATGTTTCCTTGATACTACATGATTACACTTTCTATGTGCTATAATTGGTAGACTTGTTATGCCTTTGATCTTTCAGATTTGGTATTACCTATGTAGTGGGAGGTTTTGGTTGTGCTTTGTCTTCTTCGACTGGATTGTACATGGAACTTGTATCTATAGTTGATGGGTTGGTTGTGCTACTAGTATGAGTTTTCTTTTGTGTCCATACCTCAGAGGTATGAGAGATTGGATGGATAGAATGAGTTGTGGGTGTTGTTTTGAGTCACCTGGATTGATCAGTTGGATGAGAGCAATCATGTTTCTGGTTGTTGTTCTAGCTGGTGTTCTATCTTCTTTCTAGAGAATGTCTTCACAGTTGTGTTCTAGTTTGGGCCTTGGAAGTTGATGTTGTTTGTAATTTTGTATGGTTTATTGTTGGTTCTCTTGAGTGGTCAGTAAGATCTTCGTCAAGTTGGAGGTTGTTGGAAATATGTGCCTCAGTCCTACTAACCTAAACCTCCTAAAAGAGAAAATTGGTGACACACCTAATATATCCTGCCAATGGGTTGTTTAGTCCTGAAGGCATAAAGTGTTCAGTTCAGTGAGACCTATGGTCAGTCTTGCCAACGAGATCCATTAGTGTAACCTGAAAATTCGATGCAAGTTTCCTAACTCTCGACAAAGATAGAAGTCTGGCCGAAGAGTTCTGTTGGGGAGACTTTGTTCGATGAACAATTCATCGAGCTAACTTTGGTCTTTAGTTAGACTTGGGATGTTTGGATCGACAGTAGAATTTTGGCCGGTGGGTCATGTCAGTATGACTCTAGACAATGATTAGATTGGGGTGACATTGGTCTGAGGAATTACCTGTGAATGTCACTCTAGTGCTTGTGGTCTGGCCAAAGAGTTCTATCAAGGAGACTCTTTCCCAAGTGTAGCGCATCAGGATGACATTAGTCTTCAGGTAATTTGGACTGAGTATGTTAGTCTAGCCGATAGGTCTGATCAGTGTGTGTCTTGTTGATGAACAAATGGTCGAGCTAACACAAGACTTTGGAATGTATCTTACCAATAGTGATGGTTTGGCCGATGTGATCTAATTGGTGTGAGTCTAGCCAATGGTGCTTGGTCACCGTGACATGGTCTAGCAGGATGAGTTCTCAAGGTTGCTCCAAAGTAGGATGTCTGGCCTATGGGTGTGTTTGGTGTGACTCCTGTAGGTGAAGTGTTTTGAACTGCAGAGTGCTAAAGGTCATCAGGGTGATATATGAACTCGATGAGACTTGTTGGTCTTTCTCCGATGGTGTTGTTCTTACCAATGGTCTGTTCCATTTGAAGTCGGTGTGACTCTTAGTGATGCACGTGGTCTTGATGTTTTTTTGGAACAATGGAAAGACCTTAAATATTGGGTTGACAACTGAGCCACTCATCGATAGAATTGACCACACTGATGGACTGAAAGGTGGACCATGGTTGAACAAAGTTGACTTGGTGGACTACTGAGATGTATGATGGACATTGGTGGATTGTGTTGAGTTGGTAGTGATCGTTCTAAGATCAATGAGATTGACAGTTGGTCTACAAAGGGAACTAAACAAATTATTTGTCCCGAAAAATGAATAGATCGATAATGTAGATAGGCAAGGGGTTTGATATGGGATTTTCTATGTGAGTGTTTGAACTATATGTTGATAGGAATTGCAATAGTGAGAATCTTGTGAGAGAGGACATGAAGAATGTGAACTTGAGAGGTCGTGAGGATGTGCTGGCCGAAAGGCTAGTTGAGTGAGTGGACTAGTGAGATGAAATGAATCTTTATTGTATGTTGTGTGAGTATTCGGAATAGTGTTGTTGCTAGTTTGTCTCTAGATGAAACAAGATGTAACTCCTATAAAGGCTATGAGCCTAAGATCGTATTGTAACTCTGTTTGTTGTTGAATAATACAATGGCTCAATCTTTTGGAGTGTGGGTTTTTTTACCCAAAAGGGTCTTCCCCATGTAAATCTGTGTGTCCATATTTTTTGTCTTTCATGTTTGTTGATTCTGTAAGTTTGAATCTATGCATAGTGTTGAATCTAGATAAGTTTCCATGTGCTTTTCTTAAAAGGGTTAATGTGGGAAATCAACTATGCCAATTTCCGCTTTATGGCATAGTAGTATGTGTCTTTGAGAAAATTTGAAGAAATTAAAATCACTCGAGGCACTGTTGTTCTTAGATGTTTCTTTCTAAGATGAACAAATTTTCCCTTACAACTTTGGATATGATATTTAAACAAAAAGGGAAAAATCACTTATTAATAAAGGTTTTTCCAACTTCTCACAAATATAAGAGATATAAATCTAACTATTGATAAATGGAAATTACCAATGATAAGGACTCATGTTGACATAGACACAACCAATGAAAATTTCATAATAGTATTGATTTTTGTTAATTTGACTAAAAATGTGCATATTCATATGAAAACAATATTATTTACTGAAGTACTTTGTTGCATGTAATATTGCAAAAAGAAAGTGAGTAGTGTTAATGCACGAGAAGGGGAACAAACTAATGAACTTGATGTATAGTTATTATATCCTAAGGATTCAAGGACTATGTTAACTTCTAATATTTGGATAAAAATATGGTCTTCTAAATATAGCTCTACACTATGTTTGAGAAATAATATACAAACTTGGAAGTGTACCACTGTAACTATCAACATATTTTATTGTTGAGCTTGACAGTTATTAAGACAAACCATTTGAAGTTCAAACTCCACATACAATTCTAATAATACAAAGACAAATGGGCTACACAATCCAAATAGCTTCAACATTGACTTGGGCATTAACAATATATAAATCACAAAGTTTGCTTCTTTCAAAATTCACTATTAGCATATGACAAAAAGAAATAACATACTTGATATTTGTGATTGAATTTTATGTAAATTCATTAAAAGATCTAAGAATAATGCTACCATTTATATATGATGGTTTTTAAAAAGATAAAAAAGAGAAAATGACTCTACAATCAAGAATTTGAAAAATAGATACCAAAATTATTTGAAGATAAATTATGTGATGCATTGTTTCATTCTCTCAATTGTAATGCACACGCGCGCACACACGAAACAAGAACTTAGCTCGCATTTAAAAAACATGATTGAGGCTTGAATTACACTCACAAACAACGAGACAAGGACTTAGCTCGAATTTTAAAAACATGGTTGAGGCTTGAATTACACTCACAAACAACCTAGGCAAAAGCCGGAAAATAAAAATCATAAGTTTGGACATAAACTTATAGATAAAATAGACTTTTATACGGACTGAAGGATAACCATCAATTATCTAGACGGCTCCAATGGCATTCATGTTCTAGCACGCATACAAATCATATTGACTGCCGATGGGTCTGAAGATTAATTCTCATTTACTTCAAAACATGGGAACCGGTACACGATAATTTCATATGTAGGAGATAGAGATGTTCATTTCAATGCAGGGCTTGTCAATTTTGAGGATGGCAGTTCACTGTTAAAGATAATATCCATAGTTAGCTGTTTGCTGACTTTAGATATAACACTCGCAACTGCTCCTAAAAGTCTATTCAATTTGAATATATAAACGTCTTAGCATCGTAAACTAGAATAGGTATTCTGTTATAAAACATTTTGATACCTTTTTTAGCATGTTACGGGCAACTTACTGCTGAAGTGACACAAGAAAGAAAAAAAAACGAAAAGCTATTTTTGTACCAATCTGGTGGAAATTTTTTGTAATATTAAACTTGAAATATTCCTTTTGGCATTCAAGTTCAAATTCGTATATTGGGGCTGCATTCTATGAATCTGTAAATGAGCGAAACGATTCGCAAATTGATATCATATCTTTATAGTGATTGGTGTTCTTGCTTTCAACAAAAAACTGAATGTAACAGGTCACCTCAAACAATCGGAAGCGGGGTCCCAAAATAGCATAAAATACGCAAAGAAAATCTTAATATCCTTTGTCGAAGGTACTCAAATTAGTTAAATTCATATATAAGTCGCCATTCTATGAACCTCTTTTTGTTTCACAGGCCTATTTTATCACGCGTGAAATAGTATTGGCGAAAACTGTTCCTCTGAAAACTGTGGGTGCTCGTCCAAGTTACCTGAATCAATTCTGGTTGAGCTTATCGTCCTGCATATGACCGTAAGATCACGGGTCATCCCGTGAAAACGGGCGTGATTTACTCCACATAATCTGATCTTATATGTCCCACAACCAAGGGTACATAGTATTCTATTTTATTTATTTTTTATTTTTTATTTTTTTCAACCAATTAATTACAAAGAGGTTGGATTATAATGGATTGAGTTACTAACCGTTTTAGCATAAGTTTTTACCCATCAAATTAATAATTAAGATAGTCATAGTATTATAAGTTATATAATTATAATGAGTAGTGGATTGTTATAGAATGATTATATGCACAAGTTTCTTAATAATCATTGTTCCTACTATTCCCTTCACATTGACTAAATGACTAGGTAAGTTAAATTAAATGTTCAAAGATATCCATATATACTACATATTTAATAAGACATTTATCATTGAAATGGTAGTACAAATTATATTATCATACTCACTACCATGTCCTTCATTTTGATTAAATAATAACATATCTTAAATTAGATTTTTAAAGGAATTTAATTATAATTCATATCAAATAAATACAATGTTAAAAAGAAAATAAATGTCATTACTCCATGATAGTCAAATATATTAAAGCTTTCAATCTTTCAATTTTATTTTATGTCATGCTTAGTCCATACTCTTATTTAGATATTTAATGACATTCATTTATAGATTATACGCAATGGAACATATGTATTATTAAAATATTCTTAAAAAAAATTAATATCTTTCACCTTGATTGAATTGTAGAATTACCTATAGATAATAATATGTTTGAAGTAATTCATTTATAGTGTATTATCCACTAAATATTTGTACCAATACAATGGATTAGGTATTCAAATGTGTTAACCTATAATGTATATCCAACCATTTTTTTATATTATTAAAAATATAATATATTTTTTATTATTATCATTATTATTACCTTCCTTTAACTAACATATGATACCTTAAATGAAAAATTTGGAATTTATTTATAATGCATTATTCAACTAAATATTTATATTTTAAAAAAAGTAAATACTTTATATTACATCCAGTATTGTTTCCTTAATTTATTTCAAACAATAGTATACTCTTAGAAACTAGATATTTGAAGGATTCATGTATAATGCATATGAAAATAATGTAACTTTAAAACAGTTCAACATTATTACCTTTTGATAGTCAATTATCATCAAGCTTTCATCCCCAAGTTTAGTTTTATCCAATAACCTAAACTAAATGTTTAAATGTGTTCATCTATAATTTATACATCAATAAACATATGGAGAAAATTAAAAGTCTAATACTATTATCATTCTCATTACTATTGATTTAAATTTGATTGAATCATAATATACCACTAGTTACATGTTTGAAGGTATTCATTTATATTGCATATTCAAAAAATATTTATATTCTTTGAATGGTAATATTAATTATTATACTCATTATTATTTCTTTCCAATGTAATATAATTATAGGGTGGGTGCATGGAAATGGGTAGCAATTCCATGGACACCCTAAAAAAAAAAAAGTTGAAAACCATAACGCAAGTGCGTTATGTCTTCCGTTAAACCTAGGCAAGGTCTCGATAGCTACAACTACAAAGAAATAACGTGAGCGTGTTATAACACACTCATGTTATCAACTATTAAAAGAAAAAAAACAAATGCAAAATCTCTCATTTGCATTTCAACTAGTTTTTTTGTTGCACCCATGGCCAAAAACCCCAGAATATCATGCTCGCGTTCTAGGAGGAGAATTTCTTTGCCAAGGATCCATATTTCTTCACATTGATGGTGCCATGATGACGAGGAACTGTAAGAGGTGAGGATTCTATGGTTTTTATTTTGAATTTGTTAGTTTTAGGTTGAATTTGATATCTATTTGTTTGAATTTTTAGGACATGCAAATCAACCTGCAAACCCTCAAAATCCTCAACAGGAGGACCAACCAAATTCTCAAGATCAAAATCAACCACAACATCAACCTCCTCCACCAATCACTCAACCCCCTCCTGGCACTCAATAAAATTTAATGAGTGAAATTGAGAACAACAAAAAAAAAATTGAGGATTTGATCAATAGGCTGAGTGATCCAAATGGTTCAACCACAGAAAGAATGACCCTAGCAAATTCATTGAAAGATATGTTAACAAACGTAGATTCAATTAGCAAACAAATAACTGAATGGGAAGATAGGAGGCAGGCAGCTAGGGACTATTATGCAAATAAACTATCATACAAGGATGTGAAAGATTTAAAAATTACAAAAGGTGATTTGTGCTCATTATTCACTGACCCATGCACAAATCAAAATCTTACCCTCAATGCGAAGAGGTTTCCTATCCATTGGTGCCACCACCAACAAATGAAGGAGTGATTTTATGATAGGTGGTACATGGTCTTTGATTATGCACCGTGCAACAATTGTGAGGTCCCGCAATATTTCCTTAGGAAACTATACAGTGAGTTCATATTGAACAAAATCCCAAATTATTTTGATATGAGGGATTTCTAGGGGAGAGGTGGGGGGTTAGCTCAGGATAGACTTGGTGCACAGCCGGATCCTACGCGGCAAGGTAGATGAGCTCTCGCTAGGCCACCTCATGAGCACGTTGTTATGCCTTCCATCGTGAAGCAAAGTGCTAACGTAGAGACATTGTAGGCAATCAACACTTTGACCTAGAGTGTCATCTATCATACTAGCCCTATTCTACAATGCCATCTAGGGGAGTCTTCTAGTGGTGGCCTTCAAACACATGTGTGTCAATCTTGCAGGGCTACTTGTTGACATGACCCCACCGACCCTTAGGAGACTGGTACTCAGGATCCATCTGCAGCTATGGAGATGGAGAGGGCAACTAACATTTTGCATGAGGCATATGACATTGATAGTCAGTTAAAAGTTAGTGCATGTGTTCATTGGATTTAATTTATTAAATTTTGATTTTGAAATGCAAGATTAACTAAATTTTTTTTATGATTTTAATAAAATTGCAGGGTCATAGTGTTGAGACTAGATACACCGGCCCCCACCAACCTATTTTTGCAGTACACCTATCGCTAGGGTATGTAACTAGTAAACAATTATAAGTTTATTGCATATTAATGGCATTGTTTTATGAATGGTAATTTAATATGCAATTTTGGATGTTGAACAGACTAATATTGGAGGTTTTGGTGGAACACTTCCTAGTGGCGGTGGATTTACTCAAACCTTCACACGAGTAATAGAATAAAGAGTTTAATTAATGAATCAAGTACTTAATAGATTTGTGTAGTTTATACATGCACATCGTTGATTACATTGAATAATTTGTTGTTTTATTTTCAGTTGTTGCAAGATGATACACCTCCGAATGTGACGAGGGCAATGGATATTGATGTGACATCTGCTATACAATCTTTGATGGCTCTGACAGAAGAGGTGTGAGGCAAATTAGTAAATTTTAATTTATATTTGTTGTTATATATGTTAGTTAGTGAAAAATCAAACCATTATTCATTCACGTAGTTTTTGTCTATTTGTATGGTTTATACAGGGCTTGAGCACGCCTAAGCATGGGTGTGAGGATATTTCCCTCATGGAGAGAGATCGTGAGATGGCTGTAAGTGATTATTTTGTCAAATATATCATATTTTATAATGTAATTTCTATATATTCATGTCTTTACTTCTTATTGTAACAGTTAAAACTTCACCATGAACTAAACCCTAGGAGGAGTAGCAAGAGCACTCCACGAGCGCAGCAAAAATGAGTGACAGACCTATCGCCATCCGAGCGAAAAGGAAAGGGAAAGATTTTATTTCCTGTGCATGGAGAGTAATGACTTTTGATTCCAGAGTCCTTTATTGTATGTCTGCATGACAATTTTGTACATATTTTTTATTGGACATGTAGATACCGAAACTTGGTCTAGGCCTGCGAGTACACATTTTGACATAATTTTCTATAGTCTGTGGTCTTGATTAAATAATGTTAATTATTTAATTACCCTTTTCAACACATATTTCCTCTATTAATTAAATACCCTTTTTTAATTAATTCATTAATTCATTATTAATCTTTATTCAACTTGATAATTGAATAAATCATATTTATTTAATTATGTTGCGAACTAATTAATTCTTCCTTATCATTTAAATAAATTATTATTTAATTACCCCTTTATCATGCTTTTCCAACTATAATTAAATATCTTTATTTAATTATTCATTTAACCCCCTTTATCTATAATTAAATATTTATTATTTAATTATTTATATTATCCTTTTCAAATAGTCAAATTAAATAAATACTTTTTTTATTTAATTAAAGTCAATTCATTTTTGAATGGTGAATTAAACTAACATTTAATTCATATTTTAATTAATTATGTCACATTCCTCTATCATTCAGTTATCTAATTCATTCACTCACCTTCTGACTTGAGATCTATTTTTAGTTCTCCAGTTATCTTCGAATTCAACACCAGTTTATCTCTGCGAGAAGACTCTCCGTCACAACTAGTCGATTAACTAGTTCTAACTCATATGCATGTATGCGTTTATTAATTAAATATATTTATTTAATTAATTAATTATGCATTCGAATTCCTCATCTTCGAGTTCCAATACAAAGTCTATTTCTCCTATTTTTGGAGATTCAGATGTTGAACTTGTGTTCTAACTCATGTTCTGACTTAGTCTCTATCTTCAGTCTTTCTTGAACTCATGTTCTAACTCGCGTTCTATTTGAGACATAACTCACATCGCATGACATTCATCAATCTCATCCATCAATCTCTCTCTCAATCTGAGCCGATCGTTCGAAAACACAAAATCTATAAAATGGCCTGTCACAATCATTATTCCTGCTCCCGAAATCATACACTTTTCAGAAGAGAAACTATTCTTCGATATTTTGCTTAGACACTCGACAATACTATACTTGCATTCAAACAGAGAAATCTGAGGGCAAGAATACTAAAAAGGCAAAATGGAGAAGAGCGATAGAGATAAATCGAAGGGGTGAACTCATATTCGGTGAGATCATTTTGGTTTTATTATTTAGTTTACTTATTCGTTCTTTGTTGTTAGATTTTAGATTATTGTTTAGATTAGGATTTAACTTTGTTTATCTAGTCACACATTGCAGAAAAATCTAGGATGTTACATTTGGTGAACCCAACGTGAACATGCTTCAAAATCCACACATATTTTCATTTTTCCATTTTTCCATTTTCTGTTCTTTTTTGCAGGTTTTCTGTATGGCGCACCGCACCTATTCTACAAAAATGGCGCATCTACATCCATGAACCGCATCTGTGAACAACAGTGACGCATCTGACATAAAAATCCGCATCCGCGAAGTCACGAACTGCATCCATCTGTCAACAATCTCGCGAACCGCATCTGGATGGGAAAACTTTTTTCACTTTTTTTAGCGATTTTCGTGCATCCATATTTTTATTTTCATTTTTATTAGCTTGTTTGGGTTTTCGCTAATGTTTGTGTTAGTTGTGTTAAGGAGGAATAACATAGTGTTTGCAGGATGAAGCATAGGAGACATTTAAAAACCTAAGACAATTTTTTGTAGGATGAAAGCTGAAGAACAATGAACTACTAATGAATTTGCATGTAGGACCTAATGCCTTTGTGTTAAATTAATTTATTTAAGCAAGCTTTTGTTTGGTAGATAGATAATCATCGTGTGGGATTAAAATGAATTTTTTGTTTGATAGATAGAAATATGTCATTTGGATTAAAAAGAACCACTGTCTTCTTTGTTTGGTGCTTTGCACATATCTGTAACCCTTATGATTCAGTACACCAAAGTATCCTCTCCCCTTGCGCAGTCATGTGATCCTGGGTGTAAGAGAAATGGATGCTGACTCTAGAACTTGGGCCTGTCTTGGTGGGAAAAAGTACTCACCCCAAGACGACTCAAACCGGTAGCACGCTAAAGCTAAGCGACTTCCAGCCGGTATAGAAAAGTGGATTCTTGGGGAAAGCCCAAGAATCACGTGCACTATTTCGATGAGATGGACAGAAATGGACTCTCGCTGATGTTGGATAGTATCCCATGAACAAAATGCCCTTATTAAACACCTTGTTGTAGAGTTACCAAAATCCTACCTACTTGTTGGTGTAGCAGGGTCGGCCCTATGAAGCCGTCTTATATTCTTACGTTTTATGTGTGGAAATGAAATGTATGCCATGGGAGTTTCATGGATACAGTAGCTTGGCTGCCCCGTATAAGTGAGTGTCGTGGAGGGCAGCCGGTGGGGTCAAGCTACTAGTCATTCACCATAAATATGCGTAGCTAGAGAAATCCAAATAAGAATTCAACAAGTATTGTCCTAAAAGCCTAGGTTGTAATTGTTTTTCGAGTCTTAACAGTCCTTACCATCACAAAAATTGAAAATACATTGATTGCTACGTTTTCTCTTTGCTGTATTCATCAAAATATTGATCAAACAAACAAAGTCAGTCAAAAACTTTCAAGAAAATTTCAACTTTCAAGAAAAATTCAACTGTCAGAAAATAGAGTCGCATTTTTCAGTTTAATCACCGCATACGTATTAGCAAGTCACATTTGTTAGGGGAAAAGCCGCATCTGACTGTCAAAATTTTCACGTTTCATAGTCTGCATATCACGAGTCGCATCTGTCATTTTTTGAGTCGCATGTGTGCATGCAAACCGCATCTGTCAGTTTTTGATCCGTATGTGTATCTGAAAACTGCATCTGTCATACAAAAAACCGCAACTGTCAAAAATACCACATGCAGCGTCAAAAAGCCGCATCTGTCAAAATATGAACCGCAACTGTTAGGTGAACCACATTTTCCTATCAACAAAAAACATCAAAAACCGTGAGTTGAGTCCAGAACATCATTGTCATAATTTGCTGTAGGTTCTTAAGATCAACCTTAGATTCGAAACTAGTAAATTTTGCTCAAAAATTTACATTGTTAGGTGTCATATACGTCTTACTTACCATCATTAGGTGTCATATACGTCTTAGTTACCATCATTAGGTGTCATATACGTCTTAGTCACAATAAACGTCCTAGTCATAGTCATCCTAAGTTGCATGCATATATATACTCCCTAGGAAATTGCATATCACGAGATTAGATAACTTTCCTCGTCATTGGAAACATTCATGTGTTGATTTGTCAAAATCATTGAACCTTGTCACTTTAGTCCCATCTAGTGGATCTTTTTTAGCTCATTTAGTCTAGTTTGAAAAATTCACGTTGTAACTGTCCTTGTCATACAATCAGGTTCCTTGGTCAAAAACAAGTCTTTACATGCATTTATCCCATAGGTGGTAGGTTATACCATCTTAGACTCATTTATCGACATAGTCTACTCACATCTTGCATATCGTTAGTCCTATCATACGTCATCTTAGAGTATGTCTTTTAGAAACCATTTTAGCTACATCATTTATCGTCATAAAAATCCAAAAACATAGACATAGGTCATATCAGTTTTTAGGCATAGTCTGCATTACCCATTTTGAGCAACTTTTTCATGGTTGAAACAAGGTCCCAAAAGAAATACAAAGCAATGAAAGAGCCCAATGAATTCATCAATCCATTCGGGAACCAACCGTTAGGAAGTAAACAACCACACAAGCCTTTGCTAGAAAAACATGTCACTAGGGACACGCATGGCCAGATTTACATAGAAGACATAGACGCAGCGGTACAAGATCTTGAATTTTCATCCTTCATGGATGAATGTTTGGAAAATGATCCCCAACGCTATCTAGCAAAATTGCTAGCATAAGGTGCCAAACTACCCATAGGGTTTGATATTCGTACTTTGCAAACACAGTCAACTCAACCATCCCAAACTGCAACATCAATAGTCTCTATTCCCCAAATAACCGCAGCGATACCAACTAGTATACCAACTCAAACATCGTCAATTGTGAACACAACCCCTTTCAACATAACACAAGGTTTACAATTCACTACGAGGGAAACTTCCTCCAACCCCTTTGGCATAAACACGATTGGTAAGAGAACCAAAGTTGGTGAAAATATACCTATACCAAGTCAAATCATTCAGATAGGAAGCATTCCTATTCCAAATCAAACATTTCAGATAGGAAGCATTCCTATACCTACTCAAACCATTCAGACGAGGAATATCCCTATACTGAATCAGAATATCTTGACAGGATATATTCCCTCACCTAATCACAACCCATCATAGAACATGGCGTATCAAAATACTTACATTGATCCAAATATCACAAACACCGTGTCCTTGACGCAGGTCGATGTCCTTCAAAACAGGATGCAAAATCTTCAACAACAGATGGACAACATGTCTATGTTTAGGAAAACGAATTATCTCAGTGCAAGACCTGTGTCCATGTCCCTTTGACAAAGTGCTTTACATGACACCTTTCCCCCATGGATACATTATACCAATTTTTCCTAAGTATAATGGGAGAAAGAATCCTATAGAACACATTAGAGAGTTCTCAACATCATGCATGGACATAGCGTATGACGCCACATACTTGATGAGACTATTTCCATGAACCCTTGCTAGAATAGGACTGGAATGGTTCTCTAAATTACCATATGGTATATGATATTGGGGTGAATTAGCTGAGAATTTTATCGAACATTTCACCTTTAACATAGACAATGAGGTAACAATTGCAACCTTGTGCCACATAACACAAGAAGATGGCAAAAATTTCACCACTTTCTTCCAAAGGTGGCGAAATCTAGCTAGTAGGTGTCCAGTTTAAATACCCGAAAAACAAAAGGTCACAATATTCCTAGAGAACATCAACCCCAAATTGCGAAGTGATCTAAGGGTACATTGTTGTACTTCATTCTCAAACTTGGTACAAAAGGGAATCATCCTTGAGAAAGGCCTTATAGACAAAGGAGAAATGAAAGCACCAGGTAGAAATCTAGTTGTCCAACATCAAAATGCGCCAAATGATAGAAACAAATTCTAGTCTAGGAACAAGAATGTTACAAATGACGACATTGTTGATGCTAAACACATACATACAGGACTAGTAATCACACTTAGAGGTTAGAATCCCAGTCAAGACATGAGGAATGGTCCTGATCAACAAGCTAACTATGTCCAAAATTCACAACAACAAAGACCACAACAAAGGAGATTTCCTACACGTGAATTTACACCTTTAGGACAACCAATAGAGACTATCTTCAAAGAATTGATTAAGCATAATCTCATCAAACCTTTGGAACCAAGAGAATATGATCCTGTATAGTTCAAACCTTCATGGTGGGACGATAACTCTTTTTGTGACTATCATCGAACCAAAGGGAACAACCTCCAACAATGTCGTCAACTCAAGAACATAATACAAGACTTTGTTGAAAACAAAACCATAGAGGTTGGTGGGCAGAAAAACACTAAGAATAGTGATCATAAGGTCTTCATAGACCCGTTACAAGACCACACAAAAGGAAAAGCCTCCAGTTCAGGACCCCAGAATAATCCATCGGCCAACTATAACAATACCAACTACGACTATGGTAAAGGAAAGATCGTAAACTACCTCCGAGCCGCAAACGAGAATATCAATACCTTCACCATTAAGAAGCATCCAGAATGTAATGTGAACATATGCAGAACTAAGATTACTATTCCTGGTCCTTCTTCCGAGCCATCTATGCAAACTTCCAAGTTCAAGTACAACCTTCTTGATGAATTGAGTAAAACCACCACGCAAATATCTATCTTGGAATTGTTGACCTTATCACCTCAGCATCAATCCATTCTTGACAAAGCTCTACAGAACACGAATGTTCCTACAAAATTAGATGTCAATCATTTCGAAGAGATGGTGGGGTATTTGACCAATTCACATCATGCCACCTTTTTCCCAATAGGATTACTCAACTAAAAAGTCAGATCATAATGACCCCTTACATCTTGAAGTCTTTGTTCATCAAAACAAAGTCTGACGAGTCTTGGTAGACGGAGGAGTAGGTTTGAACCTATGTACCTTTAAATTGGTTAAGGCATTAGGATTCTCAAAAGACTATGTAGATACCTCTAAGAGTATAGTCATCAAGGCTTACGATGATGAGGAAATATCATCCAAAGGAGTTGTCACACTCCCTATCCGAATTGGCCTAGCTATCATGAACGCCAGCTTCCAAGTCTTGGATCTCACCCTCCCATACAACTTGTTGTTAGGTAGACCTTGGATACATGCAATGAAGGTTGTACCTTCAACATACCACCAATGTCTCAAATTCCCCTATAATGGCATAAAGATCACCATTGATGGTGATCCAGATCCTTTTTAGTATTGTACAAGCCTAAAGGAAATTCCACAACAACAAGTGCCAGTTAACCAAGAAGCTTCTTCATCCACTTTATCCCAATACGTTGACCCCTCACATCTCACTAAGTCCATTTCATTCAAACCACCATCATCCACTCCAAAACTCGAGATCCAAGACAAGGGCTGTGGCAAATACAAAATAAAGGCATCATACTGTGTTAGTGAACTATTTCCACCTAAGGCATATGGCCTACCCATGGCGGATAGAAGACAGTCAGTGGTCATGTTTCATGTTCCCCCTACAATGACATTAACCAAATGAGGAGAGTTAAGTGAAGAAATTGTGGATCAAGGTGATTCCTAGTTGTATCAAGAAGAACATGAATACCCCTCCCCATCTTTTCAAATAGCCAAGGACCAGTATGGAAAAGGTTTTAAAATAATGCAAAAGGAAGGCTATGACGTGCACAGTGGGTTAGGTCTACATCAGAATGGAAGGACAAAAGCAATTAATGTCTACCCACGATCGAAATATCTGGGGCTAGGGTGTCAACCGCTTAGAATCAGGTTTCCTGGTACTTCGTCATCATTTCAAGAGGACGTGAATGATTACGTAGACATCAAGACATCTCATGAACCACGTCCCCCAGTTTACGACAAGCCTCCAGTCTATGATGAATCCCCTTACTCAAGTGATGGTGAATGGGAGTCCCTTTCATCTACTAGTACCATGAACATAGATGCCTTATTTGGAGAATTGGACCTCGACATGAAACATAAACCAAAACCATCTAGTCCTCATCTTAAGAAGCACTTGTCCAAAAAAGAATGGCAAGAGAACTATTATTGGGAAACCCTTGATCATGCATCTTGGGCACCTGACAAGCCATCTTCTGACGAATTTGCCCTTACTATAGTCCCACATCAAAGTATACCTACACCTAGGAAGAAGAATAAGAAGGAGTTAGTCAAAAACTTTTGTGACCATGTCAACCACTTTGTATTTAGCTTGTCAGTAGATACTTTTAAAAACTTCGATGATGACATGCCCCTTATATATCCTGAACTCATCGACTAGGATCAACGAGGTACACCTATCATAGATGCATTCAAGAACGACGAAGCAACTGTTGAGTTCATGGGACTTGGAGAAGGCATACCAAGAGGGGACCATAAAGTAGGTTTTACCATAGACTTGGCCGATAAGGCATACTTTGGGCAGTCTATTTACACCTCTAGTCACAAAAATGAAAATGAAAAGAAAAAAGACAATAAAAAGAAAAATGATGAGTCCCTAGGTGAAAACCGAAAGGAACCTTTGGACGAAGAAAAAGACAAAATAAAGGATGTATCCGAGGGCGAAAACATCTTAGAGGCACCCAAGGATAGAGGTTTAAATATTCTCCCCGTTGAACAAGAAAGGTCACCAATGTTAGTAGAAGAATCTGTTGAAGTCAACATAGGTACATAAGAGAATCCTCAGAAGGTATATTTTGCAGCTTCTTTAACAGAGATAGAAAAACACAAGTATAAAAACTTCTTCACAAAGAGACAAATAAACTTTGCATTGTCATATGCTGACATGCCTGGGCTGGATCTAGACCTAATATTGCATCATTTACCACTATAGCCAGGTATTAAGCCAGTCAAGTAGAAGTTGAGGAAAATGCATCCACAAATTGCTCTATTGGTCAAGGTAGAACTTAAGAAACTTTTGGATGTAGGATTCATAAGGACAATAGACTATGTAGATTGGATATCAAATCTTGTACCAGTGACTAAGCCAACTGGAGGCATTTGCATTTGCACTGACTTTAGAGACATCAACAAGGCATGTCCTAAGGATGACTTTCCTTTGCCAAATATCAACATGATAGTAGACCGAACAACAGGCTACGAGATGCTATCCCTTATGGATGGTTTCTCTGGATATAACTAGATTAAAATAGCACCTGAAGACCAACACAAAACAAATTTTACGTGTCCATGGGGCACCTATTGTTGGAATGTCATGCCGTTTGGCCTTAAGAATGCAGGAGCTACCTATCAGTGGGCCATGACTACGATTTTCCATGACTTTGTACATACTTTTATGGAAGATTATGTCGATGACATCATAGCAAAATCAGAAACAAGGGAGATCATTTGAAAGTCTTAGACAAGATATTCCAAAGGCTAGAGAATTACAATGTCAGGCTAAATCCGAAGAAGTGTGTCTTTGGAGTCAAATCAGGGAAACTGTTAGGGTATATCATCTCTCGCAGAGGCATTGAAGTAGATCCAGAGAAGGTAAGAGCTATCATAGAAATTCCTCCTCTAGTCAGTATTGGTCAACTCAGAACCCTACAAGGGAGATTACAATCAATTAGACATTTCATAGTACAACTGGCGGATAAAATACATCCATTTTAGCATTTACTCAAAAAAGGAGTACCATTTGTATGGACCCTTAAATGTCAAGAGGACTTCCAACAAATCAAGGACTATTTGCTTACTCCACCAGTATTAATGCCACCTATAGAGGGAAAACCATTATTACTTTATATCTCAGCAACTCAGTCGGCATTAGGGGCTCTTCTCGCACAACACGATGATCAAGGTCATGAGAGAGTCATCTATTAGATCAGTCGTACCTTAGTGGGCTATGAATTGAATTATAGCAACATAGAACATTCCTGTCTTGCTGTAGTCTTTGCTACCCAAAAAATTCGGCACTATATGCTCAATTGACAAACAATGCTAATTGTAAAGATTGATCCACTTAAATACCTCCTAAGTAAGGCAGCTTTAACAAGTTGATTGGCTAAATGGGTCATGATAATTAGCGAGTATGACATTCAGTATGTTGAAAGGAAGGCTATAAAAGGACAGGTGATTGCAGATCAACTAGCTAATGTACCTATAAAGGCAGACCATCCATTAGTGGCAGATTTTCCAGATAAATTCCTCTTCAACATTGAAATTAAAAAAGAATGAAAATTGTACTTTGATGGGTCACACACAAATCGTGGTTCAGGAGTTGGTATCTTATTTGTCACAGCTCAAGGTGATACCATTCCCAAATCATTCAGAATTGATTTCCCTTGTACCAACAATCTAGCAAAATATGAAGCTCTAGTGACAGGGTTGAAAATGGTTGTTCAATGGAAAATTAAGAGCCTACATGTTTTTGGTGATTCTCAACTTGTAATCTGACAAGTAAATGATGACTACGAGACTAAGGATGAGAAGCTTGCACCATACAAGTGAATGGCTGATAGTTTCAAACAATATTTCAAAGACATAACTTTTCAACAAATACCACATATCTAGAATAGAGCTAGAGATGCAATGGCAACCGTGGGTTCCTTGTTGGATATTTCGAGTAATGTGCCTAAGTTCGAGTTCTTGGTTGAACAACTTTTGGTTCCTGCTTATGATGTCCCTAATACTACGATAGTGTGTACCATTATTGGTCCTATGTCTCCTTGGTATAAAGACATATTCGATTACCTCACTGACCAAACCCTACCTCAAGACTTATCCAATAACCAACGTCGAACATTCATCCAAAAGTCAGCCAAGTACACCATCATCAGAGAAACCCTATATAGACGCACCTTAGATAATGCCTTAGTGAGATATCTTGATGTTGAGGAAGCACAAACAACTTTGTGAGTGGTACACGAGGGTATATGCGGATCTCATACGAGTGGTCCCACTCTAGCCCACAAGATTATGAGGTTAGGTTACTATTGGCCTACAATGGAGAAAGATTCATACATCTTTGTAAAGAAGTGTAGACAATATCAAATACATGGAGACTTGATAAGAGCGCCAGTGCAGGAGCTTTGTCCAATTACTTCACCATGGCCCTTCACCCAATGGGGACTCAACCTCATAGGTAAGATACACCCTCCATCATCAAATGGCCATAAATTCATCATCACCGCCACCGAATACTTCACCAAATGGATTGAATCTATTCCCATGACATACATAACTAACACACAAATATCTAAGTTTATCCTAAACTATATCATTTGTCGGTATGGTGTACCACAATCCATAATCACATACAATGGCCACCCATTCAAGAACCAAGAAGTATGCCATTTATGTGAAGAATTCCACATCAAACACCATTTCTCCACCCCACATTACCCACAAGGTAATGGCCAAGCTGAGGCATCTAATAAGACTATTGTTAGAATGCTTAAGAAGACTATCAATGACACTGGCTGTGATTGGCACCTACAGCGTAATCCTGCCTTATGGGCTTATCGCACAAGCATCTGTACTCCCACCGGTGCCACTCCATTTTCCCTCGTATTCGGGTCCAAAGCTATCTTACCTATCGAAGTTGAAATACCTTCTCTACGGGTATCCTTGAAGGGTCATGTTGATGATGAAGAGTACCGTGTCTCAAGGTTACAAGAGCTAGAATTACTGGATGAACAAAGACAAAAGGCATTAGATCATTTGCAAGCATATCAAAATCGTCTTTGTCGTAGTTACAATAGGAAGGTTCTCAATGGTATTAATGGGGAATCTTAAGAACCAAGTTGAAAGAGAGAAACCAGGTAAGTTTGAGCCTAACTAGTTGGGGCCCTATATAGTCACATAAACCTTTGGATCAGGAGCGTACCAACTCTCTACTCCTGAAGGAGAGCCGCTTTTGTCCCCTATCAAAATTTTGCATCTAAAAAGGTTCTATGCTTAGTCTCTGAGAATCTGTGTCTTAATCTAGAAAAACACAAAAAAAATGAAAAACCAAAAAAAATAATTGAAAAAAAAAAAGAAAAAAAGTAAAGTGAAATAAATCCGTCCAAAAGTGAAAACCACTTCGGTGGTGCTATGGATAAGTACCATGGTGAAAACGTGGAAAACGGATGCCATGTGTAGTCAAGCACGCTCTTCTGTCTACCATCATTCTATTAGAACTTTTTCACCATCACTCATAATAAATGGTTGTCTTATCCATAACTTGGAACAATTGGCATCTAACGTCCATTCCGTCATACTATCCACTCCATCTTCCTAATATTATTCCTGATTGGGGGAAAATCCTTGTTCTATGCCCTAACACCTTGTACATAATGTCACACCGTCGAAAATATCTTGAAAAATCCCAAAAATAGTAGAAAACTTCAAAAATTAAAAAAATAAATAAAAAAAATGTCAGAAAATCCCAAAAATAGAGTCAAGTCATTGTGTCAAGTCATCATGTCAAGTCAATCATGTCAAGTCGGTCATGTTAAGTTAGTCATAGACATAGTCGAACTACGTTGCCTCTGCGACTGGGACATAGGCAAGGCCATAAATCGATGTACCCCCGAGGCATTAGGTCTGTCAGTCTAGGTTTGTCTTGTATCACACACATTGAAATCATGACGCTTTGTATATTCAAAGTCTTTGGTCATGTCAAACTATGAGGTCTCTGTGTGTACACCGTAGGCAAGGCTAATCAATTGATGAGCTCCCAAGACCACAATAGGTCAATCCAATAGGGTTCATTCACATCACAATCACACAAGTTGCATATCATAGTTTAGGATATCATCTCATGTCATACACTGTCTACACACACACACTTTTATCAGTCAAGAATCAAAACAAGTCATGCAACAACAAGGCAAAACATCTCAAGGTCATCAAGTCAATATCAAACACATTGTCAAAATGATCAATCTATGTCTTATGGAAGATATGTCTTTCTTGTCAACAGACGTCATCAAATTGTCATAGTCTCATGTGGCTTGTCACTTCAACGTCATCAAGCTTCAACATCTTATACGACACGTACCTTTCTGAAATGAGGATTTTTCATGCCTTATACAGAAGTCACCAAGTCGAAACCAGACTCAACGTCTTATGTGGTATGTGTCACTCTCTCACATTATGCTATGTCAAACATCAACATCAAACAATCCCACAAGATCAAGTTTTTGGCGAATACATTTATTTGGCTTTATGACTTTATATCTTATTTTGTCTTATCTTATTATCGATTTGTGAATTAGTCTAGTTACTAGCTTTCTCGAGGATGTCCCTTGAAGGATTTAGAGAAGCAACAATGTCTCAGGACTCTTTTTCTTTGGCTGTTGTCTGTCAACTGTCTTTTTAAACATTAGTTTTTGAGTCATGTTACTAGTTTCCTCAAGGATGTACGATCAAGGATTTAGAGGAGCAATGACATCTCATGACCCATCTTTTATTCATCTATTGTCTATGGTTTGTCTTGACAATGACTGGGGCAATATTGTCCTTAGTATGAGTTAAGACACTCCTTGTCTATGACTGTCTATTTTTCACAGATGGATGACTTGGTACACTATGGTCTATCTCATATCATAGTGTGTACTATCCATCTATGTCATGTCCCGCCCAATGCTGATAACAAGCAAGTATAGCGTATTTGGTAATATATCAAAGATTATGTCTTTTTCTCAATCAATCACTTCAATTGTTTCTTACTAACATTCTGAATTAATTTCATCCTAAAATTTCTCTTCTTCAAACATAATGATAAATTCCTATGACACAATAACAACATTAGGTAATTTTCATTAGCATACATTTAATTAGCATTTCACATAGTTGCATTGCACCAGAAATCGGGACATAATAGGCATGGCATCATCATAGCATAAATCATGTAAAAAATTGCATGTACATATTACCATCACATATAAATAAACATCATATAGAACATTTGCATCCATTATCATTAGTAAGTTAAGACATCCATAACATCATTATTAAATGCATAACTCATAACATATAGGAACATTCATTTATAACACATGTACATACATCATCTAGGAAACGTAATCATATATAAATAAAACATCATCCATAACATATAACTCCATATCATGTAGAGGCCGCCAAAATCATATATATAGATATATCGCTCAAAAATAGTGTGTCATAGTACAATGTTTGAATGCAACCATAAATAAAACATTAGCTCATAGGCTCTCTGATCAAAAATACAAATGTCTACATAAGTCCCTATAATCATGTTTCACTACCCCTGCTATCACATGGTGATGGTTGTAGAAAAAGACTTAGAGGTGCTCTCTGTGAAGTGGAAGGCCTCTCATATGGAGCTGCCCTCGATGGTCCTATCACCCCCTTAGTACTCTATGTCCTCTATCTTCGAGTATGACTCCTACTCTGACTACACACCTTTGAAAATGTAGGACCTCATCTATCTGCTGGCACTGCAGCCTCATAAAGATCTTTGTAGTATCTAGCTCTATCCACCACTCTGATCAACTCTCATACCATGCCATCAGATGAGGACCCACTGCAAAGGTGTCTAACCTGTGTGAACTGCTGCTCTACCTCATGTCTCTGTGCTATAGCCTAGTCTCTCTCCATGAGAGTACTATTCCTCTCTGTCTGAGCACTGTCCCTCTCTGCATATGCAATGTCCCTCTCTGTATAGGCATTGTCTCTCTATAGTCTCATCGCCTCAAACTTTGCAGTCATAAGTCTAAGTCTCTCCTCCAAAGCCTCCCTGTCACTATCTCTAGTTGCATGCTCATCCCGTTTCCCCTCTACAATCCGATCTCAGAGCTCTCTCTCTTGCTCCTCCATCTGTGCATCCTCCTCATTGTCATCCTCCACATCATCCTCTCCATATCCTACCAAAACACCCAGAGGGTCTAAGGCCATCTCTACATCCAAATCCTGTGCAACATCCTCTACTGAAACATCTACTGCTACATCCTCCTCAACTAATACCTCTGTTGCAGCATGCTCACCCCAGCCTATAGATCCACTCTCCCTTCGATGTCTACCATCGGTACATCCACTGCCACTGCCTCCTGAATAGGTCCATGTCCACCTACCTGACCCCCTCTCTGTCCTCTCCGTCCTCATCTCCCGCCTCTACCTCCACCTCTTCCATCATCTCCATCACCTCTACCACCAACTCTACCCACTCTAGAACCTCCACCTCTCTATCATCCTCTTGGCCTTGTGCCTCATCTCTCAACTGGTGCTGGCTGGTTAGGATTTGTATAAGGAATCGGGCGATGAACCACCCACCATACATCATACGCAGTCGTAGTCCCTGGATCTGCTAATCCATCTCTCCATCCCCATTGTAATGGTTGTAATGCCTATATGTCTAGCTCCATAGTAGCCACTGGAATCATGGGTCCCCACCATGGAACCTCTCTCGATGACCAAGCAAACTCTTCTCTACCTTGAGGCTCATCCTGAACCTCCCCAAACTGTCTCAGAACTCTATCTGGTAGATGTCGCTCAATAATGTGAACACTAGAAACAGTCCTCCCAATGAGATACTGTGTCTGTGTGCAGAATGGCAAATGTATATCCTCGTCCACCCACTCCTCACAATCCATGTAAGGTCTCCATGTGAACTGATCAAGAATATCCAAGGTGTGTCGCCAGTACCCTATGTCTCCCACACGGGTCTACGTAATTTGTCTTGTATATCGAAACACATATAGGTGTCTCTCCTCTCTCTCTACTATAACTGGAGGACGGAAAAAAACTATCCTCTCCCAACCCCATACCATCAACAGTGTCATCCCACAGCTCAATGACTATGCATCTCTGTAGGCGATGTCATGTAAATGGAAGTACAACATCCAAAGTAGACATGGACCCCATGCATATCTCATCTCAACCTCCAACATGCCAACCAACATAGCTCCCCATCCCACTGGAAATCCGTCACCCCGTCTATCTGGAAGAACTATACCCCCAATCAAGGTACATAGGATACAGTCAATCTGATCGTATCTATCTGCTAGCACTAGCCACCTAATCTCATAATGCTCGATATCGAGCCTACTGATGTCATCCACCTGATAGAACCATGCCAACTCCATCAATCCTCGCTGGCTATCATACATAACCTACTCACCTCTAATAGGTAATCTCATAATCCTATACACATCCTCCAATGTGACAGTGGCCTCCCCAGTCAATAAATGAAACAACGATGTCTCTGAATGCCATCACTCACACAATGTCGTCAATATCCCCCTGTTCGCTCGAATGGTAGGCATCGACAAACAGTGGCGAAGACCTAGCTTCCATAGAAGCCAAATCTCTGTAGAGGTCAAGGTGTCTCTCAAGTTGAATGTGTCTGGTCAAGACTCCCACATGTAAATAGGATCTAATACCACTTGCATTTATACCAAGTGTCAAAAAAATTTAAGTTTTCCTAAGAAAAAACAAAAAAAAAAATTCAAATTTTTTTTACCAGTCAATTGCGGTTCACTTTTACAGATGCGATGCATTTTACAAATGCATTGTAGTACTCATTTGTGGTGCATATTACATATTCATTGCAAAATTTACAAACCCTTTCCCACTACTGCACATGCGGTTCATTGTCTACATTCTACCGCTCACCTACATATGTGTTTCATTAATACATTTGCAGTGTAATACATCACATGCGTCTATTCCTAAAGCATATGTGTTGCATAACGACACATGTGGTGCATTTCTATTCAAATGCGTTGATTCCCTAACTGCCTAAAGTAACCCCTAGGCGTCTTTTCACATATGCGTCGTTTCGCAGTCAAATGTGGTGAATACGACGACATGTGTCATTTACGACGCACTGCATTTTCTTGTTAATTTTCAAACACCTAAAACTACGTGCAAAACTAAATTTCAAGCGCTCATTTTTGGGTACATACTGTGGTCCTGCGTCGGCTGGCCTCCTGAATGTCCAGATCCGATATCCTCAATGCGTAGTATGTGGAATAGGAGTCATCTTCGTCAGCTGGTCAGAGCAAAATTCCTCTTTTTCTATCTCCTCCGAGTGCAAATGAATTGGATTTAGCCCTAATTCCTATTTATAGGTGGGTTAGAAATGGAATTTCTTCAGCCCTTCTCTATTGGCCGCATAGCCTTTCAACTTCCAACAACCCGTATTCGTCTGTCTTAATTCCAAATTCAATTTCGTCAACTCCATAGCATTTCTTACTATCAAATTGACTTATCGAAAATATTTCCTGATTTTTTTAAAACTTTTCAAAATTTGTCAATTTTCCCGAGGGGGCATACCCTAACTTGTTTCATGCTCGGGCACGATCGGGGCATATTTTCTTTGACAAAACATCATACCAACTTGTATCAAAGAGGGGCAAACTGTAGATACCGAAAATTGGTCTAGGCCTGCGAGTACACATTTCAACATAATTTTTATAGTCTGTGGTTTTGATTAAATAATGTTAATTATTTAATTACCCTTTTCAACACATATTTCCTCTATTAATTAAATACCCTTTTTTAATTAATTCATTAATTCAGTATTAATCTTTATTCAACTTGATTAATTGAATAAATAATATTTATTTAATTATGTTGTGAACTAATTAATTCTTCCTTATCAATTAAATAAATTATTATTTAATTACCCCTTTATCATGCTTTTCCAACTATAATTAAATATCTTTATTTAATTATTCATTTAACCCCTTTTATCTATAATTAAATATTTATTATTTAATTATTTATATTATCCTTTTCAAACAGTCAAATTAAATAAATACTTTATTTATTTAATTAAAGTCAATTCATTTTCGAATGGTGAATTAAATTAACATTTAATTCATATTTTAATTAATTATGTCACATACCTCTATCATTCAGTTATCTAATTCATTCACTCACCTTCTGACTCGAGATCTATTTTTAGTTCTCCAGTTATCTTTGAATTCAACACTAGTTTATCTCTGGGAGAAGACTCTCCATCACAACTAGTCGATTAACTAGTTCTAACTCATATGCATGTATGCATTTATTAATTAAATATATTTATTTAATTAATTAATTATGCATTCAAATTCCTCATCTTCGAGTTCCAACTTTGGCTTTTGCATACAAAGTTTATTTCTCCTATTTTTGGAGATTAAGATGTTGAACTTGTGTTATAACTCACGTTCTAACTCACATTCTATCTGAGACATAACTCACATCGAATGACATTCATCAATCTCGTCCGTCGATCTCTCTTTCAATCTGAGTCGATCGTTCGAAAACACAAAATATATAAAATGGCCTATCACAATCATTATTCCTCCTCCCGAAATCATACACTTTTGAGAAGAGAAATTATTCTTCGATATTTTTCTTAGACACTCGAGAATACTATACTTGCATTCAAACACAGAAATCTAAGGGAAAGAATACTGAAAAGGAAATATGGAGAAGAGCAATAGAGATAATTTGAAGGGGTGAATGCATATTCGATGAGATCATTTTGGTTTTATTATTTAGTTTACTTATTCATTCTTTGTTGTTATATTTTATATTATTGTTTAGATTAAGATTTAACTTTGTTTATCTAGCCACACATTGCAGAAAAATCTAGGATGTTACAGGACATATTTGACATTGTATGCCTAGATGGCATTCTCATAAGCCTATATGGCTATTTTGTACATATATGTCATACTTGTATCGACATATATTTATGTATGCCTACATGGCTATTTGGTTAATACAAATATCTTTTATCGATGCCTGTCCATATTTGCATTCTAAATTGATGGTTCAATAGATATGAGTTACGTATATTCAAGTGTATACTTTACAACTTATGTGTATACTTTGTGACTTACGTGCATTTGAGTGTATACTTTGTGGCTTGCATGTTTTCATGCATATACCTTGTATTCGTGCATATACTTTGTTTTAATTTGTGTATACTATGTATTCGTGTGTATACTTTTTGAGGCTTACGTGTTTTTGAGTACTTGTACTTCCCTTATTGACATGTACATGTTTGACTTATTCACATGTATAATTATTAATTGGTTAGCCCTAGCATTGATCTATGTCATCCTCAATGCATGATCCTTGAGATGGAGTAAGTACATCCTCAAGGTCAAAAGGATTTTCACATGCATTCTTCGTAGGCTCATTTTGGTAGTGAAACCAAAAACCTCTTGCATCATTGAAATGATTTTTTTTTCATTTATAGCAGGTCTTAAGCCATTATCATTCTCCATCAGTTCTTCATGTATCCACTCCCAATTAATGGTTGTCTCATGACCTTCATTAAACCAAGCACTTATCTCATTTTTGATAGAAGAAATTTATGAAGATTTATCTTCCTCCTTATGAACCATTCATTATCATGAGAGATGGGTTCTTTTGAACCACCACTGATGAATCATGGGTCAATGAGTTTGACTTGTAAAACTACACGATTGAATCCTAATAGCAATATCACAATATTTATATATCTAAATGTGTTATTTCTTTCAGCTAAAATTTGTGCTTATACTTATGTGATTGATGTATGTTTGTGTATGGGATCATAGTAAGTTCTATTTGATGATGCTATTGTGTCTTTAAGCTTTATTTATTGAAGGGTGCATGAAACAAGTTTTAAATCCTTACAAATCTTTGAATTTATTAGGTTTTTCTATTTATCGAGTCTGGGCTCTGAGCCCGAGTCCAAGTCAAAAAATGGCTTGTCAAGTCTGAGGAAATTCCTAGTCTTGTAACATTGGTGTGAACACATCGAGGAATAATGTATATGTCAATGAAGAGAGAACCCATCCTTGTTTCCAAACAAACCATGGTATAGATATGGTTGGTCGAGATAAAACATCACTATCTTGGATAGTTCGAACCATAGTCTTTCATGGCTACAAACACACCTTCATTATGTGTGTTCTTGATTCTAGTGAAGAAATGGTGGAACATGTAGATCAAATATTGCAACCCTAAGTCCACAAGAAGGTTACTTGTCCTAATTTCCGCAAATGTCTTTAAGATGTTCATCCTTCTTGAGTAATGTGAACTATTGATGTTATCTAGATCTTTGAAACTATCTACAATCATGTACAATACTGTAGAAGCTAGAGCTATATCTAATACTACAAATGACTGCTCAATGGAATCCTAATAGCAATATCACAATTTGACACATTGTAGAAAATACCTCCTACTTATCAATTGATGAGCTGAAGGGTCTCTATAATGAATGTTTCATAAGGCACAACACTTGCTAAAGGTTTTGCAAATGGGGTTGCAAGCGAAGTGGGCTTAACCTTGGGGAAAAAACTTCATGGTTAAGCGCTTGAGTTGGAGTATACTGGAATGGGTGATCTCCCAAGAAGGTCTAGTGCCTCACCTCTATGAGCATCACTTAGATGCAATGAGTGCTAAGTGGGCCATTCAATATCATTTCAAATTTGTTTCTTTAAGCAACTTACAAATTTTCAACTTAAGACTCCTCCAACCTAAGGGATCGATCTAGTGAAACATAGCTCAGAGTGATTCCACGTGTTTTGGTGCAAAATAGGACCATGACTAGGACATGTTGGAATAGTCCGCTTGGTCACAAAAGTTGTAGAATGAAAGTTGCACCACTCTACAACTTTACACTACTTGCATTTGATGCTTTTTCCATCAAGTGAAAATCCGCCCCCACTAGAAAACAACTCCGAGATAGCCAAAACCAAGAGAGGTTTTTGTAGAAAAGTTCAACATGATCCTATAGGATCAGACAAGAAGTTTCTAAGTATCACAGCATCTAAGTAATAGCATGTTGAAGTTTGCAGCTATTTTACACTTTGGACCCTTAAGGGATCGATCCGGTGGAACATAGCTCATAGCGATTCCATGTGTTTCACTGTGAAAGAGGACCATGCCTAGCGTAAAAATACCTATTCGGACATGTTGGAACAGTCCGCTTGGTCACACGGGTTGCAGAACAAAAGTTGCACCACTTTGCAACTTTGCACAGCTTGAATTTCACACCTTTTCCATCATGTGAAAATCTACCGCCACGAGAAAACCACTCCAAGATAGCCAAAACCGAGAGAGATTTTTCTAGAGGGGTCCAACATCTTTTTGTAGGATCATATGAGAAGTTTCTAAGTCTCACAGTATCCGAGTAATAGCATGTTGAATTTTGGAGCCATTTTGCACTTTGGACCCTTAAGGGATAGTTCCGGTTGAACGTAGCTTGGAGTGATTCCACGTGTTTCAGTGCAAAAAAGGACCATGCCTAGCATAAAAATACCTATTCGGACGCATTGGAGCAGTTAGTTTGGTCACACGAATTGTAGAGCAAAAGTTGCACCACTTTGCAACTTTGCACTACTTGAATTTGACACTTTTCCACCAAGTGAAAATCCACCGCCATGAGAAAACCACTCCAAGATAACCAAAACCAAGAGAGGTTTCTCTAGAGGGGCCCAACACCTTTCTATAGGATTAGACGAGAATTTTCTAAGTGTCATGGTATCCGAGTAATAGCATGCTGAAGTTTGCAGCCATTTTGTACTTTGGACCCTTAAAGGATAGATCCAGTGGAACATAGCTCAAAGCGATTCTATGTGTTTCGGTGCGAAAAAAGACCATGCTTGGAAAAAACATACCTATTCAGATGTAATGGAATAGTTTGCTTGGTCACATGAGTTTCAGAGCGAAAGTTGCACCACTTTGCAACTTTGCACTGCTTGAATTTGACACTTTTTCCATCAAGTGAAAATCCGCCGCCACGAGAAAACCACTCCAAGATAGCCAAAACTGACAGATTTTTTTCTAGAGGGGCCCAACAACTTTCTATAAGATTAGACAAGAAGTTTCTAAGTGTCACAGTATCGGAGTACTAGCATGCTAAAGTTTGCAGCCATTTTGCAGTTTGGACCCTTAAGGGATCGATCCAATGGAACATAGCTCAGAGCAATTCTACGTGTTTTGGTGCAAAAAGAAACCATTCCTAGTGTAAACATAGCTATTCAAACATGTTGGAATAGTCCGCTTGGTCACACGAGTTGCAGAGTGAAAGTTGCACCACTTTGCAACTTTGCACTACTTGAATTTGACACTTTTTTCATCAAGTGAAAATCCGCTGCCACAAGAAAAGCACTCCAAGATAGCCAAAATTGAGAGAGGTTTTTCTAGAGGTGCCCAATGGATTTTTGTAGGATTAGATGAGAATTTTCTAAGTGTCACGGTATCTGAGTAATAGCATGCTGAAGTTTGCAGCCATTTTGCACTTTGGACCCTTAAGGGATCATTCTGGTTGAATGTAGCTCGAAGCGATTCCACGTGTTTCAGTGTGAAAAAAGACCATCCCTAACATAAACATACCTATTCAGATGCATTGGAGTAGTTAGTTTGGTCACACAAGTTGCAGAACAAAAGTTGCACCACTTTGCAACTTTGCACTGCTTGAATTTGACACTTTTTCCATCAAGAGAAAATCCACCGCCATGAGAAAACCACTCCAAGATAGCCAAAACCGAGACTGGTTTTTCTAAAGGGGCCCAACGCCTTTCTATAGGATTAGACGAGAAGTTTCTAAGTGTCATGGTATCCGAGTACTAGCATGCTGAAGTTTTCAGCCATTTTGCGCTTTGGACCCTTAAGGGATCGATCCGGTGGATTATAGCTCGAAGTGATTCTATGTGTTTCGGTGTGAAAAAAGACCATTCCTAGCGAAAAAATACCTATTCGGATGTGTTGGAACAGTCTGCTTGGTCACACGATTTGCAGAGTGAAAGTTGCACCACTTTGCAACTTTGCACTGCTTGAATTTGACACTTTTTTCATCAAGTGAAAATCCGCTGCCACGAGAAAACCACTCCAAGATAGCCAAAACCGAGAGAGGTTTTTCTAGAGGGGCCCAATGCCTTTCTATAGAATTAGATGAGAATTTTCTAAGTGTCATGGTATCTGAGTAATAGCATGCTGAAGTTCGCAGCCATTTTGCACTTTGGACCCTTAAGGAATCGTTCTGGTTGAATGTAGCTCGGAGCAATTCCACATGTTTCAGTGTGAAAAAAGACTATCCCTAGCATAAACATACCTATTCAGATGCATTGGAGCAGTTATTTTGGTCACATGAGTTACATAATGAAAGTTGCACCACTTTGTAACTTTGCACTGCTTGAATTTGACACTTTTTCCATCAAGTGAAAATCCGCCGCCATGAGAAAACCACTCCAAGATAGCCAAAACCGAGACTAGTTTTTCTAGAGGGGCCCAATGCCTTTCTGTAGGATCAGATGAGAAGTTTCTAAGTGTCACGGTATCCCAGTACTAGCATATTGAAATTTGCAACCATTTTGCACTTTGGACCCTTAAGGGATCGATCTGGTTGAACATAGCTCAGAGCAATTCTATGTGTTTCGATGCAAAAAAAGACCATGCATAGCATAAAAATACTTATTCGGATGCGTTGGAGTAGTTAGTTTGGTCACACGAGTTGCAAAGCAAAACTTGCACCACTTTGCAACTTTGCACTGCTTGAATTTGACACGTTTTCCATCAAGAGAAAATCCCCCGCCACGAGAAAACCACTCCAAGATAGCCAAAACCGAGAGAGGTTTTTCTAGAGGAGCCCAATGCCTTTCTAAAGGATTAGATAAGAAGTTTCTAACTATCAGGGTATCTGAGTACTAGAATGTTGAAGTTTGCAGCCATTTTGCACTTTGGACCCTTAAGGGATCGATTCGGTGGAACATAGCTCAGAGCGATTCTACGTGTTTCGATGGGAAAAAAGACCATGCCTAGCCTAAACATACCTATTCAAATGTGTTGGAACAATCCGCTTGGTCACACGAGTTGCAGAAAAATGTGTACAAATTGTTTACATGACCTTTATATGACCTTTTTCACATTTTTTACATTTCAAAATTCAAAGTTTGGAAATTTTCCTACTCAAGGCATTTACAAAACAATGTGCTACTACACCAAACATGAAATACAACCTTACAATATTTGAGTATATCTTATTATGTAATTAAATCTTATTGCAATGCCTCTAGCACTTCGTTCTCTCAGATCTTTTACAATGTCACTCATACATTCAAGATTCTCTTTAAATGTCTACACCATAGGTGTTCATTATGAGGTTAACTTCAAATGAGTAACTTGAGATTCCCTCGCTAAGCTTCACATGCTTTCTTATAATGGATTGAAATCAAAATTGAGATTTGTCAAAATCATCAAAATAAGTATGTTGCATAGCTTTTTTGGCCGAGATTCTCTTTGATGGCTCTTAAATCAGCATTTTTTGCATTGAAAGATCAATCAACCCTTAGTAGTTTACTTACAAATATGCAAAGTAAAAGAGAAAAAGAAATAGCATCCAAAATAGAAATGAAATAAAAATAGATGGAAGGAACTTATAGATGTTGCATGTAGGCATCAAAATAAGGATGTTGCATTGCTTTTCTGGTTGACATTCTCTTGGATGGCTCATATATCTGTATTTTTTGCAAGGGGACACCAATCACTATAAAATAAGATGATAGCATTGGCATCAAACAAATTAATGTGCATATAAGTATAAATTAATAAGAACCAATGTGCATATACTTACAAATTAATCCAACAAACCATTCAGGTCTGCTCTACTCTTTATTGTGTCAAGTATTGCCTCATGGTCAGACTCACAGACCTTCCATAACATCTTGTTCAAAGGTATACCCCCATATTTGGTCAAATGAACATTGGATGCCACGACAAGGTTCGAGTAATGAAGAATCTTACGATGCATGTCAAAGTCCTGAAATAGCCAATGTTTAACACTTGAATGTGGGTACCTTATAAGCCATGTTTTAGTAACCACAACTAAGCCTGTAGGGTATTCGATGTTTTCTCCATCTATAACTGTGGCCTCCAATTTCCTTTTGGTCTCAACACAATGACACAAGTAATAGTTTGTTCCCTCTTCATTGTCTTCATCTTCAATAACTGCATAAACATGCCCTGTGCTGATATGTGCAAAAAATCTCTTGAAATTTGTCAACATTATGAATATAGTACAAAGTAAGATCTAACAATATGGAATTTCAACAAATAAGAAAGTAGATATATCACCTCGTTGAACTAGATCAGATATGTGGTCAAAGTCGACTGATGATTCTATCTATGTCAGTTCCAATGTCGTCGTAGGGTGATATGTGTGAAGTGGGATAAGATAACTTGTGAACCATTTGTCAACCCACTCCCTTGACTCACAATCATTCTAGTCTTGCATTGTACATGAAGAACAAAAGCATGCCATCTTTCATGTATCGATACTCTATGAACCTATATTTGAGCTAAGGAAAGAGTGTACCTCACTCGATCCTATTAGTGTACAATAGTCTTCATATGGTGCAATGTTAGTATCATCCATCAACCAAAAAAATCTACGAATTGAAGACGTACCTTCATTAACTGGACCCATCAAAGCATTACACCACTCGATGATTGATTTTGCATCTATCAACTTTGCACTGTCTTTATACTTTAACTCTCATGCTAATACTCTTTTCACACATGCTCCTGCACCATCATGCTCCCCCTTTCCATGTCCAGCCTCACAAAAGTTCCACATATGTTGAACACCTATAATGACATGCATCTTGCACAACCAGTAGAACATGTGCGAGTTCTTGAACTCTGTTGCATAGTTATCAAACCATATTATATGTTGATCGTATTCTATGCCCCTCTGAGCCAAACCACTGTAGAACATCTGGAAGCAACCTTGCATGAACTCTAGAGAATGTGTGCGATCATCACTAATGTAAAATTGGTACTCCCTCAATACCTTCCTTTGCTCATCTATACTATCAGATGCATGAATGAATTGTATATGCACAAATATCGAAACTTGTGTGGAGTTGTAATGCTGTGATTGCACCTCATGTTGTGGCTATAGAGTGTAGTTCTCTGCAAAGTCTACCATGGATACTATGCTTCCAATTGGAAAGGTGTCTGTGCATAGCTTGAACTACGTGTCCAACCATCGGGCTCTATGGGTATGCATTGCATACTCAGATAGTATACTGTCACGAAATGTGGTCATAAATTTATACACTGGAATCTTCTCAATAACCAAATCACACCTTTTTGCTTGAGACCCATCTTTTGTAGCATATGCCACTTTTTATACTTCCCGAACTCTACTAGTTTTTGTCCCACCTCATCTATGCTTTCCATATGTTGACATACTGGCATACGCTAGAAGCCACCACAACGCTCGCATGAACCATCCAAGCATGTTGTCCTATAGAATATATGGCCATCCTCTATTTCACATAATTTTTTTGATAAGAACTCTCTTGAAGAGTTTGGTGGGGCTTCTATACCACAATCCTGCAAAATATCGTTAGTATGCAAATCTAAAAATATAGAATGATAAACATTGTAATGGTTAGAAAATTCAATATGTAGTCTACAACAACAAGTAGTGCGCGTGTGATTTATCTTGACATAAAAAGGTTTAAGCAGTTCAAAAAATCTTTGAGAAATACTAATTTGAGGATAATCATTTTCAAATTTCCGAAAAAATTGGTTTTGAGTCATATCCAAAAAATGCTTTGGATGTGGCTCACAATTCCGACTACCAATTCTCCTTCTTACCACATCTCTTTGATTTGGAGATGGCCTTGTGTTATTCTTCCAATACTCTTCAATTAGTGTTCTCAAGGCTTTGACAACTTCTTTATCTTTTCCTGACAGTCTCCCCGAGAATGCGCATAATTCATTTGTATCATTGCCCTCAATTCTTTGCCACCTTTGAATGGCTCTTGATAAAGTTTTTTTACTAATTCCCATTTTTTCAGTAGTCTTTTTAATTAGGTGAGCTCTCTTTGTTTGAAAACTTACCAAAGTCGATGTAATGACACATCAGGTGACATTACTATCCTTTGAGCGTGAGGTCTTACCCACACTCTCATAAGCATCCATTAGATTCTTCACAATAGTGTCTTCACTCGATGCATTAGATGTTCTCAACCCAAGAGTCTTCATGATGTTCCTATACATTACACCCCGCATCATTTCAACAAATAGTTGACATCTTGTAGTCTCATTTAGCCTTTCAAATTATCATTCCCAAATCTTATCAGCATATCTTCTACAAGTGCATGTTGAAATCTTACCTTCCATGTGCTGCAAAATCTCATCATCAATATTAACCAAATACTTTGGCTTTCTATGCAAAATTCTTGGTGGTGTTCTCCTAGGTACATACATCTCAACATTAGGAATTTCATCAATATTTAATTGAGGTGGGATAGATTTCATACCTTCAATCGAGGGTGGAGAAGAAGACATACCTTGAGGCTCACATGGAAATGATGGCATACCTTCTTTGTCAATTTCGAGTGATGATGCACTCTCAACTTGAGATGTGTTGGATGGTGTCCAATAATATTCACTTGTGGTAAATGGTGTCCCTCCATATTCACTTACAGTAGATGGTGTCCATCCATATTCACTTGTGCTAGATGGTGCCCCTCCATATTCACTTGTGATTAATGGTGTCCCTTCATATTCACTTGTCATAGAGGGGGTGTCTCCAGCTATGGTATCTGAATCTGTCATACGACGATGCTTTCACATTTGTGCTTGTTGTGCTGCCAATTCCTGTTCTCTTTTTGATGGTTGAGGTTCCTCTACAATCATTTTGTTTTCATCAATCATTTCCATTTTCTTCTTTTCATGATATTCCGCCACCCAAACTCTCTCCTTTTCTTTCAAGGTTTCGTTCTCTTCGTCTGTTGGTTTCCTCTTTGTCTTTTTCTTCGGCATGGCGGATAATTTTATCTATACCATGGTAATGAGATGAATATTAGTTCCTAAAAAAGTGTTGAAGGAGTGGTCTATGTAATGAACTTTTGACCTTGTGCAGGGTATTTTGAAGATGTTTGATGCTTTGGAATGGGAGAGGCTTAGAGTTGTCTTAAAGGATGAATTTTGGTGAATGGTTCTAAATTTCTATAGTTGGAAAGTGTAAAATGGTAATTAGCAAGTGTATATAATTGTGTATATAATTTGGCAATTTAAAATGTGCATTGAAAACCTAAGGTTATAATGACAAACAAAAATGCAAGCAAGCCATAATAGAATGAAAGAAAATATGTAAAGACTTCACATACCTTAAAAACCAGACTTTCAAATGGAGGAGTTCAACCCAATTATGTATCCTTAGCTTCTTCTTTCTTCAAACTCCCCAACAATTTGAATTGTTCAAAATCTTGTTCGCTTCCACACTTCAATTGTATATCATTTTTCAATGGAATTCAAACTTCAATTCATATTATATGTCTTTTAACGTGGAAACTCTGCTATTTCATGCAAAGGTGGTAAAAAGATCATGGAAAAGGTGATGGAATGTGAAAAAGATGCTTGCACACTTCACAAAATCATCAAAAAGCTATTTTTTGTTAGAGCACGTGCAGAAGTAGGGGAATATATAGACTGTGGGCCTTCAAATTATGGGTATATAGAATTTTTTACCATTTTAGTGGAGCAAACAACGCACTCGCGTTATGTGAAATTTTGTTTTCTTAGTGTATTTTTGAGAGTATAGGAGTTTATAAGAGAGTGGGAGGGAGAGAGGGGGAGAGTGGGAGATAGAAAGGGAGGGAGAAGGGGAGAGTGGGAGGGAGAGAGAGTGGGAGAGTAGAGTCGAAGGGAGAGAGGGGGAGAGGGAGATAGAGAGGAGGGAGAGATGGGGAGGAGAGAGGGAGAAGGGAGATGAGAGTGGTAGATAGAGAGGGAGGGAGAGATGGTGAGAGTGGGAGAAGGGGAGAAGTGGAGAGTGGGAGATAGAGAAGGAGGGAGAGAGGGTGAGAGTGGGAGAAAGATAGAGTGGGAGAGAGTGGGGGAGAGTGGGAGAAAGAGAGAGTGGGAGAAGGGGAAAAGAGGAGAGTGGGAGACCGAGAGAGTGGGAGAGAGTTGGAGATAGAGAGGGAGGGAGAGAGGGTGAGAGTGGGAGAAAGATAGAGTTGGAGGGAGAGACGGGGAGAGTGGGAGATAGAGTGGGAGGGAGAGAGGGGGAGAATGGGAGATAGAGAGGGAGGGAGAGAGGGGGAGAGTGGGAGAAAGAGAGAGTGGGAGAAGGGCAGAAGTAGAGAGTGGGAGACCGAGAGACTGGGAGAGAGTGGGAGATAGAGACGGAGGGAGAGAGGGGGAGAGTGGGAGATAGAGAGGGAGGGAGAGATGGTGAGAGTGGGAGAAAGATAATCTGTCAACCCTCAACCCTCAACCCTCAACCCTTCAGCCCTAATCCCTCAACCACTATACCATCATAATCCGTCGACCCTCAACCCTCAACCCTCAACCCTTAAACCCTAATCCCTCAACCCTCAACCCTTAAAATCTAATCCCTCAACCCTCAACCCTTAAACCCTAATCCCTCAACCCTCAAAAATTAAACCCTAATCCCTCAACCCCTATACCCTCTTAATCTGTCAACCCTCAACCCTCGACCCTTAAACCCTAATCCCTCAACCCCTATACCCTCTTAATCCCTCAACCCTTAAACACTAATCCCTCAACCCTTAAACCATAATCCCTCAACCCCTATACCCTCTTAATATCTCAAGCCTCAACCACCAACCCCTAAACCCTAATCCCTCAACCCCTATACCCTCCTAATCCCTCAACCCCTATACCCTCTTAATCCCTCAACCCTTAACCCTCAACCATTAAACCCTAATCCCTCAACCCATATAACCTCTTAATCCCTCAACCCTTAAACCCTAATCCCCAACCCTTAAACCCCATCCTCAAGAACCCCTATAACCTCTTAATCCTCAAACCCTCAATCCTCAACCCTTAAACCCTAATCCCCTTTAATCCTATACACTCTTAATCCCCTCAACCCTCAAAACCCTCAACCCTTCAACCTTAATCCCTCTACCCCTATACTCTCAACCCTTAAACCCTAATTCCTCAACCCCTATACCCTCTTAATCCCTCAACCCTCAACCCTCAACCCTCAACCCTTAAACCCTAATCCCTCAACCCCTATACCCTCTTAATCCCTCAACCCTAAATCCTCAACCCTTAAACCATAATCCCTCAATCCCTATGCCCTCTTAATCCCTCAAAACTCAACCCTCAACCCTTAAACCCTAATCTGTCAACCCTTAAACCCTAATCCCTCAACCCCTATACCCTCTTAATCCCTCAACCCTCAATCCTAAACCTTTAAACCCTAATCCCTCAATCCCTATACCCTCTTAATCCCTCAACCCTCAAGCCTCAACCCTTTAGCCTTAATCCCTCTACCCCTATACCCTCTTAATCCTTGAATCCCTCAACCCTCAACCCTTAAACTCTAATCCCTCAACCCCTATACCCTCATAATCGCTCAACCCTTAAATCTTAATCCCTCAACCCTCAACCGTTAAACCCTAATCCCTCAACCCCTATACCCTCTTAATCCCTCTACCCCTATACCCTCATAATCCTTGAATCCCTCAACCCTCAACCCTTAAACCCTAATCCCTCAACCCCTATACCCTCTTAATCACCAACCCTTAAA
>CM021102.1:242514518-242610564 GCA_007115665.2 Sequoiadendron giganteum
ACCCTAATCCGTCAACCCCTATACCCTCTTAATCCCTCAACCCTCAAAACCCTCAAACCCTAATCCCTTAACCCTCAACCCTTAAACCCTAATCCCTTAATCCCTATACCCTCTTAGTCCTTGAACCCTCAACTTTCAACCCTTAAACCCTAATCCCTCAACCCTCAACCCCTAAATCCTAATCCCTCAACCCCTATTCCATCTTAATCCCTCAACTCTCAACCCTCAATCCTCAACCCTCAACCATTAAACCCTAATCCCTCAACCCCTATACCCTCTTAATCCTTGAACCCTCAACCGTCAACCATTAAAGCCTAATCCCTCAACCCTCAACCCTTAAACTTTAATCCCTCAACCCCTATGCCCTCTGAATCCCTCAACCCTCAACCCTTAAACCCTAATCCCTCAACTCCTATAACCTCTACCCTATAACCTATTAATTTGTCATCCCTAAACCCTAAACCCTTAAACCCTAACCCATAAACCCTCTACCCTCTACCACCAATCCTCTACCCTCTACCCTCAACCCTAATCCCCCAACCCTTAAACCCACTTAGTAAACTCTCTACCCTAATCCCTCAACCCTCTTGGCCCTTAAACCCTCAACCCTTAAAACCTTAAACACTCAACCCTAAACCCTCGACCCTCAACCCTAAACCCTCGACCCTCAACCCTAACCCCTTAAACCCTTTACCCTCTACCGTCTACCCTCTAACCTCTACCATCAACCCAATACTTTCTACCCTAAACCATAATCCCTCAACCCTTAATCTCTCAACCCCTATAACCTCTACCCTATATATTGGACCCTCAACCCTAATCCCTCGACCCTATACTGTAAACCCTCAATCTTCAACCCTCAACCCTTAAACCCTCTACCCTTTACCCTATAGATTAAAAACTCAACCCTAAATTCTCAACCCTCAACCCTTAATCCCTCAACCCTCAATCCTTAAACCCTAAAGCCTCTACCCCTTATGTTGGACCCTGAACCTAATCCTTCAACCATATACCCTCAAAACTATACCCTAAACCCTCTACCCTCAACCAAGTAAACCCTTAACCCTAAACCCTTAACCCCAAACCCTTCAACCCTAAATGCTTAAACCTTAAACCTTCTACCATATACCCTCAACGAAATACCCTCTACCATCAAACCTATTCCATCAACCCTCAAACCTTAAACCCTAATACCCTAGAAACCATCATCCCTATAGGTCCTCCACCCTAATCCCTCAACCCTATACCTTCAACCCCTATCACTTTCTCTCTATCTATACGTCTCACCTCTCCCTCCCTCCCTCCCTCCCACCCTCTCTAATTGCCTTTATCTACCATCTCCCTCTTTTTGCATACCTCTCGTTCAATCAATCCCTACCACCCTATCTCACTCCCTCTATCCATATCTCTTTATGTCCCTCCCACTCCATCCCACTCTCTCCCACTACCTCTCTCTCCCTCCCTCTCATGTCTCTTCATCCCACCCCTTCTCTCTCTAAGGTCTCTCCCTCCGGAAACCTACCTAGGTAACTCTCTCTTTGTATCTCTCCCCTCTCTCTATCTATCCCTCCAACCCTACCTAGATAAGTCCCTCTCACTCCACCCCCCTCTTTTTCTACCTCTACCAGGTCACTCCCTCTCACAGCCTCTCCCTCTCTCAAGTCTCTCAATCTCACTCCATCTCTCTCACACTCCATCTCTCTCACACTCCCCCTCTCTCACACTCCCTCTCACTACCTATCTCTCAAGTCTCTCCCTCTCACCCCCCTCACACTCTCAAGTCTCTCCCTTTTGCACCCTACCTACATAACTCTATCTTTCTCTTTGTCTCTCTCTCTCTCTCAATTCTCTCTCCACCCCCTCTCTCTCTCCCACCCCCTCTCTCTCTCTCCCTCCCTATATCCCTCCCACTCTGCCTAGCTAAGTCCCCCTCAATCCAACCCCTTCTCTCCCACTCCCTCTCTCTTAAACTCTCACTTTGACCCCCTCTCCATCTCTCTAGACTCTCTCTAAATTCTCCCTTCATCTAAAGACATACATAAATGCATACGTACAAGCATAATACATATGTACATATAATATTACATCCATACAAGCATACATGAATACATGTACATAAAAATATATCAACATACATTAATATATTAGCATTTAACATAAAGTAATACATAACACGAGCCCGTTATAATGCGCTTGTGTTATGTGCTAGTAGACATGTTCCCCGCAAAAGCAAAAACCATGTCAAAAGTGAGATATAACGCGAGCACATTATAACATGCTCGCGTTATATCTTGCTTTGGGAATTACGGAACTTTAAGCTTGGTATTTGCCTTGGAATTCCAACCCAAAGGATTGGAGGGCATTCCCAATGACCAGAGACATGTTTTTAATAAATCCACCATATTTCTCATAATCTAGTTCATGCTCACCGTCAGGATTGCACGTGGTTCAATATCAAAAAAATCGAGCACATGGGTAATGTTGGGTTATCTCTTAGCTATCCAACGATGTATTTTTTTTCACTTTCTGAAAATGTTAAGTCTTTCATCCATAATTTATTTTATCTGTATGTTTTTTTTTGCCAAAAAGTAGTGTTTGGTATTTTTTCATTATAAATTAACCGTTCATCAATTTTTCAAATAAATTACATTTTTAGAAACTAGACTCCATTCTACAAAATTAAAAAATTATAAAAAAAACAAATCAATTAGTTTCCAAAATTTGTAGGGGTAGCACGGCCAAAATTCTATTTTCAGGATATGTCCACTTTGCAAATTAGTAATAAATAAAATTAACATTAAAAATTTATCAGAAAAATCATGCATCAACTACACACTGTTAGCTAACTTTTGACCGTTGCAATTTCAAAAATACTAAAAAAAAGTTCATCGTATGAGAGTTGTACAAGAGTTGTTATGTTATGTTTTTTTGACAAAAACAACACCAATTTGTGTACGTCCCTCGTTTGAACCCCTTAATATCAATCATTTTCAAAATAAACTAGTAGTTTAGAAAGTAGACTCGGAGCACTTGAATCCCTCTTTTTGTTCCATCTCAAAATTTTGAGTCTAAGTATCCCCAATTTCACATCCAAGGTCAGTATTTCCTGATTTCAGAAAAAAGTTGTCCACTTAATTCCCCTTTTTGGGAACCATCTTGGTGCACTTACACTATAGTGATAAGAAAAAATCATCCTCAAAGTGGAAATTTACCAATGATTGTTAGATAAACCTTAGACAATAACATTATTTCCAAAAGCCTCTCATTACCACCCTATTGGATAAAATTAGGACCTTAGAGACTACTGGCACTCAACAACATCAAAAAATGACTTAAAATAATGTTAGATTATGATCTCATAGACCTTGCACCCACATGAATTTTTAAATAAAGTTAACTTGGGGAAAAACCAACCACACTTATATTATAAATTGGCCCAAAAAATGTAAATAAATAGGTGTTATTGTACCTTGTTACCCAATACTACATATATATTATTATACATATCCCCTTATTGTATTCCTTCAAATCCATGTACTTATTTAGATACCTATTGGACTCTCACAAGAGAACCCATACTACCAAATCTATCAATCCATACCAACCTTCAAGTCATTTCTTCAATAATCCACCTTAATTATTTCTAAACTAAGGACCATTTTTGCCATACAATTATGACTGTACATGCACACTATATAATGTTTTAAAGCCCCTTGATATATGTTTCTCTAATATCCTAGACAAAACCATTTTCCAAAGGCATTCATGTTCATATTTTTATACTTTAAATGAAACCTAGATGGCCTTTCCTATTTTTTTTTATTCTCTAGTTTTTCCTTAGTTTAATTAATTTTTTGTTCATTTCAATCAGTCATAATCTATTTTCTTTAATTAATCTTGTTGTATTTCCTTTAAAAATTTATCCATGGCCATTATCTCAATCTCATTTTAATCACTTTCTTTAATATGTCCATGTATCTAAAATATATATATCTTTCTTTTTGAGCAACATCCTCTATTTTTGTTTGAATGAAATGGGTCTCCAATTGATTTAGTTAATCTATTGTTGTCTTCTAGTCATATGTATTATTTACTTTTCTATTCATTTTCATATTTATTGTCTTCTAGGACTCCTTTTTGTACCTAGGTTCATTAATGTCCAAATTTCAAAGTATCATTTTCAATAGATTACTCTTAAGACATCCCATTTTCTTTCAATAAGGATTTTGAAGATGATAATCTCAAGGTTGTTTGAAGTTGACACATGTTTAGTTATTTTTTAAGGAGTTTAGATGTGGAGGAATTTTAGTTTTATTTGATTACTTAAATTTTTTAAATTCCCCTCAATTTTTTTTCCATCCAAACCTAGAAAGATAACTTAAAAATCAAGTTAAAACCACAGTGTCTACCTCTCTTGGATGTTTGAATATATTTTTATCTATTTTTTAAAGTTATAAAATATAATGTAATTATATTATCTTTGATTTAGTGTCCTTTTGTATCAAAAAATTCTAATAACCATGAGAATGTAATGTCCCTTCTCATATTTCTTATTAAAAATAATAGGCTTACAATATAAAGAACACTCTTCACCAAATTAAGAGAATTAATCATACTAAAAAAACACTAATAACAAGCAAGATAATAACTTGGAGTGATGAGTTGGACCAATTGAAGATGGAGTGGCACTTGATCAATAGCCCTAAAATCTAGTTAGGGTTTAATGTTTCCTTTTGTGGTATGTGTGCCTATAGTTGTGGCTTGCATTCCATGATCTAGTCTTAATTAGGTGGCTTTTGTCATTATGGTATAGTTTTAGTTTTCCCCGTTTGTTATGTTATGGGGTGGGGTGGTATGTTGTTTTATTTAATGGGTTTTCCCATCTATTTTGTGGTGTTGGTTTAGTGTTGCTAAACTATGGGCTATGATTCCTATCTTTTGTTAACTCTTGTTTGAGATCAAGGGATCTTTCTCCTACCTTTTTAATCAAAAACAAGCTAGACAATAACATAGATTTGCACAAAATGAATCAAAATTTTGTAATAATGTACATTGATTAAGATATATTTTCCATAAAAAATAGGACTATTATTAAAGCCATTACAATAAACAAAAAAAAATCTATAGAAAAAAATGCTCAAGTGAACAACTAAGCTTCCTTACAATTTCTTGAAGCTCTAATACACTCCCTAACTAAGAATTCCCTCAATAACCAAAAATTTTTCTCACTTTGATTCTAACAATCAATGCTATTTCATCCACTCATCATAGTCTCCTATGGGATTTCATGTTCAATAGGTCCTTAGAAAGTGCAAAGAAATTTTTTTATTCCTTAACCTTTGATAGGTCCTTAACACAAGTTAAGAAATAACTCTAATTCTCAAACTCTAACATCTACTTGAGTGAGCAATATTTTATTTGATATTTAAAAAAGGGACATGAAAAGTACTTCCTCCACAAGATTTATTATCCTCAATAAATTTAAATTAGAATGCTCGAGAATATCTGGTCATTCCCATATATATATATTTTAATTTTTAGGTTCTTCCACTTGATTAGATACTTTGTGGCTCTCTTGTTCCTTAAGTTTTAAATGCGGGTGTCTATAACTTCTTCTAGGATCTAAATCCACTTACCCTCATTGTCTAAGGGTGGTAAATTGTTTGAGGGCATAATGTGGTAAGAGGGAAATTTGTTCAAACAAGATTCACAAAAAATATTATGTTTTTTTCTCTATGGAAGTTATTAAATATTTCAAAATATTTTTTTTTTTGATCTATTTCTTCAGACAATAATTAAAGATTTATTAATTAGGGTTATGGTGAGAAATAAAAAATAAATTATTAAAAATTATGTATTTAATATATATTTTTTAATGTGTAAAGGATAATTTTTATTTAGTATTTAATTTAAAATATAATTCATTTTTTGTTACACAACAAATTAATTTATGTGGGTAAATTAAATGATTACAAATATTTTTTCTTGATTACAATTGTTTGTAACCATTATATTAGAATATGTAAATTACTATCTATTTGATTGAGAAAATGGATCTAAGTCCTAAATCACACTTCTCCCAATTGTGGTGTGTGGATTAAAAATGATTTCAAAACCCACTTGACTATAAACCTCAACAAAAGAGTTAAAATGGTGGATCAAGGTTTTAATCCACTTATATTTTTTGGGTGGATTGATGATGGTTGATTGATTGTAATTTTTTTTTTTTTAATATGCAATGATGTTCCTAGGTAAATTGTGAAAATGCAGTAGATTGTATGATTTTTGGGAAATTGAATACAAAAAAAAAAAAAAAATCCAGATAGGTAGAGAGTAGACACAAAGGAACATGGTGTGTAAATTTGGTGATGAATTAGTTGGTTTAGAATGTGGTGTGCCCTACAATATCCTCTTTCTTTTTAAGATATGATTTTGCAATCCCAAGGTCTTTGGTCTATAGCTCTTGTACTCTCGGGGTCACTATCATAACTTCGTCTATTACTAAGAAAATATAGTTTTTGTGTCTTAACAACTTGTAGGACTTGAAGGCATGAATAAATAGTTATTCTTTATCTTCTTGGACAATTAGCTTCAGATCTGATAACTTGCACACATGAAAGAGGGGGAAGGGTTGTGTCATGGCCCATATAGGGGCTTGCATAAGTTAGAGCTCATTTTGGAATTTCAACCTCCAAAATGGCTATGATGATGTAAATATAGTTCTTACCCTTGGTTGGGTAGAGGCTAAATGATAAACAAGTAATGAATTGACGAATATTGCATCTCGCCACTCAAATTTACATTCCTTGATGGACATAAGTCATGTATTCATCACCTTCAAAGATAATTTTATTACTTTATTTAAAAAATGAAAGTGTTAGTAATCACAAAAAATAAACACAACACATGAACACACTTACATTAAAACATGATGAATGTTGCTTGACTAAAATAAATTTTGAAAAAATGTTGATAATTTTGCTCTTGATTACTCTTACGATGTTTATTTTTCTTAATGAGAGTGCTAAGATTCCTTTCGTGTTCTAAGATTTCAAATGGTGAATAATTTTTATTTATATGCAATTCTTCTAATTTTCCAAAAATAAAATATCAATAGTCAAAAAATAAAATTGGAAATTAAAATAATAAAATACTGACACCGATATATTCAAATGAGAGCCAAAAACAGGTGGTCTAAGGCATGAGGAGCCCTATATCAGTCTCTTCCATTTCAGGGCCTAAAGTGTTGGGGGAAAATATTAAATGCTTATTTTTATTTTTCATTGTTTTGTTTTTTGAAGATGTTTATAAAATGGGTAATTAAATGCATAATTAGGTCCAAGCACATAGGGGGAGCTTAACTTAGTTTTAAATTATCAAGGGTCACAATTTTTGATGCTACATTTACCCCACACTTTCGCGAGTGTATGAATTTACACTCAAACTCACACTAAGTATGGATAAGCCAAGAGGGGCTCAATTATCCAAATATGGAAAAGATAGGATGGCATCAAATCTAGGGGATGCACTAGCCCCCAGATCTAAGATCTTATGGAAAAGCAATATTAAGATAAAGGAACACACATATTAAGTTAAATGCAACATGAAAAACACAAAGCATAGATAATGAAGACACCACACATAACATAATGCCAAAAGAAAACAAAAAAACACAATATAAACACGATAAAACCATACATAAAAAACACAAGATATACACTATTCAAAAAACAAAACCACAAGGTTAGTACTAAAAGGACTCAAGTTGGTAAGGTAAAGATACCTCAATCTTAACTATGTCTCAAATACCAAACATCATCTCTCGAATATGATGTTAGACAAGAAATTTCCCTCATATGAACCTTCAAGCTTCATTATGCCAATTCACTCATGAGCTACATAGATCTATTGGCTAGCAAGTTTTGCTATACTAGGTGTCTATGTAATATGATGGATTTGACAAAGCTAGCAAGCTGCATTATGCTAGGTGTCTCATGAAACAAATGGTTGCACAAACAAGAAATTTTTGTTATGCTAGGTGGCCATGTTAAAACAAGCTCAAGTTCATGAATCAATGAGCTACATTATGCTAAATCCATGGACTATCTTGCAAATCATGCCTCTAGGAGCACATGAAGTTTAATGTCAAAAGAGACCATTTAATGTCATAGAGGACAAAAATCACCTTAGGGGATGTAGAAAGTTTAATGTAATGTGGGGAACATCACCTTGGGGGTGTATTAATGTTTAACATCACTAGGTATGAATATCATCTCAAGGGCTTTACAAAGTTTATTATCACAAGGGAAAAAAGATATAAAAAATTTATGCCTCAGGGGGTGTTATAAATAACACCATCACAAAGGGTACATTTCAAAAAATAGATCATTTTATTTCAAAGGATACTAATCAATGCATGTGAGGTCACACTTTAGGGAGCATCACACATGACATTGCCATTAAGAGAGGATAAATCATGGAATGAAGTGTTACACCATAAGGGGTATCAAGTATAATACCACAACTCAAGGGATATAACATGACATGAAAATCCACACTTTAGAGGGGTATCGTGTGTAATACCATCACAAAGGATACACTAACATATATTGAGGAGGCCACACTTTAGTGAACATCTATATGATATTACTACTAAGGAGGACATTATGAGAAACAAGGAAACACTTTCAGGGATACCATGTGTAAAAACACCACTAAAAGGGAATTATATGAGACCTAAGGCCACATTTTAGGGGATATCATGTCTAATATCACCACTAAAAGGGACCCTTCTTATTCAATAATTGTAATATGCGGGGTAATATGCCCCCCTTAAAATGTTACTACACTTGATACACTAATATGTTAAGGAGATAATGAAATAAATAAAGGATCCCCTATATAAATGGGATCTACCTTATATGAAGCTAACTATCCTTTCCCCTCAAGTGTAAGGGCTAAGATGAGCCTATATGGATATTATTATGTTGCTCCTTATTGATGAAATATGACCACACAAAAATAATTTTGTGTTCCTATGCATGGTAATGAGTATCATGTGATACTTCAACTACCACATAGCAAGGAGAAACACTCTAACTATTTAGTTTATTATCTTATCACATTCATCCTTGTATGGATCTATCATGCAATTTAAATCACAAAATCCATTAGTAGGATGACTAGATATTCTATGATACACAAAAAAAGATGAATTTGTATTCATGTGTTTAACATCTTTTCTTTCTCATGAAGGAGTGAATGTAATGAATTTCACTTGTAAAAGTTTACATAAGGTATGTTCAATCTCGGATAGAGGATGTGGAGTGGGTATGTAAGAGACCCTTTCTAATAGGTCCATGAGGTTTGTTTGGATTAGATGATGGAATGAATGTCTTATGTAAAGGTGGAAGACCTTGATAAAAAAATTATTGTGTATCCTTAGATGGTATTTATTCCAAGAGGGTGTGGATTTCATGTTTATTCTTTATGTCACAACCTTCTTTATCTAGAATATTAAATCCTTAGCTAGAGCACTTTTCTAATATGATGGGTGCATCACTTAATTTATTTTAATAGGATGGAGGATCATTTGTGGGCATGTTTCCATCTTGGTTAGCATTAGCAAGGGATTTCATACATAATGGCTAATGCATGAATTTTAAATAACTTTCTTTGTGGGAGGAGGAAAACATATCAAGTGGTGGTATGGTGGGTTTTGTTGATTGTTGATAAGGGTGAGTAGGTCATACCAATAAAGGATAAAGCAAAATGTTTGTTTCAAGGCGGGGTGTTGTATTGTTTATGAATTCTTCCATGATCACTTCATCTTTCCTCAAGATATCCTCATTGAGAATATATGCATTTGGAGATGGAGGAACATGGGTCTCATCACTTGTAGGAGAATCATTACCAAATACATAGCATGAAAAATCAACCAAAGATCTCAAATAGGATATCATTTTCAAAAATAATGTAGACATTATGATAGTGTATTATTAACAAATATATGTACTGGGATAAAGAATTCTATAGCATAATAAACATAGAAACTGAAAGCAGATCTAGCTAGAGGACCCTATGAGGCTATTGTCACAAAAAATTGAGAAAAAATAGGCTAGTTAGGGGCATGGTAATTTTATAAATTTTAAAATATAGAAATGTAGTGTATAGTTTGAATACTCTAATCTATGACTGTTTAGGTTTGAGAGAAAATAAATTCCAAAAAAATGTACAAAACTATGAGTTTTCTAGATGTGAAATTTAATTATGAATGCAATTTTCAAAATTATTAGACAATAAATGTGATTGAAAATGCTAGTTTCAAATTGTAAAGTACAAGAATTGACTGATCTTAACTTGAAAACTTGGAAATTGAAATGTTTCAATGTTTTTGCATCAACAAAAATGCACATTTTTTCACTTTTTCACTATATGCATATACCTAAATAATCACTTTGAACACTTTCAAATTTGTATTCAGATTTTGATATGGCTTAATGAAGATTTATCAATGCAAGAATGAACTAGATAAACTTTGTAATGACTTAACTTAACCCTAGTTGTCTTTTGAATATGAAATGCAATGAAATTTGTCACTTTTTCATTTCTTTTAATGATGAATATGCATTCATGAATGATGAATGCAAACAAACTAAGACCAAACTCATATTTTAAAATGACATGTTTCATATTTCAAAAGATCTAAAGTGTAAGAAATAATCAGGTTCACCAAAATGTTCGATTGGGAAAAGGGATCTAAGTCCTAAATCACAGTTCTCCAAATTGTGGAGTGTGGATTGAAAATGAGCTCAAAACCCACTTGACTACAAACCTCAATGGAAGATTTAGAATAGTGGACCAAGGTTTTAATCCAGTATTGTTTTGTGGGTTGAAATTGATGATGATGATTGATTGATTGATTGTAAATTAATTGAATTTAAAGATGCAATGATGTTCTTAGGTAAAATATGAAAATTAAATAGATTGTTATGATTTTTGAGAAATTGAATATGAAAAGATAGTAATAGAATACAAATAGGTAGAGAGAAGATAAAGAGGAACCTGGTGTGTACATTTGGTGATGAATTAACTGGTCTACAACATGGTGTGCCCTAGACTATCCTCCTACTTTTTAAGATTTTATTTTGGAGGTTTTAGCTCTCTAGTTTTAAGCTCTTGTTCTCTTGGGGTCACTATTAGAACTTTTTTTTTTATTGAGAAAATCTAGTTTTTATGTCTTGAAAACTTGTAGGACTTGACAACATGAATGATCAATTAGTTTGTATCTTCCTCCAATTAGCTTTAGATTTTAAATCTTGCACACATGAAAGAGGGTGAAGGGTTGTGCCATATAGGGGCTTTCCTAAGTCAAACCTCATTCTAGTGTTTCTACCTCCATAATGACTATGATGATGTAAAAAAGAGCTTACCCTTGATTAGGAAAAGGCTAAATGATAAAAAAGTAATGAATTGATAAATGTTGCAACTCACCACTCAAATTTGCATTCCTTGATGGATTAAAGTCATGTAATCATCACCTTCAAGGATAATTTGATTTCTTGATTGAAGTCCTATAGGTTTTAGTACTCACAAAACAAATGAACATAAAACATGAACAAAATTACATAAAAACATGATGAATTATGCTTGATTAAAACAAATGTTGCTAAAAATATTATTATTTCTTCTCTTCACTATTCTTAGGATGCTCAAATTTCTTAATGAGTGTGCTAGGATACATTAAGAATTCTTTTAAAATTTCAAATGGTGAAAATACTTTGTATTGATATGCAATTATTATAATTTCCCAAAAATCAAATGTTGATAATCGACAAATGAAATTTGAAATTCGAATAATAAAATACCGACATTGACATATTCAAATTGGATCCAAAAAGAGGTGGTTAATGTATGGGGTGCCCTAGACCAAAACTTTTATTTTTGAGGCACACACACATATGGGGGAGCTAAACCTAGTGTAAAATTGTCAAGGGTTACAATTTTTGACTCTAAACTATCTTATATAATATTGGATGAGGGTTTTAGGAAAAATATTTGGGTTTGGGTTATGGTTCAATTTGTGTTACAATTAGGTTAGGGTTCAATTAGTGTATTTAGGTTATTTTTTAATCAAAGTTGAATTAGGCTTAGTCTTCAATTAGGGTTAGAGTAAGCTTAGGGTTAGAGTTACAAATCAATTCGGGTAAGGGTTCATTTAGGGTTAGCATTAGTGTTAAGGATCAATTAGAGTATGGGTTCATTTAGTGTTAGAGTTAGGATTAAGATTCATTTAAAAGTAGGGTTCAACTAGGCTTTAATTATCGTTAGTATTAAGGTCGAGATTCAATTAGACTTTAATTATGATTAGGGTTGTATAGTAAAGCTTTCAATTAGGGTTAGGGTAAAGGTAAAAATAGAGTTACAATTGAACTATGGCTCAATTAGGGTTAGGATTAAAGTGGGTTAAAACTTAGTTATAGTTTAAGGATATGATTAGGGTTTAATTAGGGTTAGGGTTCAATTTGGATTATGCTTAGGGTTATATTTAGGTTTTAATTAGGGATACAGTTATATTAGGGTTTAGTTAGAGTTAGGATTAGTGTTAGGGTTAGGGTAAGGGTTTAGTTAGGGTTAGGGTTAGGTTATGGTTCAATTAAGCTTCATTTAGGGTTACAATTGAGTTATTATTACAATTATGATTCATTTAGGCTATCCTAGTGTTAAGATTCAATTATAATTAGTTTAATTAGGCTTATATTAGGGTTAGGGTTAGGGTTCAATTAGGATTTAATTAGAGCTAGGATTATATGACAAAGATTAGAATTAAGGTTAGGATTAGGATTGATGTTAGCCAAATAGGGTTATGGTTATGATTAGGGTTATGATTCAATTAAGGTTCACTTAGGATTAGGTTTAGTAGTCAATGAGTGTTAAGCTTATAATTAGGGTTCAATTAAGGTTACTAATTAGTGTTAGATTTTGTGTTAGTGTTACTATTAGGATCTAATTAAGCTTAAATTATGGTTAGTATTGAACTAGAGTTACATTTATTTTATGGTTAGGCTTGTGGGTTGATTGGGGTTAGAATTATGATTTATTTAAGATTAGATCATTATAATTGTATTCATCAAGTATCACTTCCTTTCAACAACTATTAATTATTTAAATAGTTCTTAGGTTCAAAATTGTTGAAGAATAACTCATTATTTAGGGTTGTGGTCTTGGTTTCTAGCACCTTCCAATAATTTTAGATTCCATACTAAGTGTACAAGTAGAAAATTATTTATGTGGAAACTAAATTTATGAAAAAATCTACATCCAATTGAAACATTTTTGAAGTAAAAAGAAAAAAAGAAAATAGTAAAAACATTTTATACATTCAATGGTTTTAAATGTAATATCATTGAAGTATCTTGATTGAAATAAAATTTTATAAAATTTTAATATTTGCAATCATGGTTTACATTTTAGATTGTGCACTCTAGTATTTTTTTTAATTTGTTATCAGCGAAATTATATATTTTTTAAGATGGGTATCAAAAGGTTGAAAAATGAAGATATCATCCATTTAAAGAAAAAAAAATTAGGTGTGTAGAATTTTGAGCATTTGAATATCATACAAGGTGTTTAAATAGTTCTATTGAGTGTTAAAATTTATCATTGGTTGTTCAAATCCATTTTGAGACATTTAAATTTTTTACCAACCATTGAAATCCATTATTGGGCATGAAAATTCATTTTTCTACACTTTTATCAATGATGACCATTCAAAAATAATTATTGGATGTAACAAGTCATTGCTAGAAGTAAAATATTGTTGTTGGAAGTAAAATATTTTTTCTTGAAGTGTTTGTTTGCTTGAAAATATAAATAAAATATTAATTTCATTGTTAATGTGATTATCTAGGTAAGAAAATTGAATGAGAACTATTCTTCATGATGCAAAATATGAGATAATATATTTCACTCTATTTAAAAAAAATAAAATAGGTTGGTTGCAAAGGTGTTGAGTACAATCCAAATAACACTTGACATTGGAAGGAAGTATTTCTAAGGTGCAATGGTTAAAAATCAAAAATTAAATACTCGAATATAGGTTATTAAAGGGGAAGCATAGTTTGATGTAAATGTATGTGCTTGCCACTACCTGTACATTGGAATGAATTTTTTATACAACTCTTAGTCCATAAATGACCCACACTAAAAGGGTATGAAAGGGTAGAAGGAACCATTGCTAGTTATTCAATAGATATATATACATTTTTTTAGGTAAAAGGTATAAATCTTGAAATTATATTAATAAGACAAATATAAGTGAATCATAGAAAAAGGGGTACTATGATATGACCCTCTTCTCCACTATTTTATTGAAGAAATGAGATCCAAATGATGAAATGACTATTAACCCAAAAGGTGGGCCAAGTCAGGATTTGGGATCTTGCAATTTCTTCTTAATACAGGGATGAGGTGGTGAATCAAATCACACCTTGGGGAGAAGAACTTAAACTAGAAAAATGACTCTAAAGCTAAATCTGTGAGTTGCAATGAATAAATTAGTCACAAAATAGAAGGAAAAAATTATTTTTTTAGAAAAACTGAGAAGAAGGAATGTTGTGCCCCTATTCTAAACTTCTTGTTTCTACAACCTTATCTGGGACTCATTTGCTAGGTAGTGAATGGGTCATGTTGTACTTATTCAGGAGGCTCTGAATCTAGAAATGAAGCTTGTAAACTATCAAAATCTATTCCCCTAAAACCGTAATAGGGACACATTTGCTAGGTGGTGAATGGGTCCTGGTAGGCTCTTTCAGACAACTCTAAATTTGATCTTGATAGAAACTGGAAAAAAATTTGTTCAAAACCTTGCATTATTAGATGTCATATATGTTCTAGTCATAGTCATCCTAAGTTGCATGCATTTAGACACTTCCTAGGAAATTGCATATAGTAGAATAGAACAACTTTCCATGTCATTGGATACGTTCATGTTTTGATTTGTCCTCATCATTGAACCTAGTCACTTTGGTCCTATTAGTGAATCTTTTCAGCTCAACAATCTAGTTTGGGAAATTCACCTTGTCAACTATCCTTTGTCCTACAATCAGGTTCCTTGGTCAAACTCAAATCATTGCATGCATTTATTCCATAGGTGGTAGGTTATACCCATCTTAGAGTCATTTACCATCATAGTTACTCAAGATTTTGCATATTGTTTGTCCTACCGTATGTCATCTTAGTATACGTCATTTTAGAAATCTTTAGCTACATCCTTTATTTTCAAAAAATCCAAAAAACATAGAAATAGGTCATATCAGTTTTTAGACATTGTTTGCATTACCCCATTTTGAGCAAATTTTCATGGTTGAAACAAGGTCTAAAAAGAAATAGAAAGCAATATCTAACCCTAACTAATTTTTCAATCCTTTTAAAAATCAACCATCAGGGAAAGAGAGACCACACAAACCTTTTCTTGAAAAATACGTCACTAGAGACACATATGGACAAATTTATGTTGAAGACATAGACGCCGCCGTACAAGATTTTGAGTTTGCATCCTTTATGGATGAGTGTTTGGAAAATGATCCCCAATGATATCTAGCAAAGTTTCTAGTAGAAGGTGCCATACTACCACCAGGATTTGATATTCATACTTTGAAAACACCATCTACTCAACCAATGCAAACTATGATGTCAAGTGTTTCTATTCCCCAAATTATCACAGCAATACCAACTGGAATACCTACCCAAACATCATCAGTTGTAAGCACAATCCATTTCAACATAACACAAGGTTTACAATTTACTACGGGAGAAACTTCATCAAACCCCTTTGGCACAAACACTACTAGTAAAAGATCTGAAGTTGGCACGAACACAACTATACCAAACCAGAACATTCTAACAGGAAATATTCCTACACCAAACCAAAAAATTCAGATAGGAAATATTCCTATACCAAATCAGAACATTCAAATAGGAAATATCCCCATACCGAATCAGAACATTCTAACGGGATATATTCCCTCACCAAATCACAACCCATCACAGAACACAACATTTCAGAACACCTACATTGATCCAAAAAATGCAAACAACATGTCCTTGACACAAGTAGATGTTCTCCAAAACCAAATGAAAATGCTTCAACAATAGATGGACAACATGTCTATGTCAAGCAAACGAACTATCTCAGCGCAAGATCTCTATCCACGTCCTTTCGACAAAGTGCTCTACATGACACCCTCCCCCAATGGATACATTATACTGAATTTTCCTAAGTATAATGGGAGAAAGAATCCTTTAGAACACATTAGAGAATTCTCAACGACATGCATGTACATATCATATGACCCCACATACTTGATGAGACTATTTCCACAAACCCTTATCAGGATAGCACTAGAATGGTTCTCTAAATTACCATATGGCATACGATCCTAGGGTGAATTAGCCAAGAATTTTGTCGAACACTTTACCTTTAACATAAAAAATGAAGTAAAAATAGCTACCTTGTGCCACACAACACAAGAAGATGGCAAAACTTTCACCACTTTCTTCTAGAGATGGAGAAGTCTAGCTAGCAGATGTCCAGTTGAAATACTAGAAAAGCAAAAAGTCACGATATTCCTTGAAAACATCAATCCAAAATTGAGAGCTGACTTAAGGGTACATTGTTGTGCATCATTCCTAGAGTTGGTACAAAAGGGCATCATCCTTGAAAAAGGACTTATTAACAGAGGATAAATTAAAGTACCAGGCATAAATCTGGTTGTTCAACATCAAAATATTCCCAATGATAGAAATAAATTCTGGTCTAGAAACAAAAATGTTACAAATGACGACATTGTTGATGCTAAAACCATACATACGTGACCAGTTTTCACACTTATAGGTTACAACCCCAATCAAGACACGACGAATAGTCCAGATCAAACAAAAAGTTTTGTCCAAAATTCATAGCAACAACGACCACAAAGGAGATTTCCTACACATGAATTTACCCCTTTGGGGCAACCAATTGAGACAATTTTCAAAGAGTTGATTAAACATAATCTCATTAAACCTTTGGAACCAAGAGAGTATGATCCTGGACAATTTAAACCTTCATGGTGGGATGATAACTCCTATTGTGACTATCATCAAACAAAAGGACACAACCTACAACAATGTCGACAACTAAAGAATATTATACAAGACTTTATTGAAAACGGAACCATAGAGGTCAATGGAAAAAAAAATACCAAGAACAGTGATCATAAGGTCTTCAAAGACCCATTACATGACCACACAAAAGGAAAAGCCTCCATTTCAGGAACCAAAAATAATCCATCAGCCAATTATGCAAATATCAAGTATGACTATGGAAAAGGAAAGATTATAAATCATCTCTGAGCTACAAATGAAAATGTCAATACCATCACCATTAAGAAGAGTCTTGAATGTGTTGTAAACACACATAGAACAAAGATAAATATTCTAGGTCCTTCTTTTGAACCACCTACATAGTCTTTCAAGTCTAAGTACAATCTCCTTGATCAACTGAGAAAAACCCCCGCGCAAATATCCATTTTAGAACTGTTGACTTTATCACCTGGGCATTGAGCCATTCTTGACAAAGCTTTATAGAACATGACTATCCCTGTCGAGTTATATGTCAATCATTTCAAAGAAATGGTAGGATATTTAACCAACTCCCATCATGCCACATTTTCTCAACATGATTACTTAACCGAAAAGACTAATCATAATGACCCATTACATCTTGAAGTCCTAGTCCATCAAACCAAAGTCAGACAAGTCTTAGTAGATGGAGGAGTAGGTTTGAACCTATGTAACCTAAAATTGGTTAAGGAATTAGGATTATCAAAAGAATGCATAGAAACCTCTAAGATTATAGTCATCAAGGCTTATGATGTTGAGGAAAGATCATCCAAAGGAGTTGTCACACTCCCTATCAGAATTGGCCCAACAGTTATGAACACTAGCTTCCAAGTCTTGGATCTCAACCTTCCATATAACTTGTTGTTAGGTTGACCTTGGATACACGCAATGAGATCTATACCTTCCACATAACACCAATGTCTTAAATTCCTGTATAATGGCACCGAGATCACGATTGATGGTGATCCAGATCCTTTTCAATACTGTACAAGCCTAAGAGAAATTACACAATGACAGGTACCTGTTAATCAAGAAGCTTCATCATCCACTTCATCCCTATACATTGATCCATCACATATTACTAGGTTCATTTCATTCAAACCATCATCATCCACTCCTAAGGTCGAGATCCAAGATAAGGGTTGTGGAGAATATCACACGAAGGCATCATATTGTGTCAATCAGTTGGTTCCACCTAAGGCATATGGCTTACCCATGGTAGATAGAAGACAGTCAGTAGTCACATTTCATGTTGGAGTTGAGAAGATACAACACCACAGAAGTCCAAAAGATCTTTGCAAGCAAATAACCTGTTACAAGGAGAAACAAAGAGAAGCAACAAAAGAAATGCTCAAGAATGTGGAGCAATGTATTCACCTGAAAATTAAAATGAATAATGATACAAAAGATAGTTTTCAACTACATATAGATGAAAACCCTAAAAAGGAAAACCCTAGGCTTGCACAATAATAATTAATAAAGTAATTAATTATTATGCACCTAATGTTAGCTTAAGTGAAAAAGAGTTAAAAGGAAACTTTACATAATTAAACAAATATTGTTTAATTAATAAAGTAAATGTCCAATTACTCTAACATTTCATGTTCCCCCTACAATGACATTGACCAAATGGGGAGAGTAAAGTGAAGAAGTTGTGGACCAAAGTGATATTACCTCCTAGTTGTACCAGGAAGACAATGAATACCCTTCACCATCTATTCAAATAGCTAAGGATCAGTATGGAAAAGGCTTTAAGATAATGCAAAGCAAAGGCTATGATGGACATAGTGGGTTAGGACTACATCAATATGGAAGGAAAAAACCAATCATTATCTCACCATAACCAAAATACCTATGGCTAGGGTTTCAACTGCTTAGTATTGGGTTTCCTAGTACTTCATCACCATTTCAAGAGGAAGTGAGTGCTTATGTAGACATCGACATATCTCACGAACCACTTCCCCTAGTTTATGGTGAATCTCCTGACTCAAGCGATTGTGAATGGGATTCCCTTTCCTCTACCAGTACCATGAACCTAGATAGTCTATTTGGAGAATTGGACCTAATGATAAAATCATTACCAAAGTCATCTAGTCCCTGTAATAAGAAGTCCTTGTCCAAAGAAGAATGTCTTAAGCATTATTTTTGGGAAACCCTTGATCATGCATCTTGGGCACCTGACGAACCATCTTCTAACAACCTAGCCATTGCAATAGTCCCACATCAGAGTTTACCTACCCGTAGGAAAAAGAACAAGAAGGAGTTAGTCCAAAACTTCTGTGACCATGTCAACCACTCTATATTCACCTTGTCAGCTTCCACCTTTGATAACTTTGATGATGACATGCCTCTCATATATCCCCAACTTATCGAATGGGATCATCAAGGTACACCCATCTTAGACACATTAGAGAACGACGAAGCAATAGCTGAGTTCATGGGACTTCGAGAAGGCATTCCTAGAGGGGATCATAAAGCTAGTTTTACCATAGACTTGGATGACAAAGCATACTTTGGGGAGTCTATTTACACCTCTAGTCACAAAAATGAAAATAAAAAGATAAAAGATAAAAATGAGAAAAATGATGAGTCCCTAGGTGAAAACTGAAAGGCTCCTTTGGATGAGGAAACAGTAAAAATAAAGGACTTATCTGAGGGGGAAAACCTCTCTGAGGCACCCAAGGATAGAGGTTTCAATATTCTACCCATTGAACAGGAAAATTCACTGATGCTATTAGAAGTGTCTGTTGAAGTCAACATAATATAGAAGAAAACCCTCAGATAGTATATTTTGCAGCATCATTGATAGAGAGAGAAAAACAAGACTTTCAAGACTTCTTCACGAAGAGACAGATAAACTTTGCATGGTCAAATGCTGACATGCCAAGGTTGGATCCAGATTTAATATTGCATCATCTACCATTATAGCCAGTTATTAAGCCAGTCAAACAAAAGTTAAGGAAAATGCATCCACAGATTGGTCTATTGGTCAAAGTAGAACTTAAGAAACTCTTGGATGTCAGATTCATAAGAACCATAGACTGTGTAGACTGCATTTCAAGTCTTGTGCCAGTGACTAAACCAACTGGGGGCATCCACATTTGCATAGACTTTAGAGACATCAACAAGGCATGACCTAAGGATGAATTCCCTTTGCCAAACATAGACATGATAGTAGATCTTATAGTAGGATACAAGATTATATCCCTCATGGATGGTTTCTTTGGATATAACCAAATCAAAATCGTAGCTGAAGACCAACACAAGACAACTTTCATGTGTCCATGGGGCACATACTAGTGGGATGTTATGCCTTTTGGGCTAAGAATGTAGGAGCTACCTATCAATGGGAAATGACTACTATTTTCCATGAATTTGTACATACTCTCATGGAAGATTATGTCGATGACATTATAGCTAAATCAAAAACAAGGGAAGATCATTTGAAGGTTCTAGACAAGATATTTCAGAGGCCAGAGAATTACACCATTAGACTAAATCCGAAGAAATGTGTCTTTGGAGTGAAATCAAGGAAACTTCTAGGGTATATCATTTCTAGAAGAGGCATTGAAGTAGATCCAGAAAAGGTTAGACATATTTTAGAAATGCCTCCTCTAGTCAGCATTGGTCAACTAAGAACACTATAGGGAAGATTATAGTCTATGAGGCATTTCATTGTACAACTGGCACACAAAATACAACCATTTCAACATCTACTCAAGAAAGGAGTACCATTTGTGTGGACACCTAAATGTCAAGAAGCTTTCCAAAAAATCAAGGATTATTTTCTCACGCCACCTATCTTAATGCCACCTACAAATGGAAAACCATTGATACTATACATTTCAGCAACTCAGTCAGCATTAGGAGCTCTTCTCGCACAAAACGATGATTAAGGTCATGAAAGAAGAGTCTATTACATCAGTCATACCTTGGTGGGATATGAATTAAATTATAGTAACATAAAATGTGTCTATCTTGCAGTAGTCTTTGTTACTCAAAAATTTCGGCACTATATGCTAAATTGTCAAACAATGTTGGTCGCAAAGATTGATCCCCTCAAATATCTCCTAAGTAAAGCAACATTAATAGGCCGATTGGATAAATGGGTTATGATACTTAGTGAGTATGACATCCAATATGTGGAGAGGAAGGCTATAAAAGGATAGTTGATTGTAGATTAATTAGCAGATGCACCCATAAATGAAAACCATCCTTTAGTGGCAGATTTTCCTAATGAATTCATTTTCAACATTGACACTAGAACCGAATGGAAATTATACTTTTATGGGTCACATACAAATCATGGTTCAGGAGAAGGTATCCTATTTTTTACACCTCAAGGTGATACTATTCCTAAATCATTCAAGATTGCTTTCCCTTGCACCAACAACATAGCAGAGTATGAAGCCTTAGTAACAAGACTAAGAATGGTAGCCCAGTGGAAGATTAAGAATCTAAATGTTTTTGGCGATTCTCAACTAGTAATCCAAAAAGTAAATGATGATTATGAGACTAAGGATGAGAAACTTGCTCCCTACAAGCGCATGGCTGATAGTTTCAAGCAGTAATTTAATGACATTACCTTTCAAAAAATACCACATATTCAGAACAAGGCTACATATGCCATGGAAAATGTGGGTTCCTTATTGGATATTATGAGCAACGTGCCTAAGTTTGAGTTTTTGATTGAATAGTTGTTGGTCCCTACCTATGATGTCCCTAATACTGTGATGGTTTATACAATTGTTGGTCCTACTTCCCCTTGGTACAAAGATTTATTCGACTATCTAAATGACCAAACATTACCTCTAGACCTATCAAACAACCAATGCCAAACCTTTATCCATAAGTTAGCTAAATACACCATCATTGGAGATACCCTATATAGGTGTACCTTAGATAACACCCTAATGAGATGTCTCGATGCTGAAGAAGCACAAACAACCTTGCGAGCGATGCATGAGGGTATATGCGAATCCCATTCGAGTGGTCCTACTTTAGCCCATAAGATTATGAGATTAGGTTATTATTGGCCTACAATGGAAAAAGACTCATATATCTTTGTAAAGAAATGTAGACAATGTCAGATACATGGAGATTTGATAAGAGCACCAGCACAGGAGCTTCGTTCGATTACATCACCATGGACCTTTTCCCAATTGGGGACTTGACCTCATAGGTAAGATACACCCTCCATCATCCAACAACCATAAATTCATCATAACCACCACTGAATACATCACCAAATGGATTGAATCTATTCCCAAGACCTACATCATCGACATGAAATTATCCAAGTTTATCCTAAACTATATCATTTTTCAGTATGGTGTACCCTAGTCCATAATCACAGATAATGGCCGCCCATTCAAAAACCAAGAAGTATGCCATTGATGTGAAGAGTTCCATATCAAACATCATTTTTCCACCCCATATTACCCTCAAGGTAATGGCCAAGCCGAGGCATCTAATAAAACCATTGTTAGAATCCTAAAAAAGACTACCAATGACGCTGGTCGTTACTAGCACCTATAGCTTAATCCTGCCTTATGGGTTTACCGCACAAGCATTCGTACTCCCACTGGCGCCACTCCATACTCTCTAGTATTCAGATTTGAAGCTATCTTACCTATTGAGGTTGAAATTCCTTCCTTGAGGGTATCCTTGAAAGGTCACATTGACGATGAAGAATACCGTGTATCTAGATTACAAGAGCTCGAATTACTGGATGAATGATGGTAGAAAACACTAGACCATTTGCAAGCATATCAGAATCGTCTTCATCGAAGCTATAATAGGAAAGTTCTAGATAGAATTTTTGACATTGGTGACCTAGTTTTAATGGAGAATCCCAAGAATCAAGCTGAATGAGAAAAACTAGGCAAGTTTGAACCTAATTAGTTAGGGCCCTATATTGTCACAAAAGCTTCTGGATCAGGAGCGTACCAATTCTCTACCCCTAAAGGAGAGCCACTTTTGTCACCAATCAACAGCCTTCATCTGAAGAGGCTCTATGTGTAGCTTCTGGGAATCTATGTCTTAATCTAGAAAATACCAAAAAACAAAAAAAAACAAAAAAATGGTTACCTTGATGAAAACCTGGCAAACAGGCATCTTTGTAACACCAAAAAAAAAAAATTTGGAAAATAAAATATAAAAGAGAAATAATCCATCCAATAGTGAAAACCACTTCGGTGGTGCTATGGATAAGTATCATGGTGAAAACCTAGCAAACAGGTGCCATGTGTAGTCAAACTCACTCTTTTGTTTACCATCATTCCAATCAGAATTTTCACCATCCCTCATAATAAATGGTTGTCCTATCCATTGCTTGGAATGATTGAAATCAAGTCCATTCCGTCACATTCCCCACTCCATCTCACAAGTCTTATTCCTGACTGGGGGAAAATCCTTTTTCTATTCCATGAGGACCTTGTACATAGCATTACACCATCGGAAAATGTCCTGAAAATTTCCAGAAACATTAGAAAAATTCAAAAATCCAAAAAAATAAAAACATGTCAGAAAATCTCAAAAAAAGAGTCGAGTTAGTCATATTAAGTTAGTCATAGACATAGTCAAACTACGTTTCCTTTACGATTGGGACGTAGGAAAGGCCATCAATCAATGTGCCCTCAAGGAATTAGGTCTGTCTATCTAGGTTTGTCATGTATCACACACATTAAAATCATGACTCTTTGTACATTCAAAGTCATTGGTCATGTCGAACTACGAGGTCTCTGCATGTACAACATAGGAAAGGCTAATCAATCGATGAGCCCCCGAGACCGCACTAGGTCAGTCTAGTAGGGTTCATTCACATTCACTATCACACACATTGCATATCATCAACTTTAGTACATATCTTCAGTTAGTTATGTTAGTTAAAGTTGGGTCGAACTACGAGGTCTCTGTGTGTACAACATAGGCAAGGCTAATCAATCGATGAGCCCCCAAGGCTGCATTAGGTTAGTCCTTTAGGGTATATCATCTCAATTCATAAACTATCAATATACACACACTTTTTAATCAATCAAGGAATCAAAAAAAGTCATACATCGACAAGGAAAACATCTCAAATTCATCAAGTCAATATCAAACACATTGTCAGAATGATCAACTTATGTCTTAAGGAAGATATGTCTTTCTTGTCAACAAACATCGTCAAATTGACATAGCCTCATGTAGATTGTCACATCAACGTCATCAGGCTCCAATGTCTTATACATCACGTGTCTTTTTGAAACTAGGCTTTGTCATGCCTTACACAGATAGTCACCAAGTTGAAACCAAAATCAACATCTTATGCGGTATGTGTCATCCCTCACATTACGCTATGTCAAACATCAAAACAAGAAAACAATCCTACAAGATCAAGTTTTGGCTTATACTTTTATTTGGCTTTATGACTTTATATCTTATTTTGTCTTATCTTTTTATTGATTTGTGAATAAGTCTGGTTACTAGCTTTCTCAAGGATGTCCCTTGAAGGATTTAGAGAGGCAAGGATGTCTCAGGACTCTTTTTCTTTGGCTGTTGTCTATCAATTGTCTTTTTAACTTTAGTTTTTGAGTGATGTTACTAGTTTCCTCAAGGATGTCCTATCAAGGATTTAGAGGAGCAATGACATCTCATGACCCGTATGTTATTTGTTTGTTGTTTGTGGTTTATCAAGACAAAACGACTGGGGCAATCTTGTCCTTAGTATGAGTTAAGACACTCCTTGTCTGCGACTGTCTATTTTTGGTAGATGGATGACTTTGTACACTATGGTCTATCTCATATCATGGTGTGTACTATCCATTTGTGTTAGTCCCACCCAATGATGATAAAAAAAGCAAGCTTAGCATATATGGAAAAATATCGAAGATTGTATGTTTTTCAATCAATCCACCTTTGTTGTTTCTTACTAACATTCTGAAATCATCCAATTAACATTTCTCTCTTCCAACATAATGATAGAGTCCTATGACACAACAAACGACATTAGATCATCTACATATGCATACATTCTATAAGCATTTCATATAGTTACATTGCATATCTACAAAATCATGGCGTAATAGGAATTCCATCGCATGTAAATAACATTATATAGAACATTACATCCATCATCATATAGAATCATTATAATATCATAAACTGCATAAACTCATCACATGTAGAAACATCCATTTATAACACATGTACATACATCAACTAGGAAACATAATCATATAGAAACAATGCATCACATAAAATAGAACTTCATATCATATAGAAGCCGCCAAAAATAATATATATATCAGTCAAAATTATGTGACACAGTGCAATTTCAAAATGTATCCATAAATAAAAATGAGCTTGCATGCTCTCTGATCAAAATACAATGTCTACATATATAATAGTGTCAAGGTGTCCCATTACCACTACTGTCACATGGTGAAGGTGGAGGAAACTTCCTCGGAGGTACTCTCTGTGAGGTGGAAGGCCTATCATAGGGACCTATCCTTGGTGGTCCTACCAAACCCTCTATGCTTTGTGTCCTAGTCTGACTCCTACCCTATGATCTATGACTGTGAACCTCTAAAAAGCTAGGAGCTCAACTCTCTACTAGTATCACTACCTCATATAGATCCTTGTAATAGCTAGCTCTCTCTACTGATATAACTAGCTCGTGAACCATACCATCAAATGAAGTACCACTACATAGGTATCTGACCTTTGTGAATTGCTTCTCTATCTCCTGTCTCCGAGCTATGGCCAGATCTCTCTCCATGAGTGCACTGTCTCTCTCCATACGAGCACTGTCTCTCTCTATCTACAAGGCATCTAGCTCTATTGTAACCACTCTGAGCCTCTCCTCCAAATCCTCCCTGTGACTGTCCCTAGGAGCCTCACCATCTCATCTCCCCTCTACAATCCAATCCCAGAGCTCTCTCTCCTGCTCCTCCATAGGTATTTCCTCCTCAACATCATCCTCCCCATAACCTGCCAGAATGCCAAGAGGTTCAATATCCACATCAACCTCCTCCTCTTGTGTAGTATCCTCTCTTCCAATCTCTACCTCTACATGATCCTCTACTACTACCTCCTCTATAGCATGCTCATCTCCAACCTATCCCTCTGCTCCACCTCCGAGGTCCAACATCGATACATCCTCTGCCTCTGCCTCTCAGATAGGTGATATTCCAACTACTCGACCACCTCTCTGACCTCTTTGTCCTTGTCTTCCACCACCACCTCTACCATCATCACCACCACCCCTACCACCACCTCTTCCACCACCTCTACCTCTACAATGTCCTCTTGGCCCTGTACCTTATCTCTCTATTGGTGTCGGTTGATCCGGATCTGTATAAGGAACAGGATGATGCTCTGCCCATCATGTGTCATATGTAGTTGTAGTCCCTAGATCTGCTACTCCATCTCTCCATCCCCACTATAATGGATGTAATTCTTGAATCTCTACCTTTGCAGTAGCAACTGGTATCATAAGTCCCCAGTGTAGAACCTCTTTGGAGGATCGAGCAAACTCTGCTCTACCTCTAGGCTCATCCTGAACCACCCCAAACTGTCTCCAAACCTGATCTGGAAGGTGTCTCTAAATGATATGTACATTTGAAACAGTCCTACCAATTAGGTAGTGTGTCTATCCACAAAAAGTCAAATGGTCATCCTCATTTGAACATCTCTCACAATCCATGTATGGCCTCCAATTAAATTGATCCAATGTATCTAGTGCATGTCTCTAGTAACCTGTGTCTCCGACATGACTCTGAGTAATGTTTCCCGTATATCATAAAACATAAGGAGATCTAGCCTCTCACTCTATAGTAACAAGAGGATGAAATATCGCAATGTGCTCCCATGCCCAAACCATGAGAAGAGTGGTACCGCAGCTCATAGACTATGCGTCTCTATACACTATATCATGTAGATGGAAGTACAACATGCCTAACAAACACGAACCCCATGCATACAGAGTCTCCCTCTCTAACATCCCCACCAGCATCTCTCCCCACCTAACAGGAAAAATATGACCCCGTCGGTCTGGAAGAACTATCCCCCTATCAATGTACATAGGATACAATCTATCCTCTTGTACCTGTTAGCCAGAACCTACCATTTGATCTCATAATGTTCTATCCCTAGACTCCTAATGTCATCATACACATAGTATCTAGTCAGCTCACTAAATCCACACTGGGTATCATACATAATCCGCTCTCCTCTGATAGGAAGTCTCATAATCCTATGGACGTCCTCTAAAGTGACTGTCACCTCCCCAGTCGACAAATGAAATGATGAAGTCTCAGAATGCCATCACTCGCACAAAGCCATCAACATGCCTCTATTTTCCCAAATTGTGGCCATAGTTAGCACATGATGTAGACCTAGTCTCCATAGTAATCGTGTCTCCGCACTGACCAACTGATATCTCAACTCGAGGGTATCGGGACGTGTCTCCTGAGTATAGATCAGATCTAAAACCACTTGCATTTTAACCAAAATGTCAAATTTTTCAAATTTTTCTTAGAAATATTTTTCAAAAAAATTTCTAGCCAAATACGGCTCACTATGACATATACAGTGCATTCATAAAAATGTGTTGCATCACAAGCATTTCAATAAAACATATCATATGCGTTGCACAAAATCCAAACCATTTCTAACAAATGCAAATGTGTTTCATATTATCAAATGCATTGCATAATCCTACATGTGCCTATCTAAAATGCAGATGTGATTCACAACTACAAATATGGTGCATTTTAATTCATTTGCATTGAATTCCTAAATGACCTATCTTATCCTAGATGTCTTTTTGCAAATGTGTCGTTCCACAGGTAGATGCGTTGCACACAAACGCATATGCATCGAATGAGAAAGATCGCATGTGCATAACTACATTTCAAATGCCTAAAACTACATGCAAACTAAAATTTCAATAGCTCATTTTAGGGTACATACTGGTGGTCCTACGTTGGCTAGTCATTTGAAAGTCTGGATCCGATATTCGTGATGCGCAGTGTAGGGAACTGGAGACATCTTCGTCCAATGCTCAAAGCAACTTTCTCAATTCTTCAACTCTTCCGGGTGCAAATGAATTGGTTTTCAACCTAATTCCTATTTATACCTAGGGTTTGGGTGGAATTTCTCTTGACCTTGTCTATTGGCCACTTAAACTTCCAACTTCTATTGACCCGTACACATCCATAACACTTCCAAATTCAATTTCATCAACTCCATAGCATTTCTCACCATCAAATTCTCATCGAGAATATTTCTTGATTTTTTCAAAATTTTCAAAAATTTGTCAATTTTTCCGAGGGGGCATACCCTAACCTGTTTCATGTTGGGGCATGATCGAGGCATATTTTCTTTGACACAACATTGAATCAAAGAGGGGAAAATTGTAGACACAGAAAATTGGTCTAGGCTTGCGAGCACCACTTTCGACATATTCTATTATCTATGGTCATGATTAAATAATGTTTATTATTTAATTACCTTTCTAACACATATTTCCTCTATTAATTAAATAACCCTTTTTAATTAATTCATTAATTCATTATGGCCCTTTATTCAACTTGATTAATTAAATAAATCATATTTATTTTATTATGTCACTAACTAATTAGTTCTCCTTCTTAATTAAATAGTTTATTATTTAATTACCCCTTTTCTCATATTTCAACTATAATTAAATATTTATTATTTAATTATTCAATTATTCCTTTTCAACAGTCAATTAAATAAATTACATTATTTATTTAATTAAATCTTTCATTTTTGAATGTTGAATTAAATTAACATTTAATTCATATTTAAATGTTTATGTCATATTCTTTTGTCATCCAGTTATCTAATCATTCACTCACCTTCTGACTCAAGAAACTTAATCTTTGATATTTTTCTTAGACATTCAACAAGGTTATGCTTGCATCAACACTGAAAATCTAAGGGCAAGAATACTAAGACAACAAAATGGAGAAGGACAATCAAGATAATTCGAAGGAGTGGATGCATATTCGGTGAGATTGTTATAGTTATAGTTTTAATTGTTTTGTTCATTTTTACTCGTTCTTTGTTGTTTTTATTTAGATTATTTGTTAGATTTGGTCATCTTAATCTGTGCAGAAAATTCTCCAAAAAATCTACGTTACCGTTCCTAATCTGCGTGATTCTTCCACAACCAAAAGTAATTCATAGCCCAACACATCCCAACATTTTTAAAAGAATAATGTTGTAAAGCCATCCATCCTTGGAGCCATATCTGGAGACATTGAGAAAACCACTCTCCTTAGTTCTTCGAGTGTAAATGGTTTGAGCAATGAATCATTGCCACTTTGAGAAATAAGGTTTGGTACTATAGAAAGTAAATCATTTTCCTCTTGGTTTCCTTGAACAAAAAACTTGTGTGGAGCAAGAAGGTCCATGAATAATTTCACTCCCTCTTTCTAAATTTATTTTGCATTGGTAATTTGATTTCATGAGTTTATCTCTTGAATAGAAAATATTATTTTTGAATCTCTTTTTTGTTGAGCAGAAGCATGATTTTTTTTTGTGTTATGATCCCCCTCTTTCAACCATAACTCTCAAGATTTTTTCTGCCAATATATTTCTTCTCACTTGCCTAATTCTACCCACATCTATTGAAGCTCCTTCTATTTTTCATATGTGAAAGCATCCATCCCATTCTGAATAATGTTCTCATGAATATTTGCTAATTTCCTGGTTAATTCTTCCTTTTGAGCAAAAATATTTTCAAAGTGCTCACATTCCAATCTTTTATCTATGAGAAATATGTGCCTTAATCTCGTTGGCTTGTATCTCTTTGGTCTGAGGGACTTCATGTGTTCAACCTTTTCCTTGTCACTGAGACTCTGTCCGGTTGGTAGGACTCCTAGTGGTATTTCGACACCACTGGCGATGGCCCAATGGGTCTAGCTTGGCGGTATTTCTTATTGGCTAGCAATCACTATCGACAAGAGTCTTTTTGTTGTTCCACCCATATGTTGATATGCGTTGAGCGACTAGAGTTGGACCAAGTGGTGAAGAACCTGATCGACGGCTGTGCAGGCTTTGATTCGACGGTATCCATCGCGTTCCACACCATCTTGATGCAAGTACCATTGAGAACATTTTGGCTGAGAAGAGTTGCTTGTGTGTTCGACACATGGTGGTGAGTTAAGCGGTGTACATAGCGGAAGGATGGTGGGTCCTTAGAATTTATGTTGTGTTGGTGGGCCATGGACACTTGTCAGTTTCTCAAGAGTTCCTTGGGGAATATAGTAGATGCAACTTGAGATTCCCTGAAGGAGCTCCAATCGCTTACACTTGGCTCAATGGGACCCGAGTGTGTTCTAAGCAGAGTGAAAGGATGATGGACGCTTGTTAGCAGTGAAAGCTTGTTCTGGGTGAGCTCGAGGGAATATTGGAGATTCCCTCCTCAATGCCCCAGAAGTCCATGAGCAATGGACATGTGTCTCAGTGGGCCGAGCTACAATGGTGGTTGTGTTTGCAAAGGTAGATGCCTCCTGACCACAGAATGTTTGGCTAGAAGTTGCATGGGGTTAGCTGGTTGTTGGTGGTTCTTTGGCTAACCGGCATACCATGAGGGCTTTGCCCTTGGCTAGTGGTAGAGCTGTTGACCACCTTGCCTCACACGTTTGACTGATGGTTAGCAATGGAGCTCAAGTTGACTGATCTACAAGCAGCAAGCAACAAACGAATGGCAGTGCGAAACATGGTGAAATCTCATTGTCTGATTTTGCATCATTGTTGCAAATCAATGACTAGTGATCGAAAGATTGTGCGTGCATCTCGAGGGTTTGATTTGAGTGTGAATTGATTGCAGGGCAGTTCGATGTTAGTTGCTAGGGAGGTGCACGTAACCCAAGATGGTGAAGCTTGTTTGTGGGGTATTATGAGACCCTAATGGCCGTTTAGTGGTTATGCAATCTTGACCATAAGTTGAGAGAATGACCTAAGGCTAATGGAATGCTGACGAATGCTGAGCCAGAAGGTGAGGCCGGATGCTGATCGATAGTAAGCCAAAGTTGAGAAGCTGAAGCTGAAAGCAGACGAAGCCAATAAAGATTAGATCAAAAGATCAAATGATCGACAGATCAAAGTGTGTGTGTTTGAGTGGTATGCGTAGAGCATTATAGCCGTGAACACTGAGACACTCAGAACTTGGGAAGATGTGAACCTAAGGTGGCCCCTAGGTTGTGTCGGGTAAAAAATTGGCTATGCAAAGGGGCTAAAGAGCTAAAGGGAACCTTCATTATATATCTTGTGAAGACATTGTAACAGTGCAAGACTGCAGATCTATGTTGTTGCTTGTATGTCTCTAGATGAACAAGATGTAACTCTTGTAATGGCTATGAGCCTAATAATGTATTGTATCCATTTAGTTGCTAAATAATACAATGGCTCTATCTTTTGGAGTGTGGGATTTTTTTACCTGAAAGGGATCTCCCCACATAAATTTGTGTGTTCATTTATTTTTCTATTCATGGTGTTGAATCCGGTTTAAGTTTTCATGTGCTTTTCTTAGAAGGATCAATGGGAGAGAACTACTGTGCCTATTTATGCTTTTTGGCATAGTTTTTAGTGCTTTTGGAGTGATTTAGAAATGAAAGTCACTAAGGCACTACTAGTTTTAGACTTTAAATCTGAAAATTTCTTGTATGGTAACCCAACAAGTGGTATCAAAGCTGGTTAAAGGTGGTCAAGGCTTGTTCATGATACCAAAAAGTGGTATCAGAGCCTTCTCCTAGTTACCAAAGTTCTGGGTATTTCTCCTACGAGTATTTCTGAGCTTGGCAAGCTTGAGGAAATTTGGAGGAATCGACTGATGCTTGATCTTTCCGATGAGTAAGAGTTCTTGGTCTTTTGATTCAAAACACAGCATGAAAGACATAGGAGGTTTTGGAGTTGATCATATTGTGGTGATGTGGTCAGAGGTTCTTGTTTGGCAGCAAATGATCTTGATGCAAGCAGTGTGAGTTTATGCTTATGGTTGTGTTGAAGCAGAGTGTGGTTCATACTAGGTGTCTGTGTGAGAGGCTCCTTGATGGTATGGAGTTGCTCGGGTTGTTTTTCTTCCATGGAGTATTGTGCTTTTGTTGGGTGTTCTGACTTAGCATTGAAGGTAGTTTCTTTGTTTCCCTAATTGCATGAAGGCTATGAAGTTGATCTAGGTGGTCTAAAACTTCTGAATAGCCTAGATCTCTTGCATGCGTGTGCATGGTTGTGGTTTTTGGAGTTGGTCTAGAGTAGGCCTAGAGTTCCTATTTACATGTACCTTGTACTCACATGTTTTAGATTCATGTCTTTGGTTTTGAAGGGTTTTTTGTAGATTTTACTAAAAAGTCAATGATGCATATTCATGTCTGTTCATTGTTCTGGTTAATTGTGATGGTTGTGTGTAGACTCCTGAGTCATCCATATGTGCAATGGATATGGATGTGCATGTGTGTTCTAGAAACACGATGGTTTTGTAGGTTTTGCATGGTCAAGTAAAACTTTTGGTTTGTGGAGCTGCTATTAAACTATTTTCTAGACCCTTGCTTTTGGGGTGTGACTAGATGAGATAGTTGCAGTTCAACATGTTTGAGGAGGTGTGATGTCTTCTCTGCATGGGAGTGTTGGTATGTGTTTTTCATTCAACATTCTTGTGGTGTTTACTTGCTGGTTTCCTAGACTATGGTGCTTGGGTTGTGGACATGACTGGTGAATCGGATCTGAGCTTGATCTAGAGTTTGAGTCATGTTCTCTACATGGGTTATCTTTTTGAGATCTCAGTTGTATAGTTTCCAGTACGATGATAGATTTGTAAGGTTTTTCACTGGTTGCATCTATGAGTTGTGCAAAGTTGTGGGTTGTCTTTACCTACATGTTTTCTATGAGTCAAATTAGAAATGGACTGTCAATATCCACGAGGTTGCTTCAGTGGTGGTGCAGATCCATTAGTTGGCCTTATTTGTGGCCACTTGTGCATTGGTGTAGCTATTTTGAGATGCAAGGAGGAATGGCATTTGGGTACCTGGATAGTCGGTTATGGGGACCTGTAGCATGTTTATCATGATGTCATGGAAAGCTTGATACACTAGATAGTGTAAGCTTTTGACATTGATAATACAGTCTGCATGGTTTAGAGACCTTGGTACTGCTCAACATTGTTGTTAGATGGACATGTTTTTGTTTGTACCTGGAGGTTTTTGGATCAGCAGATGGTTGGTCACAGTGCTTGGAAAGCTTAGTGCCACATTTAGTGGGAGCTTGAGCAGTGACTATGTATTCATCACTTGGTGGTGAATGATCTTCTTTGGTGTTCCATATGTTTCTGGTAGAGCCCTTACACCCTGTTGCTACAGAAGAGCTCTTTCACATTTGCATGGGCACTATTTGAGGATGTGCAACATCCTAGGGCCATGGAGGAATCTTGCGAGTCTTTGGTTGAGGTGCTTGTGGTGCTTGATAGGTGATGTTGGTTTAGAGTTTGTTTTCTTTATTTCATGGTATACTCTTGTTTGCACATTAGAGTTTTGGCATGATGCATTGCTCTTGAGACCTTGGTATGTTTTCTTGGAGCATGGGATCTCCTAAGGGGGATGGTAAGATCATGATGTCATGATAAGCTCCTGATTCCTAGGTTTGGAGCTTTGATAGTGATCTGGTGTCTCTCTTTGTTTTGAGTGCGTTGATCATGTGCTTGAAAACTTCATGTTCCCTACAGTAATGCATATTGGAGTTTAGCATGAGATGATCAATTGTTGGTGCTCATGGATACATGGAGAAAAAGGTGAGGCTATTGTTACTCTTTACAGTTGAAATTCTGAGTAGCCTACACCTTGGTTGAACAAGAGTTCAACAAAGATCGATCAGGAGATTGTTCTTGGATAAGTCATGGTGGTTGTTATATCCTGGAGGAGCATCTTCTTCCCTTTAATCTTCTCAACAGTGAATTTCTTCTGAGAGGTATTTTCCCATTATATCTTTCAGATGTTTTTTTTATGCTTGCTTTCATGATATGGATGATCCATAGTGAAAGGTGGATAGCATAGTTTATCTCCTTGTGCTTTTGAGGATTGGTAGGAGATAAGAATATGGGTTGGTTAGATCTTCTTTATTAGGCTTCCCTTTGGGATGTGAAGGAGGTCATACTAGACACAACTAGCATTTAGAAGTGTGTGTAGAAGGGCATGTTTGGTTTGCAGGTTTGCATATCATTGTGGATGTTCCTTGGTACTACATGGTTATGTGTCATGACTGGTGGAACTGGTATTCCTGGATCACTTGTGATGGTGCCTTGTTTGCTAGGATTCTAATGAAGAGATGTGTTGAATGTGCTCATTCCAAGTCTTTGCATTCATCTAGACATTGCCCATGTAGTGGGAGCTCCTGGATGTGTTTGGTCTTCTTGACTGGTTGGCACATGGTGCTTCTATTCTGCAGTTGATGGGTGGATATGTGATGGCATGAGTTTACTAATGTGCATACCTTGGAGGTATGGGTGATTGGATGGATTAGCATGAGTTGTGTGTGCTATTTCTAGTCACGTGGATTTTGATCAGGTGGATGGTGGCAGTCAATTTTCTAGTTGTTGTTCTAGCTAGTGGTTTATCTTGTTCTGGAGAATGACTTCACATTTGTGTTCAAGATTTTCTTTTGTATGGCTGGTGAGCACAGTGGAGTGGTGGCAACCTGATCCCTTTTTTGTCTGAAAGATCTGATGCTTGTGTTCCAAACATTGGTGTAATTTTTCCTTGGCTTGTTCCTTTTTCCTGTGAAGGGTGGTTGGAACTATTGCTTGTGTTGGTGCACATCTCGGATGTCATTGCAGGTGTCTTGTTTGGAGTGCGGAAGCATGGTGGAGAGATTATTTGTGTTCAAGTTTTGGAGGAAGCCAACAATTCTTTGTCAAGTGGGAGATTGTTGGAAATATGTGCCTCAATCTTGCTAGATTGTATGGCTTTGGTCCGAGGGACTTCATGTGTTCAACCTTTTCCTTGTCTCTGAGACTTTTTTCGGTTGGAAAGACTCCTGGTGGTGTTCCGGTGACGTCCTGATGGGTCTGGCTTGACGGTATTTCTTATCGGCTGGTGATTGCTACTTGTTGGAGTCTTTGTGTTGTTCCACCGATATGTCAATATGTGTTGAGTGATTAAAGTTGGACCAAGTGGCAAAGAACTTGATCGACGGCTGTGGAGGCTTTGATTCGATGGTGTCCATTGTGTTTTGCACCATCCTGATGCAACTACCATTGAGAAATTTTTGGTCAAGTGGAATTGCTTGTGCATTCGATGGGTGGCGATGAGTTAAGCGTGTGCATAGTGGAAGGATGGTGGGTCCCAAGCATTTATGCTGTGTTGGCAGGCCATGGACACTTTTCAGCATCTTGGGAGTTCCTTGGGGAATATAGCGGATGCCACTTGAGATTCCTTGAAGGAGCTCCAACGACTTACACTTGGCTCAGTGGGACCCGGGTGTGTTTTAAGCAGAGAAAAAGGATGATGGATGCTTTTTAGCAGCAAAATCTTGTTTTGGGTGAGCTCAAGGGAATATTGGAGATTACCTCCTTGATGCCCCAAAATTCCATGAGTGGTGGACATGTGTCTCAGTGGGCCCGGCTACAATGGTGGTTGTGTTTGTAAAGGCGAGTGCCTCTTGACTACGAAATGTTTGGCTAGTGGTTGTGTGGGGTTAGTTGGTTGTTGGTGGTTGTTTGGCTAACCACCATACCATGAGGGCTTTTCCCTTGGCTAGCGGTAGAGCTATTGACTACCTGGCCTCAAAGGTTTGACCGATGGTTAGTGATGGAGCTCAGGTTGACTGATCTACAAGCGGTGGATGAATGGCAGTGTGACACGTGGCAAAATCTCATTGTTTGATTTTGCATTGTTGTTGTAAATCAATGGCTAGTGACCAAAATCTTGTGCATGTGTCTCGATGGTTTGATATGAGTGTGAATTAATTTCAATGTGGCTCGATGTCAGTTGCTAGGGCAGTGCATGCAACCCAAGATGGTGAAGCTAGTTAGTGGGGTATTATGAGACCCTGATGGTCATTTGGTGGGTGTGCGGTCTTGACCGAAAGCTGAGAGGTCAGCCTGAGGCCGATGGAATGTCGACGAATGCTGAAATGGAAGGCGAGGATGGATGTTGATCAATAGTAAGTGAAAGCTGAGAGTAGAGAAAGCTGATAGAGATCAGATCGAAAGATCGAATGATTGACAGATCGACAAATCCATGACCGGTGAGCTTGGTTAGAGATCGAAGAGTGTGTGTTCAAGTGGTATGTGCAGAGAATTGTAACCACGAACACTGATACACCTAGAACCTGGGTAGATGTGAACTTGAGGTGGCCGCTAGGTTGTGTCGGCTGAAAGGTTAGTTGTGCAAATGGGCTGAAGAGCTGAAGGGAACCTTCAATATGTCTTGTGAAGACATTGTAACATTGCAAGGTTGCAAATCTATGTTTTTTCCTGTATTTCTCTAGATGAACAAGATGTAACTCCTATAATGGCTATGAGCCTGATATTATATTGTAACCGTTTAGTTGTTGAATAATACAATGGCTCTATCTTTTGGAGTGTGGGGTTTTTTACCTGAAAGGGTTTTCCCCACGTAAATATCTGTGTTCATTTATTTTTCTGTTCATGGTGTTGAATCTGGTTTAATTTTGCATGTGCTTTTCTCAGAAGGATCAATGGGCGAGAACTACTGTTCCTATTTCTACTTTTTGGCATAGTTGTTAGTGCTTCTGGAGTGATTTAGAAATGAAATTCACTAAGGCATTACTGGTTTTAGACTTTAAATCTGAAATGTTCTCGTATGGTAACCCCAACATTGTCTTCCCTTTGACATATTGCAATTTTTTGAAGAACTAAAACATTTTTGTCCATTCTGAATAGGAGCACTTACCCAACATTGTATTAGCAAAGGTAGAAAATTATGGTGTCGCAGCCACATCTTCTCAAACTTGAAGGATGGTTTATGATTTGAAACCCCTATTGTTTTTTTAATAGATAACAATATAGCATAATGATCGGACCCTCTAAGTGGGAGGATTTGTGAAGCCAAAATAGAGGATGCACAGACCCAACCTTGAGAAACTAGGAATCTATCTAATTTTATTGTGATCTAACAAAAGTATCTCCTATGATTTGGGTATGTGCAAGATCATGATGGGCCAAAAAGTGGCGATATGTAAGTGATATGATGGCCCATGTGGCTGATGAATTTTTTTTTACCCAAAATTGATGAATTGAAAAGGGTTTTTAAAGGATATTCTCAGCTTTCCATCAATATAAATTATGCTTTACTTTGAATTTAAAAAATTATTATTATTCATTTTCTATTTGAATTATGACTAAAGTCCCAATTGATAGGCTAATTGAAAAACATCTATAGCTTTCAAATGGTATCACATTTTTTGAATCTGAAACATGTGTCACATTGTATGCTTCACATACTTTAGGATTAAAAAACAAAAAACTGAATTTCATGAAGTTTTGGCGAAGTTAAGGTGGTCAAACATACGAGTTATTATATTTTTTTAAGTTGTAATAAAAAATTCATAATTAATTATTTACTTTGAAAAAAATTACAAAAAAATATGCATCACATCAAGACATGAGTCCTCTACTTATATCTAAAATATTATTATTTTATTGTGGTTAGGGTGGTTAGACAAACACCTCCTTATTTTTTCCTTGGAATTTAAGTACTATTGCATTGAAATTTCAAATTTTCACCAAATACATTTTAAAAAAAAAAACCCTAGTAGTTTAGAAACTACATTCAATTTGCTACATATTCTATTCTTACATATTTTTGAAATAATATAGATAACTTATTCAAATTTTTACGTTAAGTTTCCTAACTTTGATTTTTAAAATTTTCATTGCCACTTAAGGGCCTATTTTTTCCATGATGATCCTTCACATACCCATTTGTCCAAGTGAATTTTCCTTTATCTGGAAGTATATCCCTCAAGGCATTGTCTAAAATGGAGCATGCAAAATCAACCATTGTTTTTGGAGGTGGGCAAATTCCTCCTTGATTTTCATTCTGAGACACTATTGCATTAAAATATCTTGCAGCAATGATTTTTTGATATCCCAAAATTTGAATTAAGGTTGTCAACATATCTTAAGTTCCCTTTTTATCCTGTGTAGTTGTTGGCCCATACACACTAAATATTATAAAATGAATATCAAAACTTTGCACATTCATAAGCTACCAATTATTATCAGAATTTAGAATTTCTACTATGACTGTTGTTTTGTTCCATAGAGATATTAGACCCTTGGAGGCCCCTTGTGTAGGTACTAACTCAACTTTCCACTTGTTCCACTTGGAGACCGTTGAATCAAATACTTCCTTTGATAACTTAGATTCTTGGAGTAAGAAAATATTTTCCCCACTAGCATCAATCTGATGCTTGATCTAGGCTCTTTTTTCAGGGGCATTGATTCCCCTGACATTCCATGATATAATATTCATTGAGCACAAGGAGAGCAACATGCTCTTCTCGGTCATTTATTGAGAGTGAGTCCCACATCCAATGTTTCTTGCATGCATGTTTCTATTTCATCTTCTAGTTTATCCACCTTTGATTTCCTTCCTCTTTTGGCTAGAGACATTTTTACTACCACTTGAGAGATGGGAGTTTGAGCCAATGGTAATTCTTGTGTAAAATAAAAACCATCTCTTAAGTCAATCACCAAATCATTTTTTTCCTCATAGTAGGCCTCAATGGCATGAAATTATGGTTGCACTATTTCTGCCCTTGTGTCCTCATCCTCATGAAGAGTCTCATTTACTATTTCATCAAAGAGCTTTGAACCTATGGATTCAAGCAATTTTTGTGCAATTTTATCGAGTTTATTAGGAGAAATATGATGCTTAGTCTGGGGTTTATTAGTAAGATATAGCATTTTCTACTTGTGATATTCAAAAATATAGGTTTGGGGTTGATCAGTAAGCCCAAGCATTTCTTGCTCTTGATACTCAGAAATAGAGGGGTTTTCCATAATGGCTATCCCCTATGTTGATTGTGGATTTTCCAATTCATAACATATGCTCTTTTCAAAAATCTTTCGAGAAGTGAAAGCCACATTAATAGAATGATGATGCATTTCCATGTGCTTATTTGCAAAAGAGAGGAGAAATTAGATAAGGTGTTGAAATTGTGTTAAAGAAAAAGAGAAAATAAATGGAGCAGGTGTTATTATACCCATTTGGCTACTCTTACTATAAATCTTGAGGGAAGAGTCTTCACCCTGTGAATGTTTAATTTTTCCCTCAAATCTTGTTATCTCTCTTGATATTTCCTAAGATGTCTTACCTTGATTCTCCCTTTCCTTAGAACCAAGATTAGAATTTGCTAAATTGTTGTCTACATCAGTGAGAAAAATCTAGATGTTTTTCCCTTAATTATTCAATTTTGTCACCCTACTAGCAACTGAATTTTTTTGAGGCTCTCTTTCCTCAGAGGATTTATCAATGAAAGGACAAGCCTTAACCATGTGTTCTAAGTTATGACATTGAGCACAACAATTTTTGCTATTTTCTCTTATTATGTCCTCCTCCCAAATGTCATATTTTGACATAATTTTTAGTTGATTTGGAAAGGGTCTTGTGGTATCTAATAAGATGCAAGCCCTAACTGTAAGGGAGAGATTAGAAAAAAGATACTTATCGTGTTTGAGAAAGATCCCTATTTTGTTGGCCATGAATTATATTACATTTAGCTCCCTAAATTCAAGAGGTAATGAGTGTAGCTGCACCCAAGATGGCATGAAATTTTCTAAAAAATAGTAGGTTTAAATTTGGGTGTCCATAGATTCATGCATAAACCAGAGCCCTCGTAGATCTAGGATTTGACTTTGAAAACTCCATCTCTCTGATCTTTATTTTGAAAGAGCACCACAAAAACCCCCTCCTTTTTATCTTTTTTTTTTTGTTTGAAACCCCTTCCCATTCATCAAATAATTTTTTTCTTAAGAGCTCAATATTAAGAGTTTTATCCCAAAACGTATAGATTAAGGCTCTGTGTCGAAGATCAGAGACTTGGTTTTGAAGCAAGTCCTTTGAGAATGTTATGGCAACCACAACTTTTTTAGTTGGTGAGCCACCATTCTGGATTTTTCTTTGTTGGTCATTTAGATTCTCCCTAGCTCCATTTTCTCACACTAATGGACTATGCTCTAGATGTTCACTTTTTGGGTTATCTTTTTTTTCCATTATAATACTATTTTCTTCTAGTTTTTTTGGTTTTTTTTCTTTCCTTTCTTCTTCTTAGGGTTCCTAGAGTTACGAAGGTCCTCCGAGGCTCGTGCATGTATCTCCTCATTTTTCATGCTTCACAATGTTGAATGACCATTTTGTTCACTTTGAATAGATCCGTTTTGAGATTGAGGCTCTTGCCGATGATCCAAAACCCTATTTTCCAATCCTATCTTAGCAGTAGAGTTCCCATTCTTATTATTTTTTGATTTTGGATTGAAGGGAACCCCTTGAGAAACATTATTATGATCTGCATGTGGATTGCTGCATTGCTTTGTGTTTCTAATCCATGCTTCCTTGACCTACAAATCTTTGGATTACTTGTTTCTCGAAGATTTGAACTTAGCCTTTGTATCCTGATATGACCATTGCAAAAAAGATGATTTTTTATCATATTCTCGGCTCTTGAAATCTTTGTTAAATAATGTATCCTCTTCATAAATATCAAAACTAGATTGACCTTTTCTTATAGAAACCCTATAGGTTGGTACTGGTACCCAATTTTGGTGTGAAAAAAATTGTCTTCTATATGGTTTGTTTGCATTTCGTCTACCCTAATTGGAAGTGGGACCTTGGGATTGAAAATTTTATCTATTTTGAAGTGTCCTTACACAAGGTCGAACATCTTTTCCTTTTCTGCAAAGTAGTCATTGGTCTGTCATTGTTGGTTTTCCACTAATCTTATTCATAATTGATATTTTATTATTTATAGGCAGGAGCTGTATTTTTGAATGGTGGATCTTATTCTTGTCTGTAGTTGAAGAATTTCATGGATTGGTAGAATTTCCTTCATTCTAGATTAGATTTTTGTATTCACACACTTTTGGGTTGTGATATGTGGTTTGAAATCAAGGAAGATTATGACACATTATAGTCAATGTACCAACACATTTCATATATAAACCACCCTAAATGTAAAATGTCAATAATTTGATTAGAGCATCGTGATATTTTAAATTGTTAAATTTCTCTAGAGGCCCATCCCTAATATACATAACTTTCCCATTAACTTCAACATGCCAATAACATAAAATTATCAATCATATAGCCACACTTCCCACTATAAAAAATATTCCCAAATTTATAATTGTATTCATCAGGAAGTGCTTCCTTCCAACAACTATTAGGTATTTAAAATAGTTCTCAGGTTCAAATATTGTAGAGGAAAACCCCATTATTTAGGGTTTTGTTCTTGTTTTTTAATGCTTTCTTAAAAAAATAGACTTCATACTAACCGAGAAAGAAAATTATTTCCATGAAAATAGAATTTTGAAACAAATATGCATCAATATTAGGAATTTTCAAAATTGTGAATCATATATAAAAGCATACCTAATGTCCCACAATCATATCATCAAAAAACAACTCCCGATGTTAATAAATTCAAGGATTCAAAACATGAGAATTATTTTTTCCTTGCTATTAATATTGATTGTAGAAACATGAAACATATGACATGGTACTTCACATAATAAATTGTTAGACGTAAGACATATTTGCAAGATAAATTGTAAAAGATGGGGCAAAGATGTAGATATAAAAATAGTTGAATGATATGAAAGAATGTGCATGTGGTTTACAAACACTACAAATAACCTTGATAAAATTCATACCTATTTAAATGCTACTGTATATGTTGTGTTTGAATCTCATGAGATTGAATAAAGGGTTCATTATCTTCACATTTACATTTACATGGCATGTTTTTGAGAAAAAAACATTGCAAATTAAAATAAAAATTTGTTGATTTTGTTAGCATAAGATGATAAAAAAGTATCCTTTCATCTTCATTAGATGCCTCTCGATATAATTGATTTAAAAATATTATATACTATGAATAGCTATTTACTATTTTATTTATTAAATTATATAATAATAATATTAAAATTATTTTATATAATTTATCTTTTATTAGTTTTATATTTTATTATTTTTATATTAATTTTTACATGGTTGTATGGAGTTCGAAAGATCATGTACATAAAATTGAAAGAGAAAAATACAGTACAAAAAAAAGAGATCATTGTGAATGATTTGTTGCAAACTCATGAAAAACATAGCTTTCTTAACTCTACTTTTGTAACACCATTTTTTTAATCTTTTTATGATTCTACTTTATTCACATAGTCGTTTCTCTTTTTAGTAGAATGAATTTTCATCTGAGTAGAGGTTTTGCATAGCTATTTTCTATTTCACCAAAATGATTGCATAAGGTATGTAGTTTGTACACTTCATGGAATTGTATTTTGTGTTATGTGCTCTATTCCATCATAAAATGTCTCGGTTTCTCTTTCAAATTTGATAGCTCTATCTATAATTATTCTTTGAAACTATGTAAAATCTTCATCTCAGACACAATTTTTTTTTAAATAATGCACAACTTCCAACTTATCCAACCAAACATATTCCATGTAAACTAGAAGTGTTAATTTCAATAGATATCCATTCACCATGATGGTAGTAACTCATTCTTTCCAAATATGTGCTTGTACAAAAGAGTGATACGGTCCCAAGGTTAAGGCCTTTCCTAGACCTACAACCTAAGCCTCGAGGGTTCATGATGACCCTACCTACGTATCCCCTCATGGGAATCATAGCCATCATATTTCACCCCACAATGATAGAGGGAGTTCAATCTCACCTCTTGTATGAGATCTATTATCTAACCTTTAACCCATAACTATTAATTTACAACATGTAAGATATTAACATAGTCAATTATAATATAATGATAATAATCTTGCCATCAAATATTGGTTCCATACCAAACATTACCAAGCATTAGTGAAAAAAATTCACAACATTCACAAGGGGCATATCATACCATAACCCCAAAGATCCTACACAATGTAAGTCACAACCATACCTCCATATATGCAAGTAGCTCATACATGTCACTATTATAACAATGACTAGATCATACACAAATCAGAAGTATAATTATAATTAGCTCATGTATACATCACAAGTACAATAATGATTTTCTCATACACATATCACATTTATATTAGTGATTGGCTCCAACATATATCACAAATATATAGTGGAAAGTTCTAACCATGCATCACAAATACACAATAACCAGCTCTAGCATACATCACAAATACATAGTGACAAGCTCCAACAAACCTCACATCCACACTGGTCGGTTCAAAAATCACACTGGCTAACACATCAAAATGGCTAACACATGTCCATAATGTATCCCAAATAGAAAGAATATCAGTGCAATACACACTACACTATGGGTCCTATCCCTTGCACCGGTCTTCTGCACCATTGGACAAATGGGAAGAAGATTCAGTGCATCCCATACTACACTACGGGTTTATCCTTAACCCCACAATTCTATGTATATAGTCTAACAATTGGGAGGGGATTCAGTGCATCCCATACTAAACCACAGGTCCATCCACCATCCCAAGGGTTTCCCCAAGTATCGAACCTACCAAAACTAGTGGATTGCAACTTCAATCACCTATACGCCAGCGAAGACAAGTCTATCCACCCAAGAAGAAGTAGCTCCTAACATATACCACCTTGTGACATTAGTAGTATTGTTAGCTATCTTCTTCTCAATCCCGGGTAGCACTTGGAATCATACACTTTTGGTGCTTACTAGTGATAGCAAGTGAACCCTCTCAATATGCAGTTAGCCTCATAATACCATTACCTGGACGAATGGGTCCCTACTCATGCAACCACTACGGTCGTATGATAACCAAGGTAACTTGCTACCTTCACCTCTATGAACAAGATGAATGCTAAATAAACCCTAGCACTAGCCCAAACATTAGTCATTGGCATGGTCCAATGACTGCCTATCACTGCCCAAAATTCTCAAAGGTTCACTTTTGGGAAAGTCATACATAACATGAATCACAATCCCAATCAATAGATACACAAGCCTATGCATAAACAAATAGATATGGAGTTGAATTACATAGACATATAAGACATATGTGGAACCAGCACGAGATGTACTTTACCCATCATATACATATAATCAAATATACCCATTATAAATTAGATAAATCCTTTTCTTCGTTCGGTTTAATAGAAACCTATTATGTATTAAATATAAGTTATTAAATTCCCTTAACTTTATCATACCCATTTAATACCCATTTTAGCCTCAATTGAAGCATACAAAGGAGGAAAGGTCAAACCATGTAGGAACAATCCCAACATTTGGGAGTTGTCCCCCCTAAACCCCCCCCATGGACTTGATGTCACAGAGGCATCCTTCACCCAAGGACCGCCTACGTTCCCTCTTCCAAATGGGTTAAAGTTGTGTGTAGTTCTCCTCACCACATCTCTGAGAGGATTCCTACCCACCATTTCCCAATTTAGTATGCCTATATCATGACAGTTCCATTCCAATACCCCTTACAGTTATAGGTATCAAGGATTTTATGCCACCAATGGTACCCTAACGATAATACCATAGTTTACAACATTGGGTTCTACACATATTAATATTCTCTTAGCTAGGAGAATAAGGATTCATTATTTTTTGATAAGAATAATTTTCTCCATAATATATATCTCCAAGCACAAAGAATCAAGCATGTCTTACTATAGGTTATTATACAATCTAGACTCAATCCAAGAATTGGTCAGTAGTAAAGTGTGTACATCCTTTAGTAGTAGTTGAAGTGTCATTATCAAACATCAATTACACAAAAATCCTTGATTTGGGCCCAAGTAAGGTTTCCCACCCATAATATGGTTCTTTAAAATCAAGGATCATAATTGTAAAGAGCATCCTTTCAATCCTTGAAATGCATATGCCAACAATAATATACTTGCTCTAAACCTTTTCAATGTTCAAGTCATACTTGAGACCATTGTGCAATATCATATCCCTTGTATCATCAAATGAACATGGGTACTCAATATTATTATTAATAAAATTCCTAACCCTATTGATTTAATTTACCTTTTAATGTGACTTCATATTATATAATAGAATAGTTTCCAAATTGGATAAAATTTTCCCCTTTTTGTTAATACTAATGTAACCTTCATGGTCAACAAAAGTGATATGTTTACAATGATAATAGCTTTTCAATCAACACTTTTCATTATGGTTCGAAAGTTCCCATCTAGTAGATTTCCCTTACACACCTCCAAATATATGTATAATTCCAAAGCTAGGTCTTAATTTAATCTTGGCATCACTGTCAATCACAATCTAAAGGATTTTTTATAATAGGAACATTGCCAAAAATTCAATGGCAATGATGTCCCATTCAAACCATTTCGATTTCTAAGATGTAAGTGTATTAGTCTCAATCATTAATGGATCCAAAATGTAATAGATGGTTGTGCCCTCATACTATTCTCAATATTAGGTCTTTGGTTCTAATCAACATACCTATTTGGTACTCATTATATGTAGGTTTTCAATGTTTTCCATTAAAGTATAACAATTTACAATCGTGTATATGGTTTTATGGATGATCAAAATAAAACATAAATCTAATTAAATCTCTATTTTCTCTAAGGTTGAGATAAACTGAAACATTAATTGGGAGAATAATTTTGGCCACCAAGTGATTGTTTTGAGGGTTATATGTAGCTAAAATGTTACTAGAATATTAAAAATGATTTTTGCATTAATGTAGGCATGATAATTCACACTGTTCGATAACTAGAGGAAATTTTCCATGATAAATATCCTTGATATGTATTCCAAACCAAATGAAATAATTAGTTTGATGGTACATGCCAACATCAAGAAAGTGGTCACCCATTATAATGATATTACAAAATTAATAGAGATAATATTATAAAGATTAGGTCCCCTAAAAATATGAATATAGATAATGTAACACCCCTCTGTTTTGCTTCTTGTGTGTTTGCTTTATGTTATGTTGGGATGCAGCTACTATTATACTGGACACACCTAGTTGCTTGTGTTTTGATTGCCACTATTCAGCGACATTGATTATTGTGTGATGTGGATTATCTGACTATTGTTTCAGATCCATTATGGATTATTGATGTTAGTAGAGTTAGCTTGAGGTATTGTATTACGTGATTTCTGATTATGATGTAATGTCAGTCTTGGATGAGTGTATTGGTGAAGAGGACGGTTCGCATCACTCGCTTGCGAGCGCCCTGCGAATCCGTGATTCCTTCTTCATGGTGTGTATTATATACTGGATATACTGTATTATGTTGTTTACTTGGTTGTAGGTTGCAGGTACATGACATCGACTCCACCTGGTTTCACAGGTTTGAGCGTGTCGATCCAACGGTTAAGTTGAAAGGGAGATAGTAACTAGATAACATGTGTCAGGTCTACACCCTAGCCTTAGTGTGTCATTCGTTCTGGTTGTGAGTCATGTCTACTTGGTTTAATGTTTTATGATTTTATTAGATGCGTTATTATTCTATTATTATGTTAGAATTATTCTATTGTTGAAAGTAGAGTTTATTTTAATATTAAGTGAAATTTATGCTTAGATGAAGTATATATGTTGATTATGAAATTGTATTAATTAAATTTTAATTTATTTAATTAATTGAATTAATCTTGAAAAAGGTTGAATTTAATTATTGAATAATTAGAATTAATTAATTAAGTTATTGCATTAAATTAAATTAAATTAAATTAAAAGAATTGAAAGAATAATGAAATTGCATTTGAAAATCAATTTGGGGTTTTTGAAAATGGGAAAAGGAAATAAATATCTATTTTCACTTTGCATGCAAAAGGAAATTAGGGTTAGATTAGATATTTTAGTTTTAATATGAATGCATGTTTCAATTTTTGAAAGGAAGAGAGTTTTGAAAGGTTTTTATTTTGAGAAGAATTTTTGGGGAATATTTGCAAAACTGGCACAAAGAAGGTTTTCGAGCAATTTTGGATAGTAGAGTTGATTGAAGAATAATTTGTTTGCAATTATCAAGTTCTTGGATTGTATCCGTGCACGTTTGAAGAAATTGCAGGAATTCTTGGGAGAAAGCTTGCATCAGATTTTCATCTTCATCTATAGCTTTGGATTCCAAGTTTTGTCTTGTTTGATTCATCTCATATTATTTTGGTTGCAAATTTGTTGTTATTATCATTCGTGAAATTGGAAATTGTTGTTGAATCTGGATTTATTCCATTAAAATTTGGGGAAGAATGTTTAAATTTAATGTAACTTTAAATTCCATAAATGGGGGAAATTGAAGAAACATGGGTTAAATTAAACCTTAATTTGTGTGTTCAACACTTAGGTTTTGGAATGAAGTTTTACCCTTTTTAATTGTTCAGATCTGTTCTTCAAAAAAAAAAAAAAATCAACCCTTGTAGAAAACCTTCTGTATGAGAACAAGATTGTTTGAAATTCTATATTTAATTGTTTTTGTAAAATTTATTGAATAGCGTTAAAATAAATCTAATTTACCCTTTTTTGAATTTAGAAGGAAATTCTGGAAAATTCATCAATTTTATGATTCTAGTTTTTCTAAAAAAATTATTTTCCCTATTTTACCAGAAATAATATTCCGTGAAAATATATATATATATTTATATATTTAATATGTATTATATTTGATAAATATAAATACATAAAAACATATAAATATATCTATTATTTTTAGTTGTTTAAAAGTTAAATTATTTTCATGTGTTTGGAAAAGTCGCCGTCGGCATAGTTTTCCAAAAATCTCGTTAATGGCGAAATTGTATTTTGTACCTATGTCTTTAAATGAAAATCCAAAATTTTTATAAAAATGAAAATAAAAAAAAATATAAATCAAAATAAAAAAATCAAAATGAAAAAAAATAAACAAAATTGTTTTGGGGGGATCCGCACCCATTGATAGTGGGAGGACACTGTCATGGGACAACGCGCCCACCGTTTGGGGGATGCGCTGTTACATGATAGCGCCAACCCCCATGCTGCCTGTGGTGCGTCCGGCCGGTACATAGTACCGCCGGTGCCCATAGTACCCTGCCGCATGTACGGGGTAAGGCCCTTTTAATAATTTTTTTTATTATTCATTTTGTTTAAAATTTGTTTTGTTTTTCATTATATTTATATTTATTTATTATTTAAAGTTAATCTGTTTTTTTTTGGAATTAGGAATTAAAAAAAGTAAAATTGTTTATTGAATATATATACTGTAAATATATAGTTAAGTACTATGTATTTGGTTAATTAATTATTAATTATATTTGTATGAATATAATATAAATATAAATATACAGTAGGTATATATAAATATATTCTATATGAATTTGAGATTGAGTACTTATCTTAGTATTCTGTTTTCTTTTCCAGAATTATAGAATTTGGTTTAATTAATGTGGTTGAAATTATTAGCAGTAATATATATATATATATATATATATATATATATATATAATATTCAATTTTTTTATATATATTTAAATATGTGCATGTTCAAGTGTTTGTAATTATTATTTAAATTGTGAATTGGAAAGATTTATATGAGTTAGTTAAGAGTTTTAAAAGAAATATTTCTTGGATGAGTATATTTGGGTTTAAATGCATATTTAACATCTTGTATCATTTAATTGAATTTATTCTTTCCTTGTAAGAGTAGAGGTAATAATTCAGTATATTATTTATTTTATTGAAGCAATGTTTTGTAACTGAAAGGTGTCAGATAAGAATATGGATTTAATATATCCAAAATTAGCATGTTTCCTTGCTTACGTTCTTTCGTTGATTAAATTCCCTTATTGTGGATTGCTTTGGAAAGGGTGAATTGTGTAGTTATAGTAAAGTCTTCCAGTGTATGTGGGTCATTCCCATGTTAGTTGATGTTTGTTTTTCCTTGGGTACATTTATTTGAGTTGTTTTCCTCCAAGTGTTGGAGTGATATTCTTTATTTGTCGTCTCCTAGATTAGGAGAGATTGAGTTATTCAATTCTGTAACACTAGAGTCACCCTTGGAGTCTAGATTTGAGTAGTGAGTTATCCATTAGAGGAGTGGCTTTTGTTAGGGGCCGGAGCCCAAAGAGGTAAACAGAGTAACCTTCGAAAGTGTTTTTAAGAAGTGATAATTAAAGAAAAGTATCTAGATTACTAGGATGAATTCACATTAACCAAGATAAAACTTAACCTCACTCGTAGACACAAGGGCTTGCTCAGACTTGAGGTGAGTGAGAAGGCCTAGAATGGCAAGGTCAACTAGCTTGTCCATATGAGAGGTAGTTGATTCCGCTTGAGTGAGTATGAGGGCCGGGATTAGGTTGAGGTCACTAGGATTACCGGAACCTATGAAGGATGCCCAGAGGAGATCTCATGACGCACCTTGCGATGACACTCTATCTAGGATAACCTTGTTTATATGTTGTGTGTGTGATTTCTTTAGCACACTTGATTTTATTATGTCTGGAAGCAATGTAACCATGTTAGTGTTAGATTTATATTGTGCATATGTATGGTTGAGTCAGTTAGTTTTGTTAGTCAACCTTTGGTTAGAGGTAGTAGATATCTTGTCCATGTTGTATTTTTACTATCTCCTAGCATGGGGGGTGGGCCTTCGGGTACCACTAGGTAGGGTGGAACATGCACCAAAACCATTGGGTCCCCCTTTGTTCTTCAGTTCATGGAAGCGAGACATCCAGTTGGACGGCTTGCAGATATTGTTACTCTCTTCTTGTTCTATTGTAATTCTTCTTGTATCAGTTGTATTTACCCCTCTTGTTGTTATGAGGTGGATCTTGTAATTATTATACTTATGTATTTTTACTCATTCTGGGAATGAGGATTGTAATCTTGTAATGGTTTATGTAATGGAATTATGTGATGGTTAATCTATTTTATCTTGTATTTACTTATGTTAGATGCATGTCATTACTTGAGATGTTTATTGCAATGTAATTTAGATGATGTATGTGAACGGGAATTAAGTAATCTCGGTTACGTAGCCTTAGGGAAAGTTGTCAATTATAGGTGAACATGTTTGTATAATTACACTTTAATAAAAAAAAAATTAGTACACTTTTGTAGCGAATTGAAACTTCCTCTAGGGTTGTGTGGCGGGGCATTACACATGGTATCAGAGCCAAGGTTTAAACACTGGGTGCTCTGAGATTATGATGTACCCATTAAGCTTAGTTGCGTAGGTTTTTAAGTGTACCTTGTCTAATACCCTTTTGTGTCTCTGTAGGAGTATGCCTCCTAGATGCGGGCGAGGGAGAGGACATGGACGTGGCTGGGTAGGTGGTCGAGGGGAGAGTCAGCATGACTCACCACCTCATGTGTCATGTATACTAGAGTAGGAGGAGCATCAGGCTTCATAGAATGATCCGGGAGGTGGTGGTAGACAGTTAGATCCTACTAGGGTTGAAGCTGCACGCAAAGCCTTTGAGGAGGCTATGGCATTATTAGGACCATGACAGGAGGTACTAGTAGGTAACCCTACGGTTGTGACAGTTACATCTCAGTCTGATATGTTAGCAATGAATTTTATGAGAGACTTGATTCGATCAGAGCCACCTCGATTTGATGGAGTAGGTGCCGGTCTTGAGGCCGAAACCTAGTTGATAGGACTTTACCGATGTTTCTCCATGCACCTGTTTGATAGTAACACGAAAGTGCGATGCGCTGTTATTCATCTTCGAGGTTTTGCAGCCACTTGGTGGAAGCTAGAGGAGTAGAAGCTCCATATAGACATGAGTACAGTATCATGGGAGATTTTTCTTGAGAGATTCAGAGCCTACTTTCTCTCTGAGCATTGGCATCAACGTAGAGGCGACAAGTTCCATGCCATACATCAGCTAGCCATGACAGTTAATTAGTATGAGAGGAGATTCTATGAACTTAAGCAGTTCGCAGGTATAGGGGATGATGAGGGAATGCTAGTGCAACATTTCATCAGGGGCTTAAATGCCCGTATCAGTGGAGGTGTTCAGGTCTTTGAACCCAAGTCTATGGAGATAGCTGTGGAGAAGGCATCGTTGGTGGAGGAGAACCTGACTATGGCACTGGGAGGTCATACAGGCGTTAGTATTGGTGGTGGTACAGGAGCTTGGACTAGTGCTCGAGGGGGAAAAACACAGGGAGCTGTGCCTCCTAAGACTCAACAAGTATCAGTATAGGGCAGTCAGCAGCAGTCATTTCAAGGGAAATGGAAAGGTTTCTAGTAGGGATAGGGTAATAGGAACTAGAGGCACATGAAGCATTTCAATGCTGAGCAACCTGCTCAGAGTGCCCAGTGTACTTTTGGAGGCAGTGTACAGTAGTCTAGTGCACCAGCAGGAGGCAGAGGTTATGGTAGAGGCATAGGTTGCTTCTCTTGTGGTCAGTAGGGCCATATTGATAGGATGTGTCCCAATAAGGGCACATCGGGATTTACACAGAGACCAGCAGCGTCAGAGCCAATAGTGGGAGATGCTGGAAGAGGACATCATGTGTTTGCAGTGGTTGATAACCACCAGGTAGAGCACCAGGGTACCATAGTAGAGACCTATGGTATGTTACTAGGTAACCCTATTACTATTCTTTTCGATTCAGGAGCATCGGATTCTTTCATTTCATCATCGATCGTGTCACATTGCAGACTGGGTGCCATAAGGCAAGCTGATAGGTGGCAGGTAGAGTTAGTGTCTGGTGCGAAGGTTGCATTACATTCTGTAGTGCCTGACTGTAGGTTGGAGATTGGACCACTTTCCACTACCTTAGATCTTCGAGTTATACCATTGGGATTCTATGATGTTGTTATAGGTATGCATTGGTTAGAGGCTCACCAAGCAGTTATTGATTATCGACGTAAGTCGATTCGGTGCATTAATGCATCTGGTGGAGAGGTGGATATTATAGGAGTACATAGACCAATATCTTTGAGGATCATCTCAGCTATGGAGTTGAGGAGATGCGTTCATCGTGGATGTTAGTTGTTTGCAGTTATAGTTGAGGATTTGGGTTTGGGAGATGGAGAGGAGAAGGTATCTCTAGATAGTCATCTTGTTCTTTAGGAGTTCACTGATGTCTTTCCTAATGACATTCCAGGGATGCCACCAAGGAGAGATATAGATTTTAAGATTGATTTAGTCCCTGGATCAGAGCCTATTTCACGAGCACCTTACCGTATGACTACTCAGGAGTTGAAAGAGCTTTGCTTGTAGTTGGAGGAGTTATTAGAGAAGGGATTTATTCATCCTAGTGTTTCACCTTGGGGAGCACCTGTCATCTTTGTGAAGAAGAAGGACAGTTCACTTCGGTTGTGCATTGACTACCGGTAGTTGAGCAAGGTAACGATCAAGAATCGTTATCCACTTCCCAGGATAGATGACTTATTTGACCAATTGAAAGGTGCTACTATCTTTTTGAAGATAGACCTTAAGTCGGGATACCATCAGCTCCATATTTTTGATGCAGATATACATAAGACAACGTTTCGGACACGGTATGGTCACTACGAGTTCACTGTGGTACCATTCGAGTTGACGAATGCGCCATCTGTGTTCATGAGTTTGATGAATGGAGTATTCTGCACGTACCTTGATAGGTTTGTTCTTGTGTTTCTTGATGATATATTGATATATTCCAGGACAGTAGAGGAACATGAGGAGCATTTGCGATAGGTTTTGCAGTGTTTGCGAGAAAACCAACTCTACGCCAACTTGTCGAAATGTGAGTTCTTTAAGTTTGAGATCAAGTATCTTGGTCATTTGATCTCAGGAGAGGGAATATCTATGGATCTTTTGAATATTCAAGCTATTCTTGATTGGCCTGCAACCACGAATGTGGAAGAGATCTGTAGTTTTATGGGGCTTGCAGGATATTACAGGAGGTTTGTGCAGAGTTTTTCTAGGGTAGGTCATCCTATCACTTCTCTTTAGAGGAAAGGGAAGAGGTTTGAATGGTCAGAGCAGTGTGAGTCGGCTTTTCAGATTCTTAAGGATAAGTTGACTAATGCACTGATTTTAGCGATACCTGATCCCACAGGAGATTTTGTGGTATGTACAGATGCATCTTTGGAGAGCTTAGGTGCAGTCTTGATGCAATAGGGATGAGTGATAGCTTATGAGCCGTGTAAACTTAAATATCATGAACTTAATTATCCCACACATGACCTTAAGTTAGTAGTAGTAGTCCATGCATTGACTAGATGGAGACACTTCTTACTTGGGCACAAGTTTGAGTTACACAGTGATCATAGGAGTCTGCAGTATATTTTTACTCAGCCGAATCTTAATGCTAGACAGAGGCATTGGATGGAGTTCATTTGTGAGTATGACTTCGAGGTGAAGTATATTTAGGGGAAAGAGAACATTGTAGCTAATGCACTTAGCAGACATAAGCATGAGATTTTTGAGATGACTCTTATGGTAGATTTACAGAGTCAGATTCTTGCTACTCTTCCAAGGGATAGTTGGTACCGAGATGTGAGAGCAGAGATTGAGGCAATGAGACCTCTTTAGGGAAGATTTACAGGATATTCACTTGAGTCAGATGGGTTACTTAGACATTCAGAGCGTATTTACGTTCCTTTAGTAGGTGACCTTCAATCTTTGGTTTTGACCGAGGCTCATCGTGCGCCTTATTCAGCCCATCCTGGGGTGAAGAAGATGCACGCAGATCTACGCCAGTTGTATTTCTGGCCAAGGATGAAGAGGGATATTGCAGATTTTGTAGCGCGATGTTTGGAGTGTCAGCGAGTGAAGGCTAAACACCAACATCTAGCAGGGCTTCTTCAGCCACACCTTGTACCTGAGTGGAAATGGGATATTATCTCACTGGACTTCATTGTTGGTTTACCCAACTCCTCACGACGACATGATGCCATTATGGTCACGGTTGATAGGTTGACGAAGGTAGCATAGTTCTCGCCTATGCGTGCTTCCTATAATGCATCATCAGTTGCTAGAGTGTTCATGGAGGACATTGTGAGGTTGCACGGAATTCTGCATCGGATTATTTCTGACAGGGATCCAATGTTTACTTCAGCTTTTTGGACATCATTACAACATGCTATGGGGACACAGTTGAACTTTAGTTCAGCATATCACCCTGAGACAGATGGACAGATAGAGAGGGTTAATCAAATCCTCGAAGATATGTTACGCATGTATGTCATGGATCAGCAGACACGGTGGGAGGATTATCTTTATCTAGTGGAGTTTGCATATAATAATAGCTACCAGAGTTCCATAGGCATGGCACCTTTTCAAGCCTTGTATGGACGTCCTTTTCATACTCCTCTTAGTTGGGATTGATTGGAGGACAGAGTGTTATTAGGACCTGAGATGTTACAAGATATGGAGCAGCAGGTGGATCAGATTAGAGAGCACTTGGTGGCAACATAGGATAGGTAGAAGAAGTATGCAGATGCACATAGGGTGGATCGTCAGTTTTCTGTTGGTGATAGAGTATTTTTGCGGGTGTGTCCGTGAAAGAGTCCTATCCGATATGGAAAGGGTTCTAAATTGGCGCCTCACTTTGTCAGACCTTTCGAGATACTCAAAAATATTGGTCCAGTTGCTTATCGACTTGCTTTGCCACCTAGTCTTGCACGTATACATGACGTTTTCCATGTTTTAGTTCTTCGACCTTATCATCCAGATGTTACTCATGTCCTTGATTGGGATTCTTTATAGGTAGAGGACGGGCAGCTAGCTTTGGAGCCTGTGGCCGTAATGGAGCACAGAACGCTCGCTCTTCGAGGGCAAGATATTGAGCAGGTCAAACTACAGTGGGATCCCAAGGATGATACTTCATCCACCTGGGAGGATGTAGTTAGGATGAGGGAGTTATATCCCTACTTGTTTGCAAGCTTCCAGGAGTAAGCCTGGTCTTTGGGATTTTCACAGAATATTAAAACTGGTAAAATAGGGAAAATAATTTTAAAAAAAAACCAGTATCATGAAATTGATGAATTTTCCAGAATTTCCTTCTGAATTCAAAAGGGTGTAAATTAAATTTTTGTTAACACTATTCAATAAATTTTATAAAAACAATTAAATATAGAATTTCAAACAATCTTGTTCTCATATAGAAGGTTTTCTACAAGGGTTGATTTTCTTTTGAAGAATAGATCTGAACAATTAAAAAGGGTAAAACTTCATTCCAAAACCTAAGTGTTGAACACACAAATTGAGGTTTAATTTAACCCATGTTTCTTCAATTTCCCCCATTTATGGAATTTAAAGTTACAGTAAATTTAAACATTCTTCCCCAAATTTTAATGGAATAAATCCAGATTCAACAACAATTTCCAATTTCACAAATGATAATAACAACAAATTTGTAACCAAAATAATATGAGATGAATCAAACAAGACAAAACCTGGAATCCAAAACTATAGATGAAGATGAAAATCTGATGCAAGCTTTCTCCCAAGAATTCCTGCAATTTCTTAAAATGTGCATGGATCCAATCCAAGAATTTGATAATTGCAAACAAATTATTCTTCAATCAACTCTACTATCCAAAATTGCTCGAAAACCTTCTTTGTGCCAGTTTTGCAAATATTCCCCAAAAATTCTTCTCAAAATAAAAACCTTTCAAAACTCTCTTCCTTTCAAAAATTGAAACATGCATTCATATTAAAACTAAAATATCTAATCTAACCCTAATTTTCTTTTGCATGCAAAGTGAAAATAGATATTCATTTCCTTTTCCCATTTTCAAAAACCCCAAATTGATTTTCAAATGCAATTTCATTATTCTTTCAATTCTTTTACTTTAATTCAATTAAATTTAATGCAATAACTTGATTAATTAATTTTAATTATTTAATAATTAAATTCAACCTTTTTCAAGATTAATTCAATTAATTAAATAAATTAAAATTTAATTAATACAATTTCATAATCAACATATATACTTCATCTAAGCATAAATTTCACTTAATATTAAAATAAACTCTACTTTCAATAATACAATAATTCTAACATAATAATAGAATAATAACGCATCTAATAAAATCATAAAACATTAAACCAAGTAGACATGACTCACAACCAGAATGAACGACACACTAAGACTAGGGCATATACCTGACACATGTTATCTAGTTACTATCTCCCTTTCAGCTTAACCGTTGGGTCGACACGCTCAAACCTATGAAACCAGGTGGAGTCGGTGTCATGTACCTGCAACCTGCAACCAAGTAAACAACATAATACAGTATATCCAGTATATAATACACACCATGAAGAAGGAATCACGGATTCCCAAGGCACTCACAAGCGAGTGATGCGAACCGTCCTCGTCACCAATACACTCATCCAAGATTGACATTACATCATAATGAGAAATCACATAATACAATACCTCAAGCTAACTCTACTAACATCAATAATCCATAATGCATGTGAAACAATAGTCAGATAATCCACATCACACAATAATCAATGTCGCTCAATAGTGGAAATCAAAACACAAACAACCAGGTGTGTCCAGTATAACAGTAGTTGCATCCCAACATAACATAATGCAAACACACAAGAAGCAAAACAGAGGGGTGTTACAGATAATAAAACAACAATTCATGTATTATATAAATTAATTGTTTAATAATGAGAGAGGAAGACTTGACTTTGAATAAGTATTTCACCATATCTATATATAAAGAAAAGTGAAAGAGCTAAGTCTTTTTTATCTATTGTGGCTAACTAGCTCCTCTTGAGGCTCATCCATTGAAGTAGATATCCTTTCTTAACAATGCAATCTATGTGACATACCTGGTATGCCATCCATTTTTATTCCCCAACTCGATGATATCTCCCAACCTTTCCATATCGATGGCATGTTCCTTAAAGCTATTTTATCAAATCCATTTCATTGTAGGCAAAGAGGATGCATAAACCACTAGGAAAATTGGCTTTTTAACCTACCAATTGCATAGATTCTTGGAATTTTCTAATGCCTTTTCAACATATTGATTCTATATAAAAAATTTTGATCACCCATCCCTTTTGTTCATATCCTCCATCAATTTCATTTACTTTTAATCCTTCTTGTCCTTTTCTTTATGCCTCCAAACTAATCTTTCTAACTCTTCGATGCCCTCCTAATTTCTTTTCCTCCTATCCTCTCTTCCCATCTCACCCAGGTTGACTTTCATTCTACATGATTTTACCCCTTATTTTCTCACAAATATATTCTCTCTCATTGCATCCCTCGATCCTCTCTTTTCCATGCCATTTATTTAATTATTTTTCATCCAACCCAACTGCATGCTTCTAAGGCTTTTCTAAATAATTCAATTTCTCCCTTTTGCATGCCCTCTCCCCACCTAATTATTCTTCCCCCTACCTACATCTCCTCTTGCTCAAGTTTTATAGCTTTCACTCAGCTACTAGCATTGTACCCTTCCTCACCCATTCTCTTCTCCTATCTCTCCCAAAATATCATGTGAATTCTTTTAGAAGGGGGAGTCATGGTGGTTTATAATGCTTGTTAGGTGCCTCTTTTATGCTCTCATCTTCGCACACCTACACTTCCTACTCAAAACAATGCATGTGTCCAAATGAAAAGGTTGTGGGGGTTTTAAGACTTCCAAAAAACCCTTTCCCTTGTGCAATATATTCTCTCTCTCCTTCACCTTTTACCACTCATTCTTCCCTATCCTCTTTCCTCATCATATCTTCTAGAAAACTCTCCATGGGGTGCAAGAAAAAAGAATAGAAAAATATAGAATTGATAGTTTTTTTTTCGTATTTACGACCCCTAGTTTCCTTGTCTTGAATGTTTTCTTAAGGAAACTAAGTTATTATGGATGCCCATTCTTTTTTCAGTATACTCATGTCCTCCTCTATATAAGTCTTACCCCATTAACGATGAGGGATGCCTTAACTTCATGTGGTGTCCATGCCTTATTTATGGAATAACACCCCTTACATCCTACACCAATTGACTTTTTCCATTTTTATTTTATGTTTGTTTATCCATTTCATGAATCCCACATGGATGTGGCTAATAGGAATGTGAAATCCTCCTCCCCTTAGAATAAGCTATCTCAACTTAATAAATTGTGACATTTGATATTTTTCTTCAGAATTTTGGGTTATTAGCCAAGTTAATTGCTTTTGAACCCATTTTATTCTTATCTCCCAAGTGGATACCTTCTTAATTTAATCAATGTAGAATAATTTTAATAATATTTAAGAGGGTTCATACTAGAAAAATATCTTTGAGTAATAATTTTTACTTAATTCAACCGTCTATTTTGATTTATTTTCTAGTTAATCTCTCTTAATAGAGGTTATTGTCATACCATCATGTACATACATTTTTAAGTTAATCCTTGCAAACTTCCAACATATCATTCATCAATTACCACTCTTGGTAGTCAAGTAAACCACCTATTTCAAATTAACTTCAAATATTCCATGACAATTTTGCATGATAAGGTGTGAAATCCCATCCCGTAATTCGTTTATGGGAATCAAATACAACCACCTTTCGCTATGCACTTTGATTTTCATTTATAATTTATATCTAAATTCTCTTTCCACCCATCCAAGTTTTCTTGGTTAGGATTAGTCATCTATTCTTAGGAGCTTACAATTCCTTTTAAGATAGTTAATACAAAACCATACATATCAAGTAATTAAGTTAGTCATGATTAGTTGGTAGTGTAAGAAAATATACTTAACCCAAAGTAGAGTGAGCTTCATAGGGCCAACGTTTGAACCTAGTTGCTTTGATACCATTGTAAAATCCCCATCTCGGGCACAATAATTTTTTTAAACAATGCACAACTTCCAACTCAACCAACCACACATATTCCATGTAAATTAGAAGTGACAATTTAAATAGCTCTTGATTCACCATGGTGGCATCAAATCATTATTTCCAAATATGTTCTTGCACAAAAGAGTGATACAATCCCAAGGTCAAGGTCTTTCCTAGACCTACAACCTAATCCTTGAGGTTTCATGATGACCCTACCTATGTATCCCCTCATGGGAATTAGAGGCATCATAGTTCACCCCAAAATGAAAGAGGGAGTTGAATCTCACCTCTTCTATGAGATGTATTAGCTCACCTTTAACCCATAACTATCAATTTAGTAACATGTAAGCTATCAACGTAGTCAATTATAATATAATGATAATAATCTTGCCATCAATTGTTGGGTCCATACCAAAAATTACTAAGCATTAGTGTACAAACATACACAACATTGAGAAGGTGCATATCATACCATAATCCCAAAGATCATACACATTGTAAGTCATGAGCATACCTCCATATATGCAAGATGAATAGATCGTACACGTCACTAGTATAATAGTGACTAGATCATACACAAATCATAATTATAATGATGATTAGATCATGCATACATGACAATTACAATAATGATTATCGCACACACCTATCACATTTATATTAGTGATTGGCTCTATCATATATCACAAATACACAGTGACAAGATTTGACTATAGATAACAAATACACAATAACAAGCTCCAGTGTACATCACAAATACATAGTGATGAGCTTCAACATACCTCACATCCACATTGGCTAGTTAATACATCACACTGGCTAACACACATCACAATGGCTAACACATGTCCATAATGCATCCCAGATAGAAATAATATCAATGCATTGTGCACTACACCATGAGACCTATCAATTCCACCATTCTTCTGCACCATTGGACAAATGGGAAGAAGATTTGGTGCATCCCATACTACACCACAAGTCTGTTTTGAACCCCACAAGGCTAAGTATATTGTCTGAAAACTAGGAGCGGATTCAGTGCATCCCATACTACACCATGGGTCCATACACCATCCAAAGGGTTTTCCCAAGTAGTGAACCTACCAAACCAAGTGGATTCTGACTCCAATCACCTATAGGCCACCAATGACAAGTTTGTCCACCCAGGAAGAAGTAGCTCTCGACATATACCACATTGTGACCTTAGTGGTATTATCAACTATCTTCTTCTCAATCCCACGTAATAATTGGTATCGATCACTTTTATGCTTACCAATGACAACCAGTGAACCCTCTCAATACATGGTTAGCCTCAAAATACTGTTACCCACACAGATGGGTACCTACTTGTGGAACTGCTACAATCCTATCATAACTAGGGTATCCCACTACCTTCAGCTTCAAAAACCAGGTGAATTTTTACTAAACCCTAGTAGTAGCCCAAAAATCGATCATTAGCATGGTCCAGTTACTTCCTATCATTGCTCAAAGATCCCGTAGGTTCACTCTTGGGCAGGTCTACATAATATGAATCACATTCTCAATCAACAGATATACCAGCCTATATATAAACACATAGATATAAATTTGAATTACATAGACACATTATAGATACATCAAACCATCATGAGATGGAATTTACCCATCATATACATATAATCAAATACTCATTATAAAGTAGTTGAATCCCTTACTTAATTCAGTTTAATAGAAACCTATTATTTATTAAATATAAGTTATTAAATTCCCTTAGCTTGCTCATACCCATTTAATATCCATTTTAACCTCAACTAAAGCTTACAAAGGAGGAAATTTCAAACCATGTAGGAACAATCCCAACATCTAGGATCTATCCCCGCTAAACCCTCCCTTGCAGACTTGAGGTCACAAAGGCATCCTTCACCCAAGGACCACCTGCATTCCCACTTCCAAATGGGTCAAAGTCACACATAGTTCTCCTTGCCACATTTCTCAAAGGATTCCTACCCATTATTTCTCAGTTCAGTATGCCTATATCATGATAATTCCATTCCAAAATTCCTTACAGTTACCTATCAAGGATTTCATGCCACCTATGGTACCCTAATGATAATACCACAGTTTACAACATTGGGTTATACACATATTAATATTCTCTTAGCTAGGAGAATAAGGATTCATTAGGTTTTGATAAGAATAATTTTATCCATTATATATCTCTCCAAGCACAAAGATTCAAGCATGCCTTGCTATAGGTTGGCACTATGCAATCTAGTTTCAATCCAAGAATTGGTTAGTAGTAAAGTGTGCACATCCTTTAATAATAGTAGTCAAAGTATCATTATGAAGCATTGATTATGCCAAAAGCCTTGACATGGGCCCAAGTAAGGTTTCCCACCCATAATATGACTCTTTAAAATCAAGGATCATAACTATAAAGAGAATCCTTTTAGTACTTGAAATGCATATGCCAATAATAATATACTTGCTCTAAACCTTTTCAATGTTCAAGTCATACTTGAGACCATTATGCAATATTATATCCCTTATATCATCATATGAAGATGGGTACTCACTATTATTAATAATAAAATTCTGAACCCTATTTATTTTATTTACCTTGCAATGTGACTTCATATTCTATAATAGAATAGTTTTGAAACTGGATAATATTTTCCCCTTTTGTTTATACTAGCCTAACCTTCTTGGTCAACAAAAGTGATATGTTTATAATGATAATAGGTTTTCAATCAACACTTTTCATTATGGTTAACAAGTTCCCATCTAGTAGATTTACCTTACACGCCTTTGAGTATATGTATAATTACAAAGCTAGTTCTTAATTTAATCTTGGCATCACTATCAATCACAATCTAAAGGACATTTGACAATAGGAACATTTCAAAAAATTCAATGACAATGATGTCCTATTCAAATCATTTTGATTTCTAAGACGTAAGTGTATTAGTCTCAATCATTAATGGATCCAAAATGTAATAGATGGTTGTTCCCTCATTCCATTATCAATATTAGGTCTTTGGTTCTAATCATCATACCTACTTGGTACTCATTATATGTGGGTTTTCAAAGTCTTCCATGAAAGTAGAATTTTTGTAAAAATTAATAACAATTTACAATCGTGTATATGGAATTTATGGATGATCAAAATAAAACATAAATCTAATTAAATCTCTATTTTTTCTAAGGTTGAGATAAAGAGGAACATTAACTAGGAGAAGAATTTTGGCCACCAAGTGACTGTTTTGAGGGTTATATATAGCTAAAATGTTACTAGACTATTAAAAATTATTTTTGCATTAATATAAGCATGATAATTCACACCGTCCAATAATTCAAGAAACTAGGGGAAATTTTCCATGATAAATATCCTTGATATGTCTTCCAAACTAAATGAGATAATTAGTTTGATGGTACATACCAACATCAAGAAAGTGGTCAACCATTATGCGATGACCAACTTGTAACTCAGATTTTTAAGAATTATGGAAGATGCTAAAGCTGCACAAGATTAAACATCAATTCTAATCTAAATAAAACAACAAAGAATGATAAGTCAGAATGATTAATCTAAACTAATAAAAACTAGAATGATCTCACTGAATATGCAAATACTTCCTCGATTTATCTCAATTACCCTTCTCCATCTTGCTGTATTGTTATTCTTGCCCTCAGATTTCTTTGTTTGAATGCAAGCATAACTTCGTCGAGTGTCTCAACAAAATATCAAAGATTGTTTCTTCTCAAAAGTGTATAATGATTTCGGGAGGAGGAATAATGATAATGACAGGCCATTTTATAGATTTTTTGTTTTCAAATGATCGGCTCAGATTGAAAGAGAGATTGACGGATGAGATTGATGAATGCCATACAATGAGTTATGTGACAGATAGAACGCGAGTTAGAACGTGAGTTCAATTGCAGGTAAAGACTAATTTTAGAACATGAGTTAGAACATGAGTTCCAATCTTCATCTTCAAAAAATAAAAGAAATAGACTTTGTATGCAAAAGCCAAAGTTAGAAGTTGGAGAATAAATGCATGATAAATGCATGTGAATGCAAACTTGAGTTAGTTAATTAAATAAAGATATTTAATTAATAAATATAGATCATGCATATGAGTTGGAACTAGTTAATCGACTAGTTGTGACGGAGAGTTCTCTCATAGAGATAACTCGAGTCAGACGATAAGTGCATGTAAGAGATAACTGAATGTTAGAGGAATGTGACATAATTAATTAAATAATGAATTAAATGTTAATTTAATTCAACATTCGAAATATGAGACTTTTAATTAAATAAATAAAGTAATTTATTTAATTTGGTGTTGAAAAGGATAAAATGAATAATTAAATAATAAATATTTAATTATAGATGAAAAGGGGTTAAATGAATAATTAAATAAAGATATTTAATTATAGTTGGAAAAGTATGATAAAGGGGAATTAAATAATAAATTATTTAATTGATAGATAAAGGGGAAAGAATTAATTAGTTCGCAACATAATTAAATAAATATGATTTATTTAATTAATTAAGTTGAATAAAGGATGATTATGAATTAATGAATTAATTAAAAAGGGTATTTAATTAATAGAGGAAATATGTGTTAGAAAGACAATTAAATAAGTAACATTATTTAATCAAGACGACGGACTATAGAAAATTATGTTGAAATGTGTACTCGCAGGCCTAGACCAATTTTTGGTATCTACAGTTTGCCCCTCTTTGATACAATGTTGGTACAACATTGTGTCAAAGAAAATATGCCCCGATCGTGCCCCTGTATGAAACAAGTTAGGGTATACCCTAGTGAAAGGGAGAATGATGAGGAGGTAGTGTTATGCCCCCTCGAGAGGATAGGTGGGTTTGAAGAGGGTTACGTGTTCGATTCACGTCAGGTTCACCAAATGTAACTCAGATTTTTCAAAATTGTGGAAGATGCTAAAGCTGCACAAGATTAAACATCAATTTTAATCTAAATAAAACAACAAATAATGATAAGTCAGCATGATTAATCTAAACTAATAAAAACTATAGAAAGGCAATTAAATAAGTAACATTATTTAATCAAGACAATGGACTTTAGAAAATTATGTTGAAATGTGTACTCGCAGGCCTAGACCAATTTTTGGTATCTACACAACTCATATTTTTTCCTACTAATAGACTGAGCTAGTATCCTTGGTGGCTTTGTTTAACCTATAATATCTATAGTATGTTCCACATTCATTATTTTCTTAAAACTTCTTGCAAATTTTGTAGTTGCACTCTCTGGAAAAAGTAAAGGGACTATCAAATGAAGGACAATCAAGAAGAAATAGTAAAATAAAAACCAATGCCAAGTATATCATGTCCTCGCAACATATATCATATGTAGATAGTAGAAAAACTGATGAACATGAGAAGAAAGAATAAATTAATTAAGTAAACCATTAGATTATGACAACAATAAAGTTAGAAAGAAAGAAAATTTTATCTTTTAGAAAGATAAGAGAATTAAAAAAAACTCTTATCTTTGGGAAATCTTATCTTTGGAATCCTTTTGGAAAAGATAAAGATTTAAAAAAAAAAAAAAAAAGCAATAAAAACAAAACTTGGATTTTTCTATGTGCAACACAAGTTGAAGATATTATTTATATATTGCTGCCTTGAAGGATAAATCATTATTGTAATTAATTGTTGTTGAAGAGAAGTAGTTGTGTGAAAGTTGTAATCAATTTCTCTGAGAAATAAGAATACTGATACTTTTCCTTATGGATGTTTCCTTGACATATTGTCAAGGTTTTACCACATAAATATGTGTCTTCTCTATTGTTATGTGATTCCATTTAATTATCTTCTATATTTTCTTTGCTTCTAAATTGTGCTGCAATTATTATTGGTTTTATGGGTTTTACATTTCTGTTTACACAACAAATGGTATTAGAGCAATTATTTTTCAACATTTGTGTTAGAATTTGCTGTTTATTTTGTAGCATTAGATGGAAAAGGTTTTAAATGCATGGTTCGAGGTGAATAAATTTAATGGGAAGAATAATTTTAAGATATGGAAGCTCAAGATGCATGATTTGTTAGTGCAACAAGGATTGCACAAAGGGTTGGCTAGAAAGTCAAAGAAACCTAAAAATATGACTAATAAAGATTGGGAGGATCTTAATATAAGAGCTTTGAGCACAATTCGGTTGTGTTTAGTATATGATGTTATTTTTTAATATTGTCAAAGAGGATACAACTGCAAGCTTATGGAGTAAAATGGAGAGTCTTTATATGAGAAAATGTTTGACAAATTGAAACTTCTTGAAGAAGAAACTATATAGTTTGTGAATGCAGAAAGGTATAAATATTGCAAATCATTTGAATATTTTCAATACTCTTATATGCCAATTAGCTACTATGGCTGTAAAATTAAAAGATGAAGACAAGATAGTTACATTATTGTGTTCATTTCTCGAATCCTTGAATCACTTAGTCACTTATATTAGCTTTAGCACAACTAGCACCCTTGAATTTGATTATGTTATGGGAGCTTTGTTGTCTGAAGAGGTGCAGAGGAAATCTAATATAGAATCCTCAACATATGAAGCAATGGTGGTTAGAGGTCGATCCAAGGAAAAAGGGGAATATTCAAGAGGAACATCCAGATCTAAATCAAAAGGAAAAAAGGGTAAGGAAAAATTTTGGTACTGCAAAAAATTATACCATCTCAAGAAAGATTGTTTGAAGAGGAAATAAGACAATGATGACTCCAAAAAAGAAGCGAATCTAGTCGAGACAACTTTAGGTACAGTTGATAAAGTCTTATCTATTTGTAACTCCTTACAGTATCATGAGGAATAGTTATTAGATTCTAGTGCTTCTAATCACATGTGTCCACATAATAATTGGTTTTCATATTACCAAGCTATTGATGGCAGTATTGTTCTTATGGGAAATAATTTTTCTTTTAAAACTATTGGGATTAGGATCATGAAGATTAAAATGTTTCATGGTGTTGTGAGGACATTAAGAAAGGTAAGACACGTCCCTAAACTCAAAAATAATTTAATTTCTTTAGGAGTTTTAGATTATGGATTTAATAAATTTACAGGTCAAGGTGAATCAATGAAAGTGTCCAAAGGCATAAATGTGGTCATGAAGACTAAAAATGTTAGAAACCTCTACAAGATTGAAGGGAGTACGGTAATATTTGAGGAAGAAAATGAATCTACTCATTTATGGTATTAGTGATTAGGTCATATGAGTGAGAAAGGATTGAAGGTACTGTTAAATCATAAGTTACTTCCAAATTTAAAATCTTTGAATTTGAATTTCTTCAAGCATTGTGTTAATGGGAAGCAATCTAAATAGAAGTTTAAAGTACAGATTCATACAAGTAAGGGTATTCTAATTTATATTCATTCAAATGCCTAGGGACCATCCCCTATAGTTTCTTTTGGAGGATCATCATATTTTGTGACATTTATAACTGATTACTCTAGAAAGGTGTAGGTCTATATTCTTAAAAGAATGGCTGATGTGTTTAATGTATTTAAGAAATTTAGAGTTTTGGTTGAAAAGAAAACTGGCAAGTCAATCAAGTGTTTAAGAACAAATAATGGACATGAGTTCACATCTTTGGAGTTTGAAAATTATTGTAAGGAAGCTGGGATTGAAAGGCATAAAACCACTATTTACACTCCTCAGCAAAATAGTGTTATTGAATGCATGAATATGACTCTTCTAAGGAGAGTAAGGCACATTCTCATTAATGCTAAGTTATAGCAAGAGTTGTGGGATGAAGTAGTTATAGTATAGAAAAATGCATACTATGAACTTAAAATTCCCAAGCTCTCTTCGGGTGAGTTTTTTCCCATGTATCGGCCATACCTCTATAAGAAATAAGCAATATTGGGTTCATTTGTGAATAATATTTTTTTAATATCGCCACATGTCAGCCAAGCACTCTTCGTAAGGTTTCCTTTGATTATTTTCAAAAATATTACGCCAGGCTTCCGTTTGTTTGTCTTTCACAATCTTTTGTGCCTCTTTACATCGCTCCCCTTTTGGGCCTCAACCCCATGCCATGTAGCTTCAACTTGAGCATGTTTTTTGGTAGGCCCCACCTTTGGCGCGGTATGCAGGAGACCTCCATGTGTCTTCATGTAATGCAGGTTCTTCATCAATCAAGGGAAGGATAAATTTCGGGCCCCAACAACTTTTTGTGTGAACTTTTAAATACTTCATCGTAGGAGGAAGCCAGGCAGGTGACAACCTTTCACCAGCTGCCATGTTCTGTGATTGCCACCATGATTGGATTGCACGTGTTTGTGTTCTAGTTTTTTGGGACCACTATCATCATTCAGAAGGGATGTATCTAGCCCTTGAATATCATTGTTTCATGGCCCAAATATTTTCGGTTGTAACGACCAAAGGGAAAATCATTGCTAAATGCATCATCGCTCATAATGGAAGCATCTTTTCTATTACTTGCTCATCAGGCTAGGTTTTCATTATATATACTACTTCTTCTTTCAAAGCAGGAGTTCCATTTTTAGTTCACATTGGGTAGAGGAATTGATATAAGAAATAGGCCTTTAATTGCTCTATTAGATTATCATAAAGAACTCACAGACTGTGCCATTGTTTGGCCTTTTCTGTTTTCTTTGATATATTTGATAAGTTTTATTGTGCCATTATTGTATTGGATGTTTCATTCCCAAACTTCTATAAATTAATACAATTTTTTTGGTTTAGATCATGTCTTGGACTCTTCTTTCTAGTAAAAATGTATAAAGTTATTTTATGTCATATAATGAATCACTCAGGCTTCTATTTTTATTCTACCATTCTGGAACGCAACACACTATGCATGGGCCGTTAAGTCATATCCACAAGATAGATTTACTGTGTCGACATCTAAATCTCGGCGTATTGCCTTAGTTAGATCTATTTATTTTATATCAGCTTCCTTTTCCCATTCCAAAACCCCAGTTATAGAAGAAGTCAACTTATTTAAAAATATGGAGGTTACTCAGTTTGGCGAATAGGTCCCCCCTAAAATTGAGTTTTCCACAGAGGGTTGTTACCTTGTCAATTTTTGGCATCAACAGTTTTTTCTTTCCTGGCACGCCTGGTGGAACCATAAATCAATAACCAAATCAAAAGGGTGTGTAAATCATCATTTTGTCAATAGGCCGCGAACCACAAAATAAACCTAGCTTTTTAGTGTCCCCACTAGTAATAGCTTGTAGCCAAACTCGCCAAGTAGAACGTTCATACCCTAGCTATAATGCTGATCATGAATCAAAATTTTGTGGCTTGGGATGCTGAGAGTCCCCTTGTTGCACTAGCATCACTTGCTGTATGGGCCCCTATCCCAGCCTCTTCTCTAAAATCTATTCTAAAGTTCATAGGAGATGTCTTGTAAACAACATTCAAACATCTACAAGATGTTGTGGATGTGTTTCTGGTGCATGGGGTAACAGATCAAAACGTAGCATTGAGATTGCTTGTAGCTTCTTTCATAGGGAGAGTGCTAGATTGGTATCACACTCTACCTACCAATACCATCGGTATCTAGGATCAGCTTGGAGACCCCTTTTTTAAGATGTTCTCAAATGATGGAGACAAATCTTCATTATACCACCAGCTATCAATGATAAAGTGGGCCCCATTCAAATCCATGACGGATTTCAATGCCCGATTTCATACAACTTGGCAAAGAATCCAAAATGTCGTTCAACCACCGATCGAGCTAGCATTTATGTTCTACTTAAATTCCATCAATGCTGAAATTTCTATGATGATCCAGTCACTTGGTTGAACCACATTACCAGATGCATATACCATAGCGGTGAAGGCAGAGAACAATCTAATTGATGCCAGGAAGTTGCCACCTCACCCCCTCATGTTGATATTCCATAAAATATCAGCTTCTAATCAGCAGATGCCATCTACTAGCACAACCATGCCTCTGCTGCCATCTATGTACACATATCCAAGTGCACAACCAAACATTACTTCTAAATTTGGTGCTTCAAAAGATGAGATGAGAGACATAAGGTAGATGTTACGGAACTTGACAAACAAAGTAACCACTATCAAACACAATCAAGCTCCTCTTATGATACCAACCTATCAAAGTTATCAGGGTAATAGACCCTCCTACCAATACAACCAATATCAAGGGGGTGTGTACACAACTTCGTCGACTCAAAAAAATAACCAAATAGTACTGGTACCAACTTCATTGGGAACTTCTCAGATGAGTACAAGTAGGGATCTAACCACAGGATAGAACAATCTCACTGAATATTTCAAGCCCTGGTGCTATCCTTGTGGTGATTCTCATATGCCTTGAAATTGTCCACGTGGGAATCAACAACAAAAAATTTCCGAACAACGTAGCCGAGGCACAACAACGAGTTTAGGAGGGTATACATACACCTCTTCCCAAATAGAGGATGCGGTCCTCACTGAACAAAAGCAAGGAATACCCCTAGAGCAAGAAGGTGATATAGCTCCTAACCACACCCTCCTCTCATGGATGAAAAGGGATGAAGCGGTGTTCACTTATGAAGCATCCACATCGGAGACCCCAAAAGTGTAGCCTGACTATAAGACCCAATCAAAGAGAAGGTTCATAGGTGAGTTGGTCACTCCGCAGCCTAGGAGTATTCCGAAAAAACTCTCTAGCCCTTCTACATTTTCTCTAGAGCCTCAAGTGCAAAAATAAATTTCTATCACGAAGGAAAAGGATCAAAATCCTCCCAATCCATCACCAATCAATGTGGTAGAACAATTGATGAAATATTCTGCTAATGTATCCCTCTAGGATATCTTAGCCATTCTAGAATAGAATTCATTTCTACAAGAGGCCCTACTGAAGGATGCAGTTGCACAACCAAAAAAAAAAGCTTTTGGAAGGACCATCGATGCATCACCTCCATCCAAAGTTCTTGTGAACACTGTAGAGGAGGCTCTAATAGAGGAAAAAGGGGAAAACCCAAAACCTAAACACTTCTTACTAAATCTCATTGTAGGGAAAAAACTGTTGCACAACTCCATGATTGAATCTAGTGCCAGTACCACAGTCATGCCCAAGTAGATAGTTGAAACCTTAGGACTTAGCAATGAGCCCCTAAAAAGAGGAGTTATGCAGCTGGATGTGAACATAGTCAAAATGGCGGGCCTTATTAAAGACCTCCCTTTAACATTGTTTTCCTATCCTAGCATCATGGTGCTGCAAGATACCATGGTCATTAATGTTCCCCCCATGTTGAACCTTTGTCTATCACAAGAGTTCATGACAAATATAGGTGGATACCTTTCTTTGGATTGGTCTCACGTAATTCTTAGGACTAAGAACAGAGCCAAGATGAGGATTGTATAAAAATCCCTACATTCAAAGCATGTGGCTGGTGAAGCCATGATCAACTACAAAGGTACCCATACTCCTCCCATAATAGAAGAAACCAAATCTACCCAAATCTTGTATACTAAAGAAGAAGCCATCAGTAGCAAGCAACAAGGAGAGGAAGCGACAGAAGACAAAGTCGGTTCCGAAGAAGTTTTCTTGAACAACTATGGAGATACCAATCCTTTTTATAATTATCATGCTACCAGTTTGGGAACCTACGCCATCTATAAGGAAGATCAAGAGTTGTCAAATATAGCAAAGGAATCTACAACCTAGAAAAAATTAGAGCTACGGACATTGCACTTTGATAGTGCAAGATGCAAAGTAGGCGTAGGTGTCGGGATATGCCTAACATATCCAAATAATGAGCAGATTCTCAGATATTTCTACTTTCAATTTGTCTACTCAAACAATGAGGCCGAATATGAGTGTCTTATGTAAGGGTCGAGCCTTGCAAAGCACATGGGAATTAGACAAATCAAGGTGTTTAGGGATTTTGAACTTATAATCAATCAAGTCAAAAACACTTCTATCGCAAAAAATGTGTGCATGTGATCTTATAGGCGTAGAGTATGAGACCTCATTGAAAGCTTCGAAGCTTTTAACATTCATGTGGTACCAAGGGAGAAAAATTCAACTACTGATCACATGGCAATGGTAGGATCTCAATTCGATATTGTTTCTGACTTGATGGAGAATGTACACTCTATACGGGTAATCATCCAACCATCCATTCTAGATAACGATCATAGCTAGAAAGTATTCGAAAGTGATAAACAAATTTCCTCATTCATTCAATAGTCAAGAGAGTTTTCTGATCAGCTCCAACCAAGGATTGAAGAGGCATATGAAGGACATATCATCTTATTATGATCAACAAACTTCCGAAGGGGCTGGTCACACTCTAAAATCTGTTTGACTATGACAACTCAAGAAATAATAGGAGGAAATTTGTGGCAAACCAACTAGATTATGCTTACCTTGAGGTCAAGGGTGGAAGAAAACTAAAAGTTGGAAAAGAAGTCCCATAGCATGAAAAAGATAGGCCAATACACTTCTACAAAGCATACAAATGTGTCATAACATGGTCTTATGACAACCTCAAAGGGTATGATCCCAACATCATTCAACATACCATAGAACTCATGGAAGGCACTAAACCTGTCCGAAAAAAGCAATGACCTATCAATCCAAATATTGAAGCCCTCATGGCACAAGAGCTAGGGAAGTTGATCCATTCAAAGATCATGTTTCCAATCAAATATAGTACTTGGGTATCTAACCTTGTGCTTGTTTGAAAAAATAATGGAGACATTCATCTTTGTGTAGACTTTTATGACCTAAACAAAGCATCATTAAAACATCATTATCCGCTGCCTTCCATGGAATCTATTCTACAGACCATGGTAGGTTCAGAAATGTTCTCTCTACTAGATGGTTTCTTGGGTTATAATTAGGTCTGCATTAAAGAAGAAGACCAGTATAAAGCCACTTTCACCACAAAATCGGGAACATTCGCATAACCAAAATGCATTTCAACCTATCAAATGTGGGAGCTACCTTCCAATGAGAAATGGATACTGCCTTCAGTGAAATAATCAATAATATTATCCTCATCTATTTAGATAGGTTAACTATGTTTTCCAAATCCAAAGATGACCATTTTGATCATTTGGAGATGGTCTTCAAAAAATTCCAAGAGTTCAAGGTATCCCTAAACCCCAAAAAGTGTGTTTTCGGCATACCACAAGGCAAGCTACTAGGGCATGTAGTGTCCAGAGATAGGATTGCTATTGATCTTGAAAGGGTAAAAATGACCAGAGAGTTGCCCCTTCAAGTCAACAAAAAGGGAGTTCAGTCCTTTTTTGGGAAGGTAAACTTCATAAGAAAATTCATCTCTGATTTTACAGGAACAATCTGGCCAATCACCTTGATGTTAAAAAAGGACCAATTATTCAAATGGATGAAGGAAGCAAATGAAGCCTTTGAGAAGGTAGAGGATGATATTTCTTTAGCCCTTGTGCTGGTAAATCTAGAATTGTCCAAATACTTTATGATGTATGTTTTTAGAAGTGAGACAAGCATTGCAACTGTTCTGACCTAGAAGGACAATGAAGGAAAGGGAGAATATCCAATAGCTTTTCACTCTCAAAACTTGAAGGAATATGAGGCGAACTAAAACTTCATCGAAAGACAAGCATTCACAATTGTAAAGGGACTCAAAAAAATTTGACATCTGATATGTTACAACAAGGTGATCATTTATGTCGCACACTCTTGCATGTGCAAATATATTATGGAAGGTGAAATCATTGAAAAGAGGGCCAACTAGATCACTAAGATCCTAGAATACGACATCGAAGTCAAGCCTACAAATACTATCAAAGGAAGAGGGCTTTGTGAATATTTGGTGGACAATGAAGAGATAGAAACAGAAGCAGAGGAAGCAAAGCAAATGGAGTTGATCCTAGTGAATGATCCTAAAAGGGTAAAAGCAATCATAGAGCTGCTCCTTCTAGTCAACAAAAAGGGAGTTTAGTCCTTTCTGGGGAAGGTAAAATTTGTAAGAAAATTCATCTCTGATTTTGTAGGAACAATCTGGCCAATTACCCTAATGTTAAAAAAGGACCAATTATTCAAATGGATGAAGGAAGCAAAATAATCATTCGACAATGTAAAGGATGCTATTTATTTATCCCATGTGCTGGTAAATCCAAACTATTCCAAAGACTTCATGATGTATGTTTTTAGTAGCGAGACAAGCATCACAACTATTCTGATGTAGAAGGACAATGAAGGAAAGGGAGAACATCCAATAGCTTTTCACTCTCAGAACTTGAAGGAATATGAGGCAAACTACAACTTCGTCAAAAGACAAGCATTCACAATTGTAAAGGGACTCAAAAATTTATGACATTTGATATGTTACAACAAGGTGATCATTTATGTCGCACACTCTTGCATGTGCAAATATATTATGGAAGGTGAAATCACCAAAAAGAGGGCCAACTAGATCACTAAGATCCTAGAATATGACATCGAAGTCAACCCTACAAATACTATCAAAGGAAGAGGGCTCTGTGAATATTCAGTGCACAATGAAGAGATAGAAACAGAAGCAGAGGAAGCAAAGAAAATGGAGCTGATCCTGGTGAATGAATCTGAAGCTGAGGAATGCTGGCTAACAGATAGGACTAGATTTTTGCATGCTAGCAAATATCCGTTAAGTCTTCCTTCATAGAAAAAAGGTTCTACCGATTACAAAATAGCGGGTATGCATGTATTGAAGGTGTTCTTTTCATGAGAAATTTCAATGGTGTCTTGTTACGATGTGTCATTATGGAGCAAGTAAGGAAAATTATTGACACATTCCATAGTAGCCTCGAAGGCAAACACTTCTTTGCAAAAGCTACTGCTATCAAAATATTACATGCTCGATACTTCTAGCCCATGCTATTCAATGAATCCTACAACATGATAAAGGCCTACAAGGAATGCCAATTCTACGCATGGAGGAGAAAAACTTCCGCTATGCCCCTTAATCCAATAGTATCTGATGAAAAATTTGCGTAATGGGGGCGAGAATTCATAGGAATTGTCAATCCAACCTCCAACATCAGCCATAAGTGGATCCTAATAGCCACCGACTACTTCACAAGATGAACTGAAGCCCTACCCTTGGAGAACGTAACCAAATGAAAAATTGTGGATTTTCTTGAGGGGCTGGTAACAAGATTCGGCCCACCAATGAACATCATCTCAAATAATACCAAAGAATTCCTAGGCTCTAAGGTATGTCATTTTGTTCTTATGCATGGCATATTCCTAAAAAAATCATCAAACTATTACCCGTAGGGGAATGGCCTGGATGAGTCAACTAATAAGAATTTAGTTTGACTCATTAAAAAGATCAGGTCCAATAATGAGAAGGAGTGGCATAAGAATCTTTGAATAGCATTATGGGCAGACCATATAACTCCCAAGCAAGCCTTAAAGACTTCATCATATGAGTTGGTCTATGGGAAAGAAGCAGTGTTGTCTATCTCTATAGAGATACCTGCTCTACAGCTACTCAAGTCTTTAAGGATTTAAGAGAATGGAGCTATGGAATTTTGGTTGGCCGAATTACTAGAGGTGCAAGAAAAAAGGGAGAAATCCCTAATATCCATGACTAAATGCCAGTAGGTGGTTAAGAGATGGTTCGAAAAAAAGGCTTCAGACCAAGAGCTAAAGTGTGGAGACTTGGTACTAAAATTCAATGAAAGAGCTGTAAAGCCTGGTGAACATGAAAATTTGACAAGTTGTGGGAAGGCCCTTTCAAAATAATTCAATGAAAATAGAATAATGCATTTGACTTGGAAAACATGGAACAAGAGCCCATGGGAATTCTGGTCAACGAAATTCACTTAAAATTGTTCAATTAGGTTGCAATTCTTTATGCAGGTGTAAATATGTAAAAAGTGTAATTAGTTTTCTTTTCATGTTTTGTCGGTCGGTTCTTTCTACACATTTTTCATAGTTACGAGAGGCAAGAAAATTCATGGGGTCCAACATAACAAAACATGGAAAATTTATGTTACTTAGGTTGCAGAAATTAAATCCAGATGTAAAGGATTTAACCCATATGCCGAAAACATAAAAATAAAAATAAGGAGGCTTAACATAAGAAAGTATATCTGTTATATATATACTATGATAAAACATTATCAAAATGGCTCTACGGCTGAGCATTCCAAGGTGTAATCATATACATGGCTTCATTACATACATATATGTGAGCCTTCTTTTAGGCATATATACATAGGGAAAAAATGCATATTAGACTTCATATCTCGACATTACAAGTATTGTCTTCATCAGTTGGGACATTGTTAGGAGCAGTGGGAAGATTTTTCAGGAGCAATAGGACCTATAGTAGAAGCAGCATCAACATCCATAATGAGTGGTGGAGGAAATATAAGGTTCCTGAAATCGGTGTACCAATCCACATCGTAGAACAACACAACATAAAATGGCATGCACGGGTAGCCTTATCATGATGCTCTGCATGTGACTATAATCAAAAACCACTTAGGAATGGAACCTAGGGTACCACCACATCTTCTTTAACATGCTTTCTTAGGTCACTCGCAAAAGCAAGTTCCAGGCCATACACCACATTGCTCACTACGTCACCAAGTCCTCCAAAGTACCTTTTCGGAAAAATCTGAAGTGCTAAACGAAGAATCATAGATTTTGGAGCCTGAGCATTGAGTAGTGAAGCAACAAAATGGGAGGTGATATCAGTGTTTGCCCAACATTTATCCTTATAATCAATATAGTCTCTGTCTAGGACCCATTTGATGGCTATGATGGCTAGCGAATATATGTTCTTTGTCATACATTTCAAACACCTACTCTAAATCTCCCCCAGAAAAGTTGTTTGAGATTTGTTGAACACTAACCTAATTGGAGTGTTCATTATAACAACCTTTGCTAAGGGCACCTAGGTCTAGCGCTATGCAAATTTTAAAACCTACTTAGCCAACCAATGCTACTTCCACTAAATCGCTAAGTATGATTCCACTGCAGTATTAGGGCTTATTTATAGAAATAGCCGAGGTAGCTTGCATACTAAGCATAATGGTAATTAAGTGCTTACTCATAAATCCCACAAAAAGGCCAACTCAATATTCTAGCCTGGTTGCACCTACAAGTATGAATTACTGCATGCAAACTTGAGTAGTGGTAATAAATTAAACATAAATTGTGGCAGTCCCAAGTGATGGCTCAGACGAACAAAGGGTAGGTGGCATGAGACAAACATTTTCAAGCCTCTAGGGGTGAATGCATATCTTTTCAAAGTACTCATTGTGATTTGAGCTTGAACATGCTTTGAAAGATATTAATTTCTAAAGCAGACGAGGAGATGATAGGTATTGTATTGGTGGCTCAATTTCCTATGAAAAGTCATGCCGAAAGGACGCTATTACCAATAAAATTATGAATCACTATCTTTTCAAAAGAGGCAAGTAGCTTATCTCGTGTAAGCAAGGAGGCTAGTAGTGCATGTTGAATTAAATGAAAAACATAACCATTATCTACCTGATTGAATGCAAGAAACCAAAGAAAAGCCAAGTTTCACATGCAAAAGGAAGGACATAGCATAAAAACTTCTTCAATGCACAAAGAAAATTAAGAAGAACATGGCCATCAAGGAAACCATGTGTGGTATAGTTTGCAACAAAAGGAATTGAAAACAAATAATTGTAGAGAATTCATTGCCCCGGTATTAGACCTAAAATGAAAGGCTTCCTAGTGTTGAAATTCAGAACCTTGCGTCACATTTTAGGTTCCATTTATACCAATTCAATGTGCTTTCTAGGAAAATAATTTGCAAGGGATGGCGACCACTCAAAGTTCTCAAGCATAATTGAGGGAGCATGAGCACAAAGCTTATTTAATGTCAGGTGTGTAGCACCAAGAGCCTACATCTTTGGGAACATTTCTTGTGCCTCACCTGGAATACCAGAAAAGCCAACCTAAGTAAAAACTCGAGTTGTAGAGAAGAGGAGCCTTAGCAACAATAAGAAGAAAATTAAAGAAGAGTGGGAGAACATTTATGACCCCATTCTTGCAAAGAATCCTAAGTCACTTAGGGAGGCGGCTTGTGAAAGGATGAAAAGGCATAGTGACCCAAATTCTTTGGTGCAAAAGTGTTCGTACAGTGGGCTTCCTCAATATATGGTCCCATTTGTACACCACTACCCTGAATTAGTTGATGAGGCCATAAAACACTTCAACCCAGAAACCAACACCATCGAAGGCTGAGAGTTAACTATGAACATATCCAAAGAAGCTATCTAGAATATGCTCTGCATCTTGGAGCAAAGCTTCAAAGTGCAAAAAGTGGAATCATTCACCCCAGCAAAAGGAGAGTCCTATTGGAGGAGCAGAGACCTCATAATGATTTTTTACAACATAGAGACACAAAGGCCCAAAGAGAATTAGAATAAACCAATGCATCTATCCCAGTGGTGCTTAGGAGTTTTTATGATGACACGAAGGATACATTCTCAATGATGGCATTCATTTTTGGACTAGACTCAGACAAGGAGGTCTAGGAGTTTCAGCTAGGTTTGGGCTTCCATCTATGAAAACAACATTCCTTCTTTTGGTATGATTTCACTGAATTTCTCAAGCAAGAGATGCTTAGCCAAATAATAGAATACAAGCTCCAATGAAGGTTTAGGTTCCCATCCTTCCTCGCACACATATTTTTGCATCAGAATCTTGACTTCTTCCAAAGGCATTTTGAACTCTCCATCTTTGATGAACACCAGAGGAGAAATATAGATTCCACATGGACTCCCCTTCTCTTTGTGACATATGATTATTACGTATTTTCAGACCTTTTCTTATATCTGATTTTGTAGGATTTAAGAGGAGACAACGCTGTCTTACGGTTTAGCTCAAACCAAACTGAGTTCATGCAAAATAATTTTCCAAGATGCAACTAGTTTATGGGCAAGGACTTCACATTTTTCTAATTGCGCAGTTTCATCAGAGAACCCTTTCGGCTTCCTTCATGTCTTACAGACTAGGTATTGGCTCTAGATGTTTTCTACCAAGTTTCAATCATTGATGACACCTTTTGCAGTAGGAAGGAACAGAAGAAAGTATTTTTAGATCCTCTGATAAGGTTCAAAACTATAGTCATGGCTAAAAGGAAGGCTCACGACATTTTGGAGGTGAAGCTCCCTCATTTAGGGTTGGTATGGATCTATGAAAAATGGAACTACAACCCTGACAATGACTTGCCAAAAAAATATGTCAAGGTAACGCACTATCCCCGACCTTACTAGGAAAAGTGTCGGAATCTAGTATTGGATGTAGATGAATGTATTATTGACCTAGCTTACATTCCTACCGAGGATGGTCACCCACCCTGGCTAAGATTATACTACCCAAATGAGCCTTATAATAAATCAAGAAGTATGGGAATTACCCTCTGCAATGACCTGCTGAATAATTACAACTAGATGGAGGAGAAGATCAATGATTTTTGGATATACCACCAAGAGACCTAGAAAATTGAGTCTCCCCATAATAGCCTGGAGATGGATGGCAGGTTCAAAAAATTATGGAACAATGAGCATCCAAATTCTGGTGAGAGCCCTTAAAAGGATTCTAGTTTAGAAGAAGTCGAGTCGCAGTTAGATGAAGGGGCTCAACCAGAAATAAAAATACAGGTGGCATGGAAAGCGGGGAAGGAATTGAAGCAACCTATTAAGGTTTCCTCTAACATATGATTCAATATATCAAATGCGAGGTCTTCACTGACTTGCACTTGGACAACGAGGAGAACCTTGGCAGCCTCACCAAAATAATTTGAAACTGTAGTGGTTGGTAACTCACCACCGGCAAAGCGGCAGCAAACCAAGGAAATTTTTGGAGAGTTTTCACAAGACCAAAGTGCAAGAGAAGAGCCAAAAAAATTCCAAGAACTGCATCCATTCGCACTGTAGGTATCTTTCACCCCCTCTTATATGGTTCTGCAAACTATGGTTGATCTCGTTGTGTCCACAACTCCTCTTATTTCATGCACCGACCAATGTATTTCGCCCTTTGCTTCAATGATCACTGGAGGCTTCACATATTTCTCTCATGCTACCCCATTTTCCTTTACTCCTCCATGGAACCTCACACCTTTTTCCTTTTCCCATTCCACATCCCAAGGTGTCACACACTTTTCTCAAGCTACCTTCATAGATACATCACTTGCCATAGCAATAATGGATCTGATCCACTCTTCCCAATAAATGGAGGCCTTCACGACTCTGCTTCTTTCAAGTCCTCCTAATCCGCAGTTCAGTTAATAGAGTATCCCACCTTTCTCCCCTCAGACGGTCAAAATTCCAAAGAAGAAGTCACCCGAGACTGATGTCCTTTCATTCCCTTTCTCCCTTCCTCCCAGTGCACCTTTCATATGCGGACTCATCAAATCGCTCGTGAAATTCCTGTCAAAAGGCGATAAAACTAAACAAGCATGAGCGGTCAGAACCTAGACGAGAAAAGCTAAGGATGCTAAGAGACCAGCAGAGCCAAAGATGCATACTATTTTCCATGAGGCTCAGTAGTCGCTAGACTTTGCAACTATGTTCTCGACTGTCATCAAACTGCAAGGAGAGATGCAACTAAATAATTACAGCATGTACACTATGGGGCTCGACCTAAGCATAGCCCAACCACGGGACAAAGTGGAACTCATGGAGGAAACACAATGGGTAGTGACCACCGACTTTCTCAAGTCCAGTTGTCAGCTCAAGAAAAAGGAAGAAGAACTAAAAAAACCTAAAGGATAGGGTCAATGTCTTTCTTTCCAAGGAAAAAGCTATGGAGGCTTAATTTAAGCACCTATCACAATAGAGGGAGATGAAAAAGTAAAATATCTTAGAAGAATTAGTGAAGCTTCAATCACTCAACCCTAATCTTGTTGCTAAGTTGTAGCAAAAGAGCTAGAATTATCAAGACCAATTGGAAAAATTGGGGCTTGAATTGCAATGGAAAGATGAAGGGTTTCATCTTTTAGAAATGCAAGTGCAACAAAAGGATGCTAATTTTCAAACCCATTGTTCTCAATTGGAGAATGAAATTGTGGAACTTAGGTCTATAGTGGAGCAAGAAGCGACAAACAAGCAGCGAGCCAAAGCTAGCTGGCTCACAAAATTGTGGAGCTTGCAAGAGAAACTAACCACAACAAACCAAAGGGTTGTAGAGCTCACACATGATATAGAAAAAAGGAATGAGGAGATCACCCTATTGAAGGACTCGGCCTTTTCCTCAACCAATGAAATGAACCTTCTTTAGATAGCCCAACAATTGCATATTTCATATTGGGAAAGAGTGAAGACCTTTTGCCTAACTCTATAGCCAACACTCTCATTTATGGTGAAGGAAACAGATCTAAGTAGAAGGGTTCATGAGGCGATCATACAATTTCCTCAGTCCATTGAAAAAAAGGTTCTAGAGGTAGAGAAATTACTAAACGGGTTATACCAAGTCCTAGATGATGTCTTGTAAAATGTAGGGATTGAGGACCGAAGGGCCACTACTAAAAAAACCAGTAGGGTCATCCACTTCCACAAAGTTATTCTTCATGTCGGTGAATGTGTCACTAGACTGGATCAAACCATGAATGGCATTCAGGCCAGGTTATCCCACCTAGTTTAGATGGGCTTACCTTCTTTGTTCCTTGAGGATGAGTTAGTAGCCACAGTGGATCATATTATAGCAAGGATCGAGGAAAAGCAATAGGATGTGTCTACCTTTTAGGATTTTGAGAACATCACTCAGTTGATTGCACGTCTTCTATTTCAATGCGATTCATGGGCTAATATATCATCAGTGCTACCTTACAAAGAAGTGATCAAGCTACATGGAGCATAGGAAACTTTGTGTGACTTATCACTTCCATCTAAAGATGAATGGTTGCCCCTTTAGGCCGCCCCCTCCAGGCTCTGATCGCGTTGTCTGATGGATAAGTCTCTGGTCTATAGGCCAAATATTTTTTAGGTTCCTCATTACACAAGCGAAACACCCCTGATGAGTTTCCAGAAGCTATGAACTTAAAATTCCCAAGCTCCCTTTGGGTGAGTTTTTGCGAAAGTATCGGCCATGCTTCTATAAGAAATAAGCAATATCGAGCTCATTTGCATGAAATATTTTGTGAATGTCACCATGTTTCAGCCAAGCACTCTTCACAAGGTTTCCTTTGATTGCTTTTCAAAAAGCTTTCACCAGGCTTCCACGTGTCTATTGTTCACAATATTTTGTTCCTCTTTACATCGCTCCCCTTTCAGGACCCAACTACACACCACATAGCTTCATCTCGAGCATGTTTTTCGGTGGGCCCCACCCTCAGAGTGGTATGCAAGAGACCACCACATTTCTTCATAGCGCACGTTCTTCATCTTCGATCAAGGGAACGATAAACATTGGGCCTTGACTACTTGATGTATGAACTTCTAAAGAATTTGTTGTAGGAGGAATCTAGGTAGGCGACAACCTTTCAACAACTACCATGTTCTGTAACTTCCGCCATGATTGGATTGCATTTGTTAGTGTTCTGGTCTATTGGGACCACTATCATCATTCACAGGGGATGTATCCGGGCCTTGAATGTCCTCATTTCATGGCCCGAATCTTTTCGGTTGTAACGGCCAAAGGGAAAATCATTGCTAAATGCATCATTTCTCATAATGGAAGCATCTTTTTTGTTACTTTCTCATTAGGCTGGGTTTTCATTATATATACTACTTCTTATTTCGAAGCATGAGTTCCATTTTTAGTTCAAATTGGGAAAAGGAATTGATAGAAGAACCAAGCCTTTAATTTCTATATTAGATTATCATAAAGAACTCAAAAACTGTGCCATTGTTTAGCCTTTTTCTGTTTTCTTTGATACTTGATAAGTTTTACTGTGTCATTATTGTACTAGATGTTTCATTCCCAGACTTCTATAAATTAATACAATTTTGTTGGTTTAGATCATGTCTTGGACTCTTCTTTCTAGTAAAAATGTATGAAGTTATTTTACGTCATATAATGAATCACTCAGGCTTCTATTTTTATTCTGCCATTCTAAAATGCAATAGACTACCCACGGGCCCTTAAGTCGTATCCCCAAGATAGATTTACCATGCTGACATCTAAATCTTGGTGTATCGCCTTAGTTAGATGCCTTTATTTTATATCATCTTCTTTTTCCCATTCCAAAACCCCAGTTATATAAGAAGGCAACTTCTTTAAAAATCTGGAGGTTACTCAATTTGGTGCAATAGGTCCCCCCTAAAACTAAGTTTCCCACAAAGGGTTGTTACCTTGTCAATTTTTGGCATCAACAAATACCCTTGCATTTTCACACTTGTTTGGGCCTACCTTGCTTTATTTATCCTTTTTTATGTCTTAATTAGCCCTATTTTGCATCCACAAGCCTAATAAACTACATTTTTTTTCTGGCTAATCCCAAAAATCATCAAAGGAAAATGATCAATTAATCATTTTGTTAATATGTCCCTAATTTTAGGGTTGCGACTAAAACACAACCTAGGGCATATTAGTCCCCCAAGGGTCTTGGGACCCTGATTTTGAATACACCTAAGAAGGTCCCTTTTTGGAGTCTATGCCCCAAGATTTGAGCCTCGTTACTAAGACACGACCTAGGGCATCTTAGTCCTCCTTGGCTTAATTTCTGGATTTAATTTCAAATTATTGTAGTATTTAGCCTCCTTTAATTAATATTTTCCTATGTCGGCTTGGTGGAATGTAATTTCGGGATATTAGGCATAGATAAGTATAAATACAAGGTTCACTCACTCAATTTAATTAGAGGCAAGATATCCAAGAGCATATCTAAGCAACAAAGGAACTTGAGTATTCATTCCTAATAGAAAATTGAATTCAAAAGAGCATTCAAGAGTAGTTCTTCAAGAATTTTGGAGCCATCATCTAGATTGAATGAATCATAGCAAAAGAGATTCTTGCATCGTGTTTGTTTTTGTGCTAACATTTGTGATGTAGGGTTTTGATTCCAGCAAAAAATTCAAGTCAATATCTATAAAGCATTCAAGTGTTCCAAGATCTACATCGAAGCTAGCCATTTCACACAAGTTTGTAGACTTTACAAAAAGGTTTAGGTGAATTGTAACATTGTATGTTGTCCATTCATCATTTCCCTTCATTATTCTATTTCATTTCAATGTTTAATTACCAATAAGGGATTTGACCAAGGAAAACCCCTATTTTCTAACAATCAATAAGTTTTTCCTCTCTTTTATGCTTGGGGTTGTAGATTTAGGTTGAAGACTTGAAGATCATTTAGAGTGCAAGATTGCAAAGTTGCATGAAAAATTTGTTATCTTCATGAAAACTCACCTATAGGTCAGATCTAGAAGTTTCAAAACTTGAGATCTGAGGGGAAGCAAGTGTAGACCTTGGAGCCTAGGATCACATTCAAAGTTTTCAAAAATCAAGAATGGGACTAATATTCCACCTAGGGATTCTTAATCCTCCAAGGGGTATTTTTCTGAGATTCTTTGAGATTTTTTTTGAGATCTAAAGATTTTGCATCTACCCTAAAATATAGCAATGAGACTAAGACAATAGTAAGGATGTCTTTGTCCTCCATAGAATATTTTGATACATTCTTTGCATTTCTAGAATCCTCATCACATTTCCAAAAAACCTAGGTACACACATCCTATCTTTCTATTACATAATTTCATTATTTGCATCCCTCATTTAGCTTGAATAACTAGGTTTTGTAGGTTGAATACTTATTTGTCTTTTCCAAGCATTTTCTTGGTGGTGAAACCATAAAATCTCAAAGAACCCCCTTCCTAGGTCCTCCTAATTGAAAATTGACTCACCTTGCGAGGTTGATAGTCAATTCAAATAGGGTTCTTAGGACATTATTGAATGACCTAGAGAAATAGGTGGCCATTCACTCACCTCATTTTTCAATGATTCATTTTGGTGAACCTAACCTTATTGAGCATACATTTTTTGATTTCGAGTCCATAAAAGTTTTAGATCTAGATTTCATTCATTACATCTTGCATTAGTGAAAGTGCATCTAGGGTTCTTGCTTATTGCATTAGTGAAATTGCATCTAGGGTTTCTTTCATTTGCATTAGTGAAACTGCATAGAAGTGGCATTTTACTTTCTTGCATTATTTCATTTCATTGAAAAACTCAAAAGTGCATTGTTAATCATTCCAATTGCATTTAGACACATTGTTATTGCATTGAAAATTGAAAAAGGTGCATTCAACTTTGCATTCAATTGCTTGTTATTAGTTACTTTTCCTTGCATACATTTCCATAGTCTTTTGTTTCCCAACATCAAGTCCCTGAATAGGCAGCCTATGAGCACTATAGACAATCAAGAATTTTTTGTTTTTCTAAAAAACCCTCTACTAGGACTAAAATGCGCTTCATGGCGTCCTAGTCCCTCTCAGGTTTTTTAGCTCAAAACCCTCTATTTGCTTCTTGTTTTCTATTTTAATCCCTAGAAATTCAAAATCTCATCAAGAGGAACACAATTCCCTTATTAACATCTTAGTCCCTATTGACTTTGACTTTACAGTTTTCAGGACTTGAAATTGTTGTTCTATGTTTCTCTTCATTGCTTTTAGGTTTTTGTGTCAATTTGTAGAGTTGTTGTTGTTCTATTTTGTTTCATTTCAAGTGTACTTGCAAGCATAGGATATTGTGTTCATTGCACTTTCCTTGGTTTATCCCTTGTATGAGATATACTACTTGGTGTTTTACTACTAATATTGTGGTTAGACAAAGTGTGACAGTCATGGCATCCCACTATAAAATAGTCATTGTGGATCTAGGGTTATCATGCTCTCTTACTCCTAGTGTTTGTATTAGTTCACTATCTATAGACCATACCTTTGATACATCTTTTTACATGCCTACCTTACCCACAAGTACTATTCCAAGTGTTAAAATAATGATTGACAATATTCCTCAAGAAAACATAATGAAAATACATGAAGACCTAACCCATTTACAAGATAGTATGAGTACTAAAAAAATTTCCAACATTGTTACACCTACCATAGATAGTCTTCATTGCATGATGGAAAGTGATGAAGGAATAAAATTTTTGCATACCATAGCTCACATATTTTGAAAACATCTTCCTTCTACCACTAGTGGTTCTCAAGCTTCAAACAATGTGCAAGCCCAAGGAGGAAATCAAACTCCTCCCCCTTCAACCATAGTATATATTCCTACCTATACAACTCCTCAAGTGTACACAACGATGTAAAAAACTAGCAATACCCTTCCTACCTCACACATTTCCACTAGTTCTCTATATACCTATGTGGCATATAATATCATACCTCCTCCGACAAGCAATCCATTAACTTGTCCTTCCAACACATACACAACACCACCATATTCACCTCCATCTCAAACCACAAGTAATGGCACTATCATTAACCACCTCTTACATAGCCTTTCATCCATTCAACATCAAGTTTCCACCATAAATCAAAATCAAAATCATCCACCTTCATACTATGCCAAAACCAACCCATTATCCTTGGAGATATAGATAACTCTGGTGCCACAAGGTACAATGATCCCTAGATTTCAGAAATATGGAGGGAAGGGAGATCATGCTAATCATGTAAATTCCTTTACTACTTTATGTAGTGACTTTATCCTTGAGGAATTGTTTTTGGCTAAACTCTTTCCCCGATCCTTGAAATACATTGACTTGGATTGGTTTTTTGCATTACCCAATAATTAAATTCATTCATTCAATGAACTTTTTGAAGCCTTTTTAACCATTTCCAAGTGCATATGGTTCCTAAAATAACATTATTTGATTTGATGAGATGTAAGCACAATGAGGGTGAAATAGTCACTGACTATTTCAAGTTACCAATCTCTTTATCCCCAAATTAGTGTGAAGGTTCCTGATTCTAACCTCCAAAATATGTTCATATAAAATTTACAAAGAAAAATATGAGAGAAGCTTACAATGATGAAATTCCCTTCCTTCATACACCTATACACTACCCTTCATGATTATCAGAATTCTGTAGGTAGTAGTGAATTAAAAACCACTTCTACCCGTCTTGAAAATTTTGAATCCTCAAACCAAAACACCTACCAACCTTTTCGAAGAAATTTTTTTTTTCCTTCAACTAAACCCTACCTCCGAACCAACCAACAAGTTGATACTGTTGACACAAATTTTTGTATGTACCAGCAGTCTTATGGGAAACTTAGCTATTGGGGGACATTGTGCATTGGCTAAGTGACCTCTGGGATTTTATCAAAGTTGGCTCTTCATTTAGTGGGGAGAAAAAGGTTAGAAAGATAGCAAGAATGTAAAAAAAAACTACACTAAAAGCGATGCACCAAGATCATAGATGAATTTCAACAGAACACAGTGCAAAATGCAAGGGCCCAAACCACTAAAATGCTGTTAACTAAGTTATTTTTCTCAAAAATATTTATCACATAAAAATACCCTCTAATTTTGCCTAATACAATCAAGCATAACTTTATCTAACACAGAGGAGTCGAAGGAACATAATCTACATTCATTGAGCTATGAAAGATTATAGAAGTTGAAGAAAAAACATTCATACGAAAAGAAGATAACAACGCAGACCAATAGTTCTAACAAATGCTTGAAAATAGGAAAGCCAAATTCATTTGGCATAGTCCGAAGACTTTGAATTTAAAAGAAAACTATTACAAAATGCTTTCTTCCCAGTGCTTGGGAGTTTTTGCAAAACTTAATCAACAACCTAAATAAAAGAAACATGGCCCTATTTATTGGCCAACCCACCACCTGAAAAATGCATTGAGAGAAGAGAAGACCATGAGCAAAGACCGACGGCTCAGATCAACATGAGACGCCATAGCCAACATTGATCGGCCATCAAAATTCCAATGAAGCCAAGACTTGGAATGGAAAACTACACAACAACAAGATTGAACACACGACACCATGACAAGAAGCATGGCAGTAGGGGAGTACAAAAGGTCCGGTGACATTTCCAAGGTAACTAATATAGAAAAATCACCACGTGTCACCCAGATGAAGCCTGACAGAAAGTCGAAAAGGTTCTAGTAGAAAGCCTCAAGAGGGAGCCATGTGGAGCGCTCTGAGCAAATTAAAGTACAAGGCAGGACCAACTCAGAAGATAGCCAGAGAGAGCCACACGGTGTGCAGATGGAGACTGCCAAAAAGCGAAGTGAAAGAAAAGTGAAAAGCTTCACGAGGAAGCCATGTGGAGCGCTCCGAGGGCAGTAAGCATTTGAAAACTAAGGCACAACCGCAAAGGTAAATATAAAACTATAAAGGCTTTGGAAATTCTTTGTTGAATAGTTTGGCGACTCATAAGGGCATTTCACTTGTGGAATGAAGAACCTCAAAAACTTTGGTTCAGCATCCAAAATGCTCACAACCTCGAGAGGGCGGCCTACAGATTGGTCCATACTTCATTTGACGGTGCGGAGAGAGCTCACAGATGCTCGTGAGCTAGTCTAAGATCGATGATTTCCTTGAAGGGCAATCTGCCTACTACTTTTGTCTCTAATTCTAGCTGGAAGAAGAGCTACACTAACTGATGCATGATTCCTTCTATTTCTTTGGTGGTCGAAGATTGATCAAAAGTCTAGAAGATAGAAAGGTCTTGCTTCTTCTCTTCGATCATTGCAACAATATGCTCCACACATGCTACCACTTGATCCATGATGAAGGGCAAAGGGAGGCCTCTCTGAGTCAAGCGGGAAAACTTCACCCGCATGTCATTGGTAACTTGGTTTAACTGAGCTCTACATTTTGCTACCTATTGAATGGCCTCGTGCATTGAGATGAGGCTACTTTTGCCAAAATCTACCGTCGTTCAGTCACTGATGCCCATGCCACTCAACACTTCATCTGAAGTAGTATATAACTTACCCAATAAAATTCTAGCCTCTGGAACTTTGTCAGAAGTTAACTCCTGAACCTGCTATATTGATTCACTCACTGTTCCACAGAGGCTAGCCACTTGTGCCATAAATTTTAAGGTGGGTTGAAGAGTAAGGCACAAAGCCTTCACCTTGTCCCAATATGATGCATACAACTCTTTGGAAATTTCCAATGAACTCATCTGGGGCGCAAGGGGTTGGGTCCTTAGGGTGGCCAATTATGCTTCTCTGTTGCTCAAACCTGCCTTTAACTCGGACAAGCTTCTGTCTAGCACCGCTAGCAGGTCCCTCAAATTGGAAACTTCCTTTCCTTTTCTGCCAGGGCCAATTCGGCCTGCTTAGTCTTTTGATTTTCCAATTCTAGATTGGCATTCATTTCAATAATTTCGGCAGTGGTGCTCTACCGGAGTAACTTCATTCCCTCAGTTAGTAGATCAGATTTAGCACGGAGTTTCTCCTTGCATGCTCGGCTCTACTCAACCTCTTGTTGGAGTCTCAGAATGATCTTTGTGCTCAAATCTTGCAATTCCTTGATCTGACCTTTGAAGGCACTTCTCTCCTTCTCAAGTTGTTGTATTTCGTTCTCTTGGGCTTTAAACTTGTTTACCCAGATGTCGACTTTGCCTTTGAGCTCAACTATCTAGTCATCCCTCTTCTTCACCTGCCGGCTGAGCTTGAGAAAATTAGTGGTCACTATTTTTTGGGTCTCCTCCATCAGCTCAACTTTATCCTACAGGCAGGCCTATTGTAAATCTAACCCAACAACATTCACAAAATAATCACTCGGCAGCATTTTGCCTACTGCCTTGACCACATTAGGAGTGATTTTTGCAAACATCAGGGAATTCTGACTTTCATTCAATACAGTTTGCAAATGGGGCTCCGCCTACCAGGTTGCGTCCTTCTATCTTTTTTTGCTTATCTAATTGGCACAGGCGCTCTTATTTGTGTCAACTTGTGAGAAACATTCTTGGGCAGGGATACCCAGGCCACTAGTGAAAGGGTACTCTTGAGGGACGGCCAACGGGAAAGACAGCGTACTCAACACATCAGAGGTTTTATCGGGCCTTGTTATAATTGTAGGGGAGAATGGCAGAATGAATTGGTTGCTTGAAGGAGATGATAGTGAAGTGTAGGGAAAGACTGGAGATGTGCCAAATACAGGGTTGGGCCTTGGAGATAAAAATTGTTGGCCCACAAGCCCAATACTTATACCAAATTGCATTCCAGGCATAATATGAAAGGCGGAGGATGAATGTGGGAAACCAGGAGGGGTAAGACTGGACTGCTTGGGAAATCTAGTAGTAGAGAGAATTGGCACAGATGAAAGAGCAGGGGCAGATGAAGGAGAGACCAGAGACATAGATGAGAGAGAAGATGGAGGAAAAGTTACCTGAGGCTCAAGTGGAGCCGTAGATGTGTCGAATGCTTCCTCCAGTAGCCACTCCTCCTCTCTACCGGACTCTCTGGTTTGTTGCCGCTTTTCGTCCAGATATTCATCAAGATCAACAATGACCCGCCTTCGACCGGTGGTAGTCCTTGTCCACTTTCGTGTTGATTTGGAAGAGTTGGCTAGCTCTGATGTTTGTGCGTGTGGCTCTTCTTCCTGCACAGGATACTTACTAGTGTCCTTCTCCTGCATTGGATTTTTGGCAATGACAGGGGGATTCTGAGTTACCTCCTTCTCAGATTCTGCGGCAACCTCTTCCTTTATGTAGTGTTGCATGGATGTTGAACGGTTCAGAGACATTTCAACGTCCGGATGCTCATTTTCCCAAATGTCATCAAATCTCTCATCGAGGGATACCTCGTCATGAAGCTTGTCGGCTTCTAGAATCTCCTATTGGTATACCCAGAAGGCTTGCATCTTCTCGGGCATCCAACTGAGCTTACTAAATTGGGTGACTAGGGAGGACTTGATCTTCAACTTTGGGTTGACCTTCCCCATGATGTGATAAAAATTCAGCCATGATGGTCGACCATCCACTGTAAGAAAATACTCAAGGCCTACATATCTACTTAAATTTCCTTCCTTGGCATTCCTCTGAAGGTCCCAGAATGGCTGGGGCGAATGTGGGATCTTGATGCCTACTCCCGCTAAATTATTGTCGAGATTGCAATTCCAAGAATCCTCTATTAATACCGACCCTAGGTGACCCAAATTTGAAAGGAGAATCACTGAGGTATCAATCTTTGAAGTCCTCTTTTTAATCAACAACACAGATTCAAACATGATTGGCAACAACAAATAGGAGGTTAAGTGTTTCACCCCCCAGTAATCATCATCAAGGGTACATAGCTACCTCATTGCCCCCAAGGCCAACACTCTATCGGTAAGTAAACGGGGAAGTCGTTAAGGCTCCCAGACGAAACCAGGCATGCGGAGTATGGTGAAATCCACACCAAAGAACCAATCACAGGGCGTAACCAACTTTCCCAACGAGGAATTCTGTTGGGGCGATATGTGTTCGGTCATATTTATGCCAGCTCTATTTAAAGCCTTTAGAGTTGGGGCTATGAATGAATCTGAAAAGACATAATAGTCAAAGGTTTTTGACATGATAGGGGTCCATGTCGAAACCGATTTCCTTAGGCCACCCTCATCAAAAATAGACAGGGACATGGATGTCGAAAAGTAATCTGGGTTTTGGTGCAAAATCAAGTAAGCCAAGAAACATGAATACCTGAACTTAGAGCCAACCCCAAACTCCTACAGCTGCTGCCAAATTCCATCACTGACAACTCTTCCAACATCTAGGAATGGAGCCTTGTGATTCCTTTTCAGCATAAAGGTGAGGCACATTTGAAACTCAAGAATGTGCTTGTCCGAGTCTAGACCACACACCAGTGCCAGCATAGAAGCGATAGAGGAAGACCCACCTTTCAGAGCCTTCAAATTGAAAGGGAATTTGGGCGGCACCGAACTACTCATTGGTTGATTGATCTTAGAGCGATAAAATTGTGGCCCCATTTGGAGCATTCCCCACTTTTGTTGTATTCTTTCTACTTCAAAAATCTCAGCCTTACGGGTCAAGGGAAGAGGGGCGCACAACATATCTTGAATAGCTTCAGGGCTAATGACCACCCTTAAAATATTTGTCATTGATTACCCCAGTTTCTGGGTCGAAACGTGCCACACATGCCGCCACAATTTCTGGGCAAGGGTGAACCAAAGGAACCATGTACTGTGCAAGCCCACATAACCATAGACGTTTGTGAAATTGGTCTATCATATGCTTCATTTTTTCACAGGTGGCCTCCCTAAGGCTCTTAGGACTATGAGATAACTCAAGATCAAAGACGTTATCCCAATCCTCCAAGACCATTGCCTGATCTCTATGAGGAACCGCGTTCAATATCCTCTAGTCCACCGCATGAGTGAAAGGCCAACAAGGCTTTGAGGGTATGCCTGGAGTGGCATAAGACTCCTGGTCGTAGAGTTGCACATGGGGTACATTTTTCATTTGCTCGCTTAGACTTACTAGAGTCAAGGTCTATGAAGGGTTCTCCGCAATTTCGGCCATTTTTTATATTTTCAAGAGCTTTTCTATAAACCTTCGCTAACGGTTTAGCTTTTTTGAAAATTTCTTTCCTCATGCGAATGCCTTAGTTGTTTAATCCATGGTAACTTTTTGCAATAAATATGTTCTCTGCATGCCATAACCTACCTTTTCGATCCTTGAGAAAAGTGGCCGAAAAGGGTACGTGCCAACCATTCCTACCAAGTTGCTATTATGCGTCGTCAGCTTTTATTCGTGTGAAAGGATCGCCAACCAGCCAAATTGCTTGAGCATTTAATAGAAAACCTCTCGCGTGTGATGGAGCTTGATTTTTCCTTGAAAGATGAACCAAGGCAACCTTGTCAACACCCCCTCATAGGCTGTTTGCATTAACTAATTTCAATGTTCATATAGGGCACATCGCCCAATGACCCTTTTCTAAGATTTTGCCTGCTTTGGATGGGACGGCGGTGCTTTGTGTAGACACCTAGCCTATTATTGAATAAATGTGGCAACTCCGCAGAGCAAGTTGCAAATTGTACCTATAACTTCCCATCACCTCGCAAACTGCAGCACTGAAAACCGAGGCCATGCGATACACTTGGGCTCAGTCGGTAATTATGATTTCCTTGACTGGCGAATCTTAGCCAGTCTATAAATAAGACCCTGGGCAGCATAGCAAATCACAAAATTTTCTAGCACTCCTAGCTTAGCAAGCTTTCTTTATGACTTAGCAATTTCATTTTTTAGCTAGAAAAGAAAACAACATGGAAACACTAGTAAGGCTTGTATGCAAAAAGACTAAGGCTGACTTTCTTGGAAAAATTAGATGCAGGCACCTAAAGCGCATGATAGGTGTAAAGAACCTATTGTATGTGAAGGCAATCAAGTGGGTCCTCGGAAAAGACTATGTGGAGTATGAAGAGCAATATCGGGTGAGTACTAGCATTTACTCCCAATTCGTCGCCTTGCTGCTAGACATTAGCATTTCCAAACGCAAAATATTGAAGCTGACAAAGCGGGTCTTCCCTCGATGCTACTTTGGAGGCTTGGATCAGATTGTGTGCGCAGCCCAATTTAATCATGGGATTCCCACAGTTCGCAATATTCGCCTGCAACAACTACATGGAGACATTGTTCCAACTAGGCCCTTCCTTTTCAGGTTCAAGTTGGAAACTCATGAGGAGCATCATGCCAAGGTCTGCGCAAGCTGCTACTTCCTTATGCATGTGCGCTACATTGAGCCATTCCAAAATCTTCAGTGGTACAAAGACTGAAAGAATGGTATTTCCTGATCTCTCACCACTTGTTGCCATGATTGATGGTCCTTCCCACTGATGCCTTGAGAATGAAGATGATCCCAATTTTTTCTTTTCTATGCTTCAAGCTTCGCTCTATAGCAGACCTATGTAAATGTTAACAGCAGGCGTCTGGCCCCCAGAATATATTGTAAATTTTTAGCTCTTATGAATATAATATATGTTTTTTCAGAAAACTTAGCCCATTTACAATATTTTTCTTTTATTTTTCTGTACCATTGTTGTTATTTCATTTCATTTCTTGCACTAAGAAGATCCAAAACTTAAAGCAGGAAAGAGTAATTACATATTTAAATGTACAAAAACACCACCTAGGCAGAATTAATGAAATCTTTTAAGATGTATTCCATTGACTGGAATACTCAGAGCATTTCCTTCCATATCTTCCAACTCGAAAGAGTTGAACTGTTTACATTGGGAAATTTTGAATGGCCCTTCCTAGAGACTGTCAAATTTCCCATGTTCTCCGGGCTTTGGTCCACACTCATTAAATTTAAGAACCAAATCTCCGCATTGCAAGTCTTGATCTGAAGCCCTTTTATCGAACCATTTTTTTACCACCTGCTGGCAGCTATTCATCACTTCCAGGGTGCGCTCTCTTTTCTCTTGCACCTCAATATCTTCTTAGGCGAGATTCGGTTTGCCCACAATGCTGTCTACAGGTTCCTATGCCACTCTCTTTGGTGCTCCGAGCCTATCCTTTTTATCAGCCTGATGAGGTTTTTGTTAGTAGAATCTGCGAGGCCATTCCCCTGGGGATAGTAGTTAGAGGAGTTTTTCAGGAACACTCCATACTTTAGTGTGAACTGGCTCATCTTTGAGCCGAGAAAAGCCTTAGCATTATGAAAGATGATTATTTTAGGTGGGCTGAGTCTGGCCACCAGCTCTTCAAGGAAATTAACAATCTCCTTTTTTGTTACATTTTTTAATGGCACTGCCTCTACCCACCTGGTAAAGTAGTCGGTTGCTATCAATATCCATCTATGCCCAGCTGAAGAGAAAGGGTTAATCATCCCAATGAAGTCTAAACCCCATTGAGAAAAAGGTTCTTCCACTACTATAGGCCTTAAAGGCATAGGAGCATTTTCTTTTTTTTCGACATGGAACTGACATTCCTTGCAAGACTTAATCAATGAAAATGCATTATTAAAAAGTGTTGGCCAAAAATAACCAGCACATATAATTTTAATTGTCGTGGTTCTTGCAGAAAAATGTCCTTCAATGGGGCTATTATAGTATTGATCTAATATCTTCTTGGCTTGCTCCTCATTCACACATCTTAGTAGGATGCCGTTAAAATTTCTTTTAAACAAGACAACCTCCAAAAGAACATAATTGCTATTATGTAGGTGATAGAAACATCTTTTAAAAAATGGAAGATCAATCAGATACCTTCCCGTGTGCATGAAATTTATTTTGTCATCAAGCCAGTCACTCTAAGAATTCTCTTCATTTATTAACACAAGTTTCAGAGTCTCAAGCTCTGCCACTGGTTCACTGTTTTCAACAAGATATTCGCATAGTCCCTTTCCTTTGATAGTCTTGACTAGTCTGACGTCAATATCATATTTTAGGATCTTAGTGATCCAATTGGCTCCTTTTTTCATGATTTCCCCTCCATAATGTACTCTTGCACACTAGGATGTGGCACACAAACAATCACCTTATTGTATGATATTAAATGCTGAAACTTCTTTAGCCCTTTAACAATGGCAAAGGCCTGCTTTTCCACAAACCTATATTTCACCTCATATTCCTTTAAAGTTTGTGAGTAAAAGGCAATAGGAGACTCCCTTGAATCTTTATCATCCTTCTGCATAAGCACTATGGCGATACTATTTCCACCACCAAAAACATACATAATAAAATCTTTCGACAGGTCCGGGTTAACCAACACAGGAGCAGAAGAAATAGCCTCCTTTATAAGCTTGAAATATTTTTTGGCTTCTGCCATCCATTTGAAAATATAATCCTTCTTGAACATTAAGGTAATAGGATGAACAATACCTGCAAAATCTATAATGAATTAGCTAATAAAGTTGACCTTTCCTAGGAAAGACTGCACACCCTTTTTGTTGATAGGTAATGGGAGTTCCCGGATCGCATCCACTCTTTCTGGATCAATGGCAATGCCTTCCTTGGAGACAACATACCACAATAGCTTTCCTTGGGGAACTCCAAACACACACTTCTTTGGGTTTAAAGAAATCCAGAATTCTTAGCACTTCTGAAAAACAAGCTCCAAATGATCAAAATGATCATCAGCAAATTTTGAGAATACTGTCAAGTCATCCAAATAGATGATTATAATCTTATGGATTAAATCGTTAAAGGAAATGTCCATAGCTCTTTGAAAGGTGGCCCCGATGTTTGAGAGCCCAAAAGGCATCTTAGAATATGTGTACGTTCTCCACTTTGTGGTGAATTTTTTTTTGTGTTGGTCCTCTTCCTTTAGCTAAATCTGGTTGTAGCTTGAAAAACCATCCAACATTGAGAACATTTCAGAGCCAGCTACAGTTTGTAGAATTACCTCTATTGAAGGCAGGGGGTAATGATCCTTTAAGGATGATCTATTTAAGTCTCGAAAGTTCACACATAGTCGTATATCTCCATTTTTCTTCCAAACTGGCACTAGGTTTGACACCCAAGTGTTGTGTTTGATTGGAAACACTATTTGGGATGCAATCAATTTATTTAACTCCTGTGACATGAGGAATTCTATCTTTTGGTTCATAGGTCTCTTCCTTTGATGAACTGGCTTTGCCCCTTTCAACAACTCAATTGTATGCTCGATGATTCTGGGATCATATCCCTTAAGATCATCATATGACCAGGCTACAACACTCGGGTATTCCTCGTGGAAGTGTTTTAGTCTATCTTTATTCTTTTGCGAGACTTCCTTTCCAACTTTGAGCTTCCTATCTTCCCTGATATGCAAATCAGTGTAATCGCCTTTTTTCGCCATGAGCTTCCTTTTGTCTCTTGTCGCATCATCAAAATCAAATAGGATTTCCAGTGTGACCAGGCCTCTCGAGAGCTTGTTGGATTTCAACTGGATGATTTGATCTCTGTAAGCTTTAGCGATCTTTGGTTGCAGCTGATCAACGAATACTCCAGATGATTGGAGGAATGATGCAATATTAGCGTCGCTATCAAAAACTTGCCAATCTTGATTGTTGTCGAGAATAGCAGGTCTTACAACTACCCTCACCGCATTCTTA